>KZ308125.1:2794493-2832414 GCA_000376725.2 Ladona fulva | reverse complement strand
ATAGAGCAGTAAGTATGAATATGAATTAATATCAAGGAAAACATTATAGAAGCAACTGACTAGTATTACCAATAAATCAATGTATAGAAATCTATCTAACAAATATGTTTGATTAATAATATAAAATTCTAATGAATGATATTAATTTATAATCTTGAAATTTCTTTCGCAATGGAAAATTCTGCCTAGTCAAGCCGTTAACCTTCAGTGACTCGATCTGTCAAAAAATGTGCCTTACTAACTCTATATCCATTAACTCGGCAGTCTGATAAACTCCGAACTGAATAGCTCATTTCACTTCTTGAATCCGTTGTGATGCGAGACAGGACCTCGATTCCGTCACTTCCGCTCGAGAAAGGCTTTCTTTCATTCGATAACCATCGCGTGCCGTCGAGGGAAACAATTTCAAGTTGACTTGTTGATGACTCAATCCGCTCCTAGAATAACGAGAGAGAACTAGCGCCCGCTCTTTCCACTTTCCCGTCAAGGTGCGGATCGATGCTAGGAAAAATTTTTCGTAAGAGGCAGTAGAGGTATCCCCGCCATCGAAATAAAAACTGGGAAGAAAAGAAGAGTTCGCAGGAAATTGAATTCATTTCCGGTTGGAAAGATTTTTAAGACAGCTCGGTTCCGAGAATTGAGTAGTAGCTAGGGGAATGTTTTTTACCGAGAGTCCTCAGCCCGCATCCAAGTGCTATCGACTTCTTGGAAATAATTAGGATCGAATGTCCCGGAATGAATGGAAGCTAGGAGATTTTTCTACTAAATCCTGCTGAAAGAGAATCACCATAAACTTATTTTGCTCACTTTTTCTCTTATACTCACTTTATTATCTAGTACGTTGAAACATTTTTATTTTATTTTGCTACAGTAACTTCTCGATTGTAGATTATATTCTAATTGTTTCCTAACACAGGAGTAAAGGAAAATGTACCTTTCATTTACCTTTTTGAAGTGTTTGACGAAGGACAAATGGAACCGCAAGATTGCAAAATAATTATATTAATTATTATGTAACGTATATATACCGTATTATATAACGTAACTATATAGAATCATAATTTTAAACACTTCCCGTGTGAGCAAAATATAATTTAATCATACCTAATTTCGCTAAATATCCCTCACTACCTATCTCTTCGCTGAATACTAGCATGTGATTTTATAGTCATATATTTTTCAATAAAAATCGTGCCTAAAATGTCGAATAAACATTTCAAAGACTTACAGTTCGGCAGTTCGGTACAATAAAAACTAGTTTGGGAAAGATTTATCTTAAATTCAATGATTCTAATTTCGATTCTCTTTTTTACTAGTTTCATTTATTTTTGGTGCTTACTTCTTTAAGACTTCTTTAGGTATTGAAAGTAAATTAATAAAATTTGCATCACAGTAACCTTCAGAACGCATTCGCAAGGAAACTGGTTTTTATTTTGGCATTGTATTAGGAAGCGAACAAAGATGATAAATGAAGAAATATATCGCGAAGGCTTAAAGATTGTTGATAAAACATCGTACTTCTTTTGCGATAAAGCTTCGATTTTTTTAAAGCTCCGGAATTATTCCCATTGCTGCGCGCTATCAAAGAAACCGAGAATAAATATTTTAAGGAAATATTCATTCTTATCTGTTTTGTAGTATTAACATTAAAGTACTAACTGACGAATATAACACGAAGATTTCAGATAACGTATTTTAAAAATTCTTCTTTAAAATTGTACTCTCTCCATGTGATCCCCTAATATTAGTTAATTATTAGTGGTTTCCGAGTTTGCACAGTAGCGCTACAACAGTTCCGGGTTCGAATCCTGGCTAGTCAGATTTTTCCGGTTAGGGAATGGTCGTGTGTGTTCGTAATTTGTTAATGTTTGAAGCCCACACTTTAATGGTCAATTAAATGGATATTTGTGGGAGCATTGGGTTATACATAAAGCAGTGATCTTGCCTGTGCCCTAGAACAGTATGTGACACTTTTGCTGACTAACGGAGATGGCGCAATTAGGGAAGCAGAAAGCACGACATCAAAGGGAGCCAATCAGGAGGGAGGTATTCTCGGAAGAGGACAGTACGAGGTAAACCCCGGAGAGAGACGGCAGGAGATACCAGGGCAGAGCAGACCTTGCACTAAAAGGTCTCTACCACCCGTCCTGAGCAATTAAGAGCGAATATTGAAGCGCCATTTAAAAAGAAGTTGATTGAATCACCATCCTAACTGGGCTGAATAAGAGACTGGTGGAAGTGGGGTTTAATGGACCTCAACGCAGATGCGGTAGTCTTACGCCTGGATGGTCATCGCTGTCCACCCCTGCAGGAGAAACTGAACCTGAAGCAATAGGCACAGTAGTTTCCCCTCAGTGAATCTCCGTAGAAGATACGTGAGAAACAAGAGTAGAGGCAACGCTAAACACTTCTGGCACTGATGCAAAAACATCCCCCCTATATCAATTTCAGAAGAAAAGGACACTTAGTATCTTCCACAAAATTTTTGTTTTTATTTGCACGACCGGTTTCGTCAACGAGATGACCAGAAGATGCCATCTCGTTGACGAATACGGTCGTGCAAATAAAAAAATAAAATAAAAAAATTGTGTAAGATACTAAGTGTCCTTTTCTTCTGAAATGGCGTGTCCATTCCACGATGTTACGCTTGAGCATATAAATTGTATCCTCTATCAATTGATTGGCATTGCAAGTTTGGTTTAGAAATTTTTATTTGTATCTTTTCCTGTTGGAAAGCAGTACTGTAATGGAAGTCGAAAACGTTCCAGTATTTAGTTGATTTTTTATACCTCCATTAAATATTATTATTTCATTAAAAGGCTGTGTGAATAAAGTTGTAAATCGTACTGATTGTTTAAAACTTTATAGTACCTAACTTCATTAAATACCTGTATTTCTTCGGAAACCTCCATCTTCGTAAGATTTCTTAAGATATATTCTTGAAAGATATTAAACAATTAACAAAGGTGCTTGAAATTTGGTGCAGTAGACAAACATGGCTACTATTCACTACCTGCTTGCTAATTACATGGGAAAATGTGCCTGCATTCTCAAACTGTAGACTCAGTTAGCTTGAGTGAATCCGGTTTAATGAGGCTCGAGGGGTCAAAGTTCAACGTAGCTCTATATACGCTTCTTTGGAAAATCACGTTTTAAGCTATGCAAGCACGAAAGGTAACGAGTAAACAGTGAAAATCCTTTATCCACTTTATAATCTTCAGGGTTGATTTAGTAATTTTTGGCAAATATATAGGTTACTGCAATATTGGATGAATATTGCATTTAATACTCCAAGATATATTCACAACACATGCAGATTCTATGAAGATTAGAAAAACAGCTTTTACAAAGTCGTTCCTCAAAAGGAACAATTTTCTTGCTATTAAAATATTCTTCATGAATTTGAGTAACTGTTCCAAAGAACCTACGTTTTATAACTTTTTAAGGATATAAGGATTGTGCAAAACAGTTAATGACTTACATCATGGAACGCTTTTAGACTACAGTTAATTATATTGCTAGCATTTTAATACTCGTAAGTTGTTCTGCTTTGATTATATAGATACATTTTTGTAAATCTATGAGTATTTTTGAAATCATCATTACTGGAATTTACGATATATTGAAAATCTAACCTGATTTTATAAGGAGGTAAATTACCTGACATTGACAGTGGAATTAATAAAGCGGCAAAATCAGCTTTATTTGCAGTTTATTCTTGCCAGAGTGATGACTTTAGGTGTTTGGGAGCTGTTTACTTGTTTCTCGAATTATCTGATAGTTTAATTTCCTATCCAAAATAAATGTAGAATGATTCACCATCTTTTGCGGGTGATTCTTTTACGATGCCAACATATATCATCCTCAAATTCCGGCTTCACTTCGTGGAACTATACGGTATGATTTATGTAAATATATTTTAATTCATAACTTTTTACTCCCCAACTAGTTTCGAATGTCATCGTCAGGTCAAAGAACGTCAAAAACATGACATCCCTACAAATGTTGGCTGAATTATTTATACAGCTTTTTTTCCTTTGAATATTAACTCGATTCTGCTCCAGCACATTGTATTTGTCATAATCAATTCAGTTAAATGTATTAATTACACTTAATTTTTAATGTAACTATTATTTAATTGTAACTTTTTTATATTTGTTAGAAATAATAGAATATTTCATGGATAATTTAGCTCGTACCTATAAAAAGGTTAACTATTTCATAATTTATCCTTTTAACGAACCATTGAAAATTAATGAGCAGTTCAACTAGTATATGTATAAACGAGCATAGCTCATAATTTTAACATACAAAAAGGCTCAGAGAAGAAATATGTAACCCTAAACAAAACTGCATCTTCACAAAAACAACTCTACAATTTAGAAGTCTATTATTAGTATATATTTGCTGCATAAGCCAACATTAGAACACCAAGGAAATAAGCAGGAAACGAGAGTTCGTGGAAATGGCTCCAGTTGTTTCCAAGCGGTTATTTTTCCACCATCGCCGGCATACGTTTTGCCGAAACTCCCTCCTTATGCGTGCATTCGCCAGATTTCTCTTAATAACAGTGGAAGAGTTTCTCGCCTAGCGGAAACGGTTCTCGCCTCACTTCAGTCCCAACTTGGAAAGTTTTCGTTACAACAGAGAGCTCATTACGGTAAGAGAACGAGTAGCAAAAATCACGCTGAAGAGAAAACTCTTTTTTTCCTCGGAATAAGAAAGTAGTTTCTGTTTTAGAGAAGCAGTTGATAGCGGTGCGGATTAATATCCCCAAAGGTGCGGCCGTTCCTTCAAGAATATCCCCGCATCCCGAAGAGCAGAACGGCGGCTTCAAGTTCATATCTTTCCTCTTCGCGATTTTAGCCGCATGTTAGCATCTGCAAGATAACAGATGGGAGCGCCACGGCTTTGGAGTATTGGCAATTTCACCCGTTACTTAAACAAGCGGCCTCCATTTCACCCGTGCAATCAGCCCATTATGAGGGAGTGCAAAGTGCTCCATCAAGTATGAAAATTTATCCGGGCGCCATTACACCGAGGAGAAGAATCGGGAGCAGCATCTGAGCCAGGAGCTGTTTATGCAGGCGGCTTTCCTTTTTAATAGAATGCGTCCGCGTTAGAGCGATGGGTCTCACGTCACTTGCAACACTGGAGCACGGTTCCTCCACTTACGGCGTCGCCCACGCTTATGGTGCCGATCCGCGATACGCTCTCATCTGCGGCAATTTTTCCTCCGTAATCTGTTTGTCCAATGCCGTCACTTTCGCCGTATACACACCAGCGGGGCTGATGACACCATTATCTGGTTCCATCCATCACGTTGATATATATACGGTATTTTGATTTAAATTCTTCATTCGGACTTAGTTTGATTCTCTGTATAATTATCATTATATATTTATTGAATTTATTGATTTTATTCGTAGTTCTATCACTCTTATAATTTTAGGACAGAGTACAATACTAAACAAAATTATTGAGGACATTGCAATTAACTGTTGCAAAATAATAACTATCATAAATGTTCTAACTTTCATCCACAATCATCTAAACAGGAATTATTGGATGTGAAAATGATCAAGTATTACAACAAACAAAAAACTATTTACTGTCATCAGTAAATCAAAATAGTAAATCTTAATGAACATAAAAAAATTCTGGCCCTTTAAAACCTGTAGGCTTATCTGGAGGGATTGAGGGTGAAACATTTTAGTAAAACTTGAGTAGAAACTTCTGTAGTATTACTATTATTAATGATGATTACTTTACATATTTAATTTTCAGCCACGAAGTTTAGCCTGGATTTGGATACCATTTTTTAGGGCCATTTATAATATTCGTCAGTAGATTTAGGGCCATTTATTAGATTTGTCAGTAGATTTACTTCTTTAAACCACATTCCTTCTACCATAATTGCTAAATGGCTTATACATTGGTATCTAAGCCTTGACTGCCATAACAGATTTGTAATAACGAGTTTTGCCAACGAGTTTACATAGATGTCAGCTCGTTAAACTGTGAAGCTATTCAATAAAAGTCTGTTCTGGTAGTTACAAAGTGTTCCTTCTTTTAGGACGTGTGTTGAGTTCCAGGAAGTCACGTATTGATTTTATTTTAGATTAACCATATTAATTTTTACCGATTTATTTTTTATCAAGTAAGAAGTGATATCTTATTGCACTATTATTATAAATATAAAAATAAAATCGACTCAATTAAGTAATTTATATCGATTGCATAATTAAATTTATAATGTAAATAATATTGTTTAGTATATTATAATATATTGAATGATTTATTTTTTCTGTCCATACTTCTGTTTGTGAACTTCTTAATTCGGTTAAGATTTTGAACTTTCTTCGCCCATCGGAAATGTTCATGAATTTTGAGAATAAACACATTTTAGTAATTACCTTATATCCACTGCTTCATAATATTTACCAATTAATTGTGAAATCATTCTTTTCAAAGTTGAAGGAGGGAATGGTCTAGAATGTCGAAGGATGCTTTCAGAGTTGTTGTTTAAATAAACAGTTATTTTCTGGCCGGCATAATATATATTTTACTACTGATTTTTACAAAATGCACATGGTTTTTATAATCAGTTTATTATTGTTTCCCTAAATTCAAGATATTTATGTTATTTTTTAAATAACTTTTAATTTAATTGCAAATATTCAAACTATTGATAAAAATATGCTTTATAATTAGTATCTATTTATTCAAAAGATAAATTTATGTTAACGTAAATAACTATACATCAATTAAAATTATTTGTGTTTAATATAGACCAGATTAATTTTTTTATATAATCCAATAATGCGAAATATAAATAATGCATATGAGTGATCATCACCAGACTTCGATGCGGAGGATTAGAATTATCGAACAGCTGACGCGATATATTCACAAATGGCACAGTAATGATGTGAAAAAATAATAACGGTAACAGCATTATTTTCCATCATTCCTAGAGCTAGAATCTAGAAACAAAAGGAAGGAACATGTTTATTACACCTTGAACTACATACAGTGATCTTAAAACATGAAACAGTTTTCATATAATTAATTTTATTCTTCGGGGTGTCTTTTTATTTTCGCGTGCATTCCAAGTAGACTTTATTAACGTTAAGGGAGCGTAAATTCAGTTGGAAAATATATTTTTCATAAAAAATTGATCTTTACTTAAAATTGTAGACCATTTTATTTGCAGTGTTCCTCAGATATCTTAAAGCCAATTAAACTTTTTTAGGATAAACGTAGATTAGGGATTTACAATTAATAACCGACCCCATTCTCTGAAAGACCATGAATCAGATTAAATTAGGGTCGATTATGTCTTTTATGTGGTCGATGGTAGTTATTTAATTCCTCCGTTCAAAATATACCTTTCCTTTTTAATAGAATGTCGGAAGTTATTGGGTCTTTCCTTGTGCAGTCTCCACTGAAAAACGTCTTCTTAAATTATAGGGAAGAGTTTTGCGGGGCTTATATCATTTCAACAAGTTTAAAACTACTCGGCGATTAACCTACTTTCGGCTATAGTAAGTATACTCCACCAAATTTTTTTCAGACTAAATATAAAGCATTCCCGTGGAGATATATTAGGTGTAATGAAAGTTGGAACGTGGTAAAAGACATTCTAACTTCTCCAATATGTGTTCAGTGGCCACCTATTTCATCCGTTTTTTCCGCAAACATTACCAGAAACTTCAGTAGCGCCAGATGTGGAGGATAAATTATAGCTCTGTAGGCCTTTTTAACCTCGTTTCCTCGCCTTATAAAATTAAATTTGCGCTATTTCACGGTTAGGTCATATCATTTTAGCCGGCGGCAATTAAGAATCAGCCGAGAACATATCAATATTGTTATATTTTTGGATTTTCTGGACAAAATCCAGGTTCGACCACGACGGTAGCGGCCTTGCCGTTGTTTAATAAGCAATACATTCCTGTGCTTAATTATCTGGTGTTTCTCACGTTCTAGTTTCAAACTTGGCTGCGAATTATTTTATCGACCGATTTTCTTCTTGCTCAGTTCCAACGTTGCTTAGAAGCCAAGGTTATTGGGTATGGGCTCAGTTTGCGAAAATTAAGGAAGATATGGGAATCTCGTAGAAGTTAGCAGTCCTGGCGCGACTTGTTATTGTCATTCAACTATGTAGAGATTCAAAACTATGAAATAGCTCCTCATCTCATCAAATTTTGGGTCAAAGTTTGACGTAAATGGAAACTTAAATGTACGTATATGTTAGGAAGCTGATGTACTTGTTAAATAATAATAATAATAATGTCTTTATTAAAGGCGAGATAGAGACCGAAAAGTCCCTTCTCCCATCTAACCTTTCGTCAATGATTTTATGTACATAAAGACTTGAGTGTAGGTGAAAAGAAATAGAGAGGAAAACATTAGGAGTGGATGTAAAAATAAACCTAAGGTGATAACTTAGGAAAAAATATCCACAGCAGGAAAACACCCTCAGAGAAGGGGGATGTGAAAAACCAGCGCAAACCTACTGATAGTTCAAGCTAAAAGATGTTTAAAAAGCTGTGTATAAGAAGAAAATTACAAAATCAATAGTTATATAACAAAATTAAAAATTAACAATATAATAAAATCATAAACAGGAAAAACTGCAATAATAAACCATGAGGAAATAATTGATAAGACAGAAACATCAGATATAACATTTAAACAAAATTACAAAAATAATATAACATAAAAAAGTGGTAACTGCAAGAATACACTATGAGAAACCGGTAAATATCGAATATCGAGAGAATATAGAAAATAACACTTACTAAAAAGATATATGGAAAATTTTACAGTTAATTAAAATAGTACATTAATGAATACGAATAGAAATATTTTTTTTATAACGAGGACCTAAGAAAAAGAACAAAGGACAAGTCATATAAGATTGTGCAGTGAGAAACGACAGTCATCAGAGTGTTGATCAGTGCTGAACTAGCTACTTTTTTAACTAAATACGGTAGATTTTAGTTAAACAAATGTAGCGGAATGTAGAACTTAGTATGTTGTCGATGAGAAAGAGGTCGGTGGTATCAAATTACCAAATTTTTCTAAAACATATATAAAGACCTTAGTTCAAATCTCAGTTATGTCGACGTTTTTCACTTCCATTAGTCCATGAGAGCTACAGAACTTTATTTGAAATTCCAAATTAAAAAAAATCAAGGAAAAGGATTAAAGGTAGCTGTGACATTAAGATGAGCTTGAGCTACAAGGAATACTCCCAATGAGATATGAACATGAAAACGTCTAACAAGGCCGGGA
Organism: Ladona fulva; assembly: GCA_000376725.2. Taxonomy (NCBI): domain Eukaryota; kingdom Metazoa; phylum Arthropoda; class Insecta; order Odonata; family Libellulidae; genus Ladona; species Ladona fulva. The sequence continues at coordinate 2,823,114 of KZ308125.1, read as the reverse complement.
ATCAAACTCGAATCGTCCGCTTTCCGGGTGATTGCCGTAACCAATTCAGCTATGGTTCCAGAACAATTAGATTTCGGGAGACTTGAGAGACTTGCCTTCGTGACTGCATTTCCATGAGAACAAACACTCCATTATCCCTCTTTATACGACATTTTTTTAGGTATTATGGACCTTTTCTACATTAGTTTCAGTTAAAAATGATTTTGAGCGCCGAATTTGGTCTAGGAATGAACTATCTTGGAGGCTTTAGTGTATGCACATACCTTTTTCATTAGAGAAAGAGATGAACTACTTTATTCGTATACGAAGGTAATGTTTGGATCAAAGCTGCCAGTGAATGCTGCAATTCCTTTAGTGATATATTTTCCTATCACATGTCGTCTTATTGCAATTAAATTGAACTAGATACTATTTCAGAACATTTAGACAGGCAGCGGTGGTGAACTGGTTAACATGATAGAGCTTCAACTCCAAGGTCCCGAGTTCGAGTCCTGGCTAATAGGATTTTCTAGATAGTAAACGGTATTATATGTTCGTCTATTTTTACTGTTCACTTTACTTAGATGCTCTACCTGTCGCTAGGTCCAGGTGCCCTAATATTCCCTATTCAAAGCCCTTTAATTTGTTACCTGGTAACTCACCCTACCCTTTATGTCATCTAACATCTTTTGCCTCTACCTTCCCCTCTGTCTCTTCCCCTGCATTCTACCCTCAATCACGCTCTTCAGCAATCCCTCTCCTCTCAATATTTGACCCACCAATTTCTTCAGACGGCGCTTAATTACTTCAATTAAAACCCTATCCTCCCCATCCATTCCTAGCACCCCTATGTTTGTTTCTCTATCCCCCCAGCTCACCTTTTCCGTTCTACGCCACACCCACATCTCAAATGACTCCAATATTTTGATGTCTTCTTTTCGTTTGGTCCATGTTTCGCGCTCATACAGCAAAACACTCCATATCAAAAATGTTACCAATCTTTTCCCGATCCCTTTATCGAGACCCTAAGTCATAAATTCACTCAAGCTTCTCCTATAATTGTCTAAATAGAATCCTAGAATGGAATGGGTACTGGATGCTTTTGAAGGCACTAGCTAAATAACTGAATAAATTTGATAAATTCAATCGTCGGACTTTAACTTTGTGGATATCCGTAAGTGACATGATCTTCATCAAGGTATATTCCAGTGCAAGTAAACCCTTTTACAAATAGATGGAAAAAATAATGTAACTTAAATGAATAATAAACTCTAAATAACTTTAACTTAATATTTAAAAAAATTGCTTAATTTAGATTTAAATTAAATTTAACTTTAAAAAACGCATAAATTCCCGTTAACTCCAAATAATTTACTGATATCGCAAAAACCTGCATTAACAGAGATAATTATATATTCCAGTTCCTTTTGCAGTATCCAGGGAGAACCTCCTCTTTTTAAGGAACGCATTTATACGCCATTACCTCTCTCCAAGAAGGAATATCTTGGAACAGGAGGCCATTTTCGAACGATATCTCTTTCCTTGCGACGTCCATTTTGATCTGCTAACGTAGTTACTGCGCATCTCAGTCAATTTCCTTTCAGCCCTCTGCCACTCATCGCTTCACATTAGCCCTCCTCTTTCCTCGCCTCGTTCTCGCTGCTCCCATACCGAGCCGTCTCTTTCGATCTTCGCTTAGGAAAAGGGGTTAACTCTGCCTGAAACGTTTATTACAGGGAGGACCTTTCTGAAGGCCCTCACCACCATTAGATGCGATAGTTTTTGCTACTGATTGCCTTCTAATGTCACCTCGCATCATTAAGAAATGTTATTAGACTAATATTAGATAATTAGACTTTTAAAGGAAAACTTTGAGGGCATACAATCGATTACGTCATTTAATACGCGGGCAAAGCTGATGGGTTTCATAATTTAAAAGTTTCAAAGATTCTTCTCCGCCGTAAGGGTTATATGCGGATTATTAATCAGCTAATATGTTGATTCTTATTCGGAATTTTCATTAATTATGCGTATACCATAAGCATATACGGTACGTATGATGTAATTTAACAGCAGTGATCTTTTTCTTTTCTTTCCAAAATGATATAGACAATTACATTGAAAGTCAGTATAACTCTATGAATACTTCTTCCTAATAAATATCTTTGCATTCATACTGGTTCCCATCAGATTCAAGCATTATGTCATTAACAAAATACCATCCTTATAACTTCATTATTCTCCATATCAATGCTTTTCCCCCCTATTACGCCACCATTACGTACTAACTTAAATTTTATGGAGGAATGAACAGCTCGAACTTTAGTTTCGATGGAAGAAATTGGAAGAAATGAATCTTTGAATGCATTATTAAAGTATTGTTTCATAGGAATTCCAGAAAGTAACTAAATATTTCGCAAATTTTGCGCTAATTTAGCTAATTTTAAAGAGTACGAAAACTTAGAATATCACATGACACACCATTAACTAGCTCCTAAGTTGCAAAGAGCTTGATGGAAGAAGACGGAATTTTGTTTCGAAAGGACTTTCTTTTTAAAAGAGTGTAACACCACAAAATATTAAAAGAATTTAGAATCAACGGATGCTTCTGGGAGGTAGTTTCCTTACAAGAACTTTCGAACTTGGAATCGTTGCATTAAGAGCTAAATTTGTAACAGCAGTTAATAATACAGCAGGCTGTTACTGCATTGCAGAGTTCATTTCATGAAATGTTCTACGTAAGGATGATCCCGGCCATGATGAAATTAAGTGTTTTCTCACGCTAAAACGCGGTATACTTATTCGAATTTGCTCAAAGATTTTCTAGGATATGTTACGAAAGCTATTTTTATGGCAACGAAATTAATAAGTAATAAATATAATCAGTCAACTATGTATTCATCGTAACGTAATTCATTCTTAGTATGAAGTTTCGGAATTTAGTCTTTATCAATTTTGTTTTATAGCCATGTTTTTCTTATTGAATATAAGGCTAGGTACTCGACGACAGTTAACAGCGGGATTCCGTTTTAAAGTCATATTAATTAAAAATAGAAAACTTTTCCTACTTTATTACTTACATTATTCATTACTTTCGGGCTATTTTGTCAATAAGCTTAATGTATGCCTGCTGGAGCAGGCTTCTGAACTTGTTGATGCATAATTCAAATATCAACACTGACATTGATTTTCGATAATTCTTTCGTCAAATCAATTACTTTAAAATGCTAATATTAGTAAAAAGTATGGCTTAAATGAGTGGAACTTGCGACGCTTACGAGATTTGGAGTAGCTCATTTTACCTCAGGGTTTGTTATTCCTTATGACCATTACTATTATGAACTTCAGGCACCCCCTATTGTCTTTACTTCAGCATTTGGTCTCTTATGTGTGACTGCACTATGGATACCGAATCCAATACGGATTACCTTACCTAGCTGAGGTGGGTTCTGATTCCCATGATAAAAACATTGATTTTAAGAAGGACCTCAGTGCTACTCATAATATAACTAGGAACAACTCCCTCTACAGCGGATGAGCACATTTATCCTCCTCTACCCTCATTTGATCGATCTCTCAGCTGTTTTTGCCATCTCTCTACCATCGAATAAGAAAATGGATGCCTTCGCTTTATGCCACGGAGTGTTAATGAAATGGGCCCTCCAACGCCGATCCCCGACATTTCTCAATCCGCCATTCGCAATGGATGAAATCTCAACGTGCACCATCGAAATTGGACCATACGACACCGGGTTTCCTTCTCACGACTCTCCTCTAACGATTCCTTCTTATTCCTCTTTCCCTGATCACTCCACGCTCGAATCAGTCCTGTCTTCATTAGTCTTCCCCATTTCCATTGCTTTCTTCCCCTCTTCTGGGCGAGGGGAAGATGTCGGTTAATGAAGGAACCCTTTCGTAGCTTCCCGAGGGACCAAGAGACGAGAAAAGGGTATGGGGAAAGTACCTGAGACATTAAATGTCTGTCGAGTTCCGGAGGGAAATTTTAACGGGACGGCGTGCACGACGTGCGCCGGAAAAAAAGAAGTTCGCTACCCGTGCTACTGCCAAAAGAAGCGGGCGAGGACTTTAATTTAGCAAGTTTAACCTGAGGGCCCGCCGAAGAGCGTTATGATAGAAGTCTGGCGGACCTAATTGGTCGGATGAAAGAAAAGTAAGTGTTTAACGGTCTGCTTAAGACCTCGGCTTAATAATTATGCGGATTACCCATATTTGCGAGGTTTGTCATGCGGGTGATTACATTTGGCAGTTTCTTTCGTGCTGAATTTTCTCGAACATCTAAGAGGCGTCGCTGCTGGTGTGATAATGATGAAAACTCGTTAAGGGGGCATTCAGTATGATTCCTTGAACATCATGTGCCTAATTGGGCTCCAGATAGCTATGTAGGTAACGCGTGATGTGATGAAAGTGGTCCCGGGTTCGATTCCAGGTGGGGAAGCATGTGCGAAATTACCTCAGCTGTTGAAGCACTTTTAAGAATACTTCCTCTTTACCGAATTGCATTCGTATTGTACCTAATTGCATGTGACTCTGCGGCCACTCTTATGCCACATGCAAAGGTGATCCATTTTCTCTCTCTTAGACTTGTTCTTAATTCCTCCTGAGTCCGCCATGCACCAAAGTTTTGTTTCAAGAATGAAAATTGTATACTTACTTAAGTGTAGGTCCGTGTGCCCTAATATTTCCCATTCAAGTCCCTTTTCTTCGCTACCAGGTAACTCACCCCAACCTTTATGTCATCTAACATCTTTTCCTCTGCCTTCTCTTCTATATCTTCCCCTGCATTCTTCCCTCAATCACGTTCTTCAGCAATCCCTCTTCTCTCAATATTTGACCCACCCATTTCTTCGGTCGGCGCTTAATTACTTAAATTAAAACCCTATCCTCCCCAATCATTCCTAGCACCTCTATGTTTGTTTTTCTATCCACCCAGCTCACCTTCTACGTTCTACGCCACACATCTCAATTGCCTCCAATCTTTTGATGTCCTCTTTTCGTAAGGTCCACGTTTCACACCCATACAGCAAAACACTCCATATCAGCGATTTTACCAATCTTTTCCTGATTCTTTTTTCCTGAGACCCTTATTCACCAATTCCATTCGCTTCACAAAAGCTCCCTTGGCCTGTGCTACTCTTTTCGAGCCTCATCTCCACACCTCTCATCCCAAGATAGAACACTACCCAAGTACGAGAATTTATTCACTATGTTCTACTATTTCGCAATCCACACTGATCATTAACTTAGCCTTCTTTCCCTTGGTAAATCTCTTTACTTAAGTTTTACTCACGTTTAATTTCATTCCTTATTCCCTTGATTTATCGTTTAGTGCATTTACTAGTAATTTAATATCCTCTTTCGGAATCGCAAATAATAGCTTTATCATCTGCATATATTACTGAAAATCGTATTCATTATTTTTTTATTTATATTCCTCTTCTCTCATTTGCAGTCCTTAATTGGGAAATTATAGCAGTTATGTAAGAACTAACAGAGAAGGAACACAGATAGCCTTGTCATAGCAAGGAAAACTTCTATTATCCTAGACTAAAACCCTGCTGTTTATGTCATATGCTAATGCCATGCCGGCACAATCCCTTTTTGCAACTTGCGACGTAAAGTTAAGATAGAACGACAAATGTAAGGATATTCCTATGCATCATTAAAATAATCAAGCAGTTGTAAAACTATAAAGGAAAGGTTATCCTAGACATGTCTATGCCAGACTTTTCTGATTGATCCTCTGTAATTAGCATATTCACAATGCTTAACCCATTGCTTATTTTTCAAATGAAGGCTAAAATTCCGGTTGACCTCATTACTCGTTGCTCATTATTCCGTAATTAAGAATAAAAAAATATTTGAATGCTGGTATATCATTTATTCAACGTTAATTAAGGTTGCCTCTGATTAAAGTATAGCTATATCATAAGTTAATTAAATTATAATCAATTATATTATCCCTTACCTTGTGTATTATAAATTAATTAAACTACAGCCTGATAATTATAAATTCTCTTGAATTTCCACGGGAAACTACGTATGTATTATATTTTCTATAGAATATTGGATAATGTTATTGTATATGTTACATATACATTGTTACATAGGATTATCTTTGTGTATATATATGTGTATATCAATTTTTCCGAATTGGATTGCATGATAATATAAACTTAGGTTTCCTTATTACCATTAGAAAGTACATTTCAAGAAAAGCAAATAAAATGTTCGCTCTGATTCAAAGTTACCGCTTAGTGGTACCTTACTTTCTTGACCAAAATAGAGCAGAATTTCATCCCTTTTAAACAGAATAAAGGCAAAAGATGTTATAAAGACACTCGGTACGTACGGTAAACAGACCGCATTTTCCGCCTGCCTTAAAACGAATATTTTTGCTCGATTTTACATTCAATTTTTTGTAATACACATTTCAACTTTTATCCGCGAAAACAACGAATTTGGGAAATTACCTCTTGTCAGCATTGCTAACTCCTTTTTCCTCATCGCAAAACGCCCGCGCAAGCCGGCCACGGTTTTATTCAGGGATCGAAGTGTCCTTTCCGTTCCCCACGAAAACCTCTATCATTCAATTAGTCAAAGTGATGTCTCATTGATACACAAAACAAAAGCGATCGCGATTCTCTCTCCGTGCCACAAATCCAATAAAAGCTCTTTCCATTGGCAAACGAATATACATTCCATGAATACGTATCCGCGAAACAAATCACATTCTGTAGGAAGTTTGTAAACAGAATTAGTATTTGTTTTGCATGTTCTTTGCATACTAATGCTCAGCCGGATTGTGATCTCGCTCTTTATTATTTGTGAGTCGATTCGAATCTGGTGGCGTTATGACTTGAGGGGTATGATTTTTCCCATTAGGAGGAGATAAAGAAATATCCAGGTGCGAGATCCGATTTCATAATGCTTCTAACAAGCCGATGGTTCTTCACAAAATATTCTCCATCCATCGCTTAAAGTATGATAAATGACGGAGTAGGATCGAAATAGATATATCTTAGAGTGTGTAGCTGTTGTATAAAAAGTGGTAATGATCTTGTCAAACCCATCGTAGTCATCGCTTGGTATTCACAAAAATGATTTAAGGGATGTAGTGAAGGTAACAAGCAAAGCTTTTTCTGAATTAGGAAATTTTCCAAGGAGAAACGGGCATAAGAAACGATTGACAGAACCAGGACTTTAATGTGGATCTTCCACTTTCTGGGTGACTGCTCTAGCTAATTGAGCTATCGTGGAAGAACAATTATAAGTGCCGTTCGGGAGACTTTATAGGCAAGGGGAGTGGCGCGTCTTAAACAGTATCGTCCACTACTTGATAGAGGCACCCTCCACGCAAGGGTGACCCCCTTTAAGGTGGACACAAGGAAAAAGGTTCCCTCCATTGCCTTAAGATAGATATATACCCCCCTTAAGACTTGTATGACTTTTTATTCATTTCCGATCCTCAAGTAGAATATTTCAAGGTGCACAGCATAATTTGTATAGTCACCTTTCGCCCTTTTCCTTGAATTAGGAAATTAATAATATTTTACTTGATATCTTCATAATTTTATGATATTTTAGAATGTATCAATTGATCATCTTCATTGGCGTTAGGATCGTAGCATACTGGTTGCAAGAAGATAAACTTTTCACGTGTGGTACTGCTGTCGTAGGTGACCTATATCGAACCCAAGCCCAAAATGACCAATTATGATGGTAGTTATTATTAAGGGGAAGTAAAGCACTACCTGGTGTTTGCTCTAGTTAGGAAAGTAACCCCTGAAAAGTATAAGATATCGTTGATACGTTGATATGTTGAAAAGTTAAAAAAATAACTTATAAACAATGTAATGTTGAGTCAAGGTTAACACTAAAAATTCTCATTCACTGTAACCATTGCCATTGCTTGCGTGTTCAATAAATTTTATTTGAGAAAAGATGGAGTTAATAACTGTGATGGTATATGGGTACCAGAAGTATGCTAAAAATGGCAGTAGCAAGATATGAAAAGAGTTTAACTTAATATGCGAAGGCGTTCCATCGTAGAAGGTCATAATAATGGAAATGAAATGCTTCGCAAACTTCCATAACAAATTTATGTTACGACATTTTACGCTAGCGAACTAGCACCATCGGGCAAAGTTATTGTTACAGTGCATCAATATATACCAGAGAGTATCTACTAACCTGGCTGAAGACCCTTCCCCTTTCCCTCACATCTTCTCTTAGCCTGCAAATATTGATGCAATTTGAAAATTACTTTGCCTGCTGATGACAGTTTACTAGCAAAACGTTAAATTTTGTGGGTAAATGTACAAAGAAGTTTTATTTCCATGGATCTGTAGTGGAAATGAAAATCACGCTTTACTTATTTCCAGATGTATTTGCAAATCAACCAGTTTCAGACCAGCGCGGCCATCATCAAACCAGTTGCAAACCATTTGCAAATATATGTGGAAGTAATTAAAGCGTGCTTTTCATCGCTACTTTGGATACATTTTCATGGACTTCCACATGGTAGTGGAGCTATAAATGAAACATGGTAGACTTCCACAAGCCTTCCACAATGTATTTTATTTCCACTATGGCAATGAATCTATACATAGTCAATAAAAAACATGTGAATACATTTTCAGTAAAATGTAAAAATACACAAAAGTACGTATTGAATAAAATTCATGAAAGTTCCAAGTTGATAAAGTAGATATTACAGAAATTCAAAATAAAGAATGATGAAATAAACTTGTTATTCCGCTAAATTACAAAGTTTTACTTTTTCTTTAAACTGCACCAGTCAATCTTTAAGCCAATTATCAGAAAAGACATTTATAATACAAGATTTGAACGAATGATGTAATGACAGGCATTTTTATTTGTTTGTATGCTGCCGAATCATCGGAGAAGAAAACTACATGGAGTGATATTCCGAGTTTAGAAAATAGAGAAAGTGGGTAGTACAAAATTCTCCGTTACTGCTAAAAATACAAGGATGAAAAACTTTGATAATGGGATGAAATGTATCGTAAGAATTTCTTTCTGTTACAAAGGCTCGAAAAAGGGTCCAGTATTTCGTATGTGAGTTCTCCAAAACTCGTTGCATTTTAATAGAGAAAAATCCCTCAGTTTTGTTATTCAAATATACACACTGATGTTGCCCAAGCTTCGTGGGAAGTAACGGAAGAGATATGTTGAAATGTTGCGCAATACGTTTTAATTAGCCACGTTGAAAATGTAGCATCTGTTTTTCCTTTCTGTTCCACAAAAACGTTGGGCTCTCATGTTTTGAATCTTTCAAACGTTGCACTATTTTTAGTTCTTTGGCGATCAGCCTTGCTTGCCATTTCCTTTTTACAACTTTCATGTAGCATTTTAACTGTTCTTTGCTTTTGTCTTTCGTTTAACTGCCCACGACCCGTCCCTTGAAGCATAAAAGTTGTCGACAATAAAGTTGTCCCAAAAAAATTAATTTCCAATGCTAATTCTTTGAGCTAATCTTAGATACGTTGTCAAGGGAAGTATTAACAATTTCTGTTAATAAAAAATGATTTCAAGAAGGCTTGAGTAAATCTACAGATCAAATAATTTACTTTACTAATAATTGTTATTATTAAAAGACAATACCACCGGAACAATAAAACTCCAATTGAAAGTCCAGAAGCTTCAGTTCATGTATTGTCTAAAACAACATTTATGTAATTCATCAGAAAGTGTCAGTTTTATCACTATTTTTCTACTTGAACAGTGTAGTAATACTTATTTAACTTCTATTTTTAATGTGATGCTTAAAATGTCTCGAAACGGGTGAGGAATTCTTTTGGTTATACTTATTGATAATCTGAACTATGTTCTCTTGATTGCGATTCAAAATGTTTATCATTTTTAGATAATTTGTCATTTTAAGCGCATGAATAAAGTCCATGTGCACCGTCAATTAATATATGTAAACAATTATAATTCAATTTTTTAAATTATATAAAATTATGAAATCAATTAAACTGGGCATGATTCATAATCACCTGTGATGACCGAAGAACTTCAAAAAATGTTGAAAAACATAAACTTGAAGTGTATTTTTTCACGTCTTTCAATTATCTGATTGCAAAAATATTTAAAAAATTGATTTTCTACAACATTAAACAAATTTAGAGGGTATCGCAACAATAATTCATAATTGTTTCCGCTATGAATAAGGACCACCTTAAATAGGCAGATATGAAAGTTTCCTTATAATTAATTTCAGAAAATAATAGGTATCATGATAAAACTTCAAGTTAAATCAGAATATTTGCCTTTATTCCCCATCATATATATAAAAAAGCAAATGTCTGTCCGTCCGTCCGTCTGTACGTCTGTCCGTCCCCCTATTTATCTCAGAAACGGCATGCCTTAGTGATCTGAAACAAATTGCGTTGTGATTCTACAATACTGAAACCCTCAGGAAAACTATTTTCATCTCTGTAAAGGCTCGGGTTCGAACCCAGGAGCAGAAAATACGTTTACATAAGAAATGCACGTTAATTACGTTTTCATGACTTGCAGAGGTCGACGTTCTTTCAAAAAATTAAATTAGAAAAAATGGTCCTACGAAATTGAGACAAGTGTCACAAGAAAGAAAAAAAATAATCATAGCATCTTATTTTAGTCGTGAATCGTTCATATAATTTCGAAATTGCGAGAACTTTGATAAAATAGACGTAAAATTCGAAAAACTTTTCGGAAATAAACAACCCATCCCTTTGACGATCAAGGCAATTGTTTTACATTGATTTCATAAGTTTTCCATTATAATTGCACGGGAATAATCATTTAGTATACTTTCAAAAGAATGGAAAATATTCGTAAAATCTTATTTTAGTCGTGAATCATTCATATAATTTCGAAATTGCGAGAACTGATAAAATANTCAAACGATAGGTTTTGTCGCTGTCGTATTTACGGATTTCAAGAATCATATATATATAAATCGAATGTCTGTCCGTCCCCCGATTTATCTCAGAAACGGCTTGATTTAGAGATCTGAAACCAACTGCATGGTGTTTTTACGATGATGAAACCATCAGGAAAACTATTCTCATCACCCAGGAGCCTATAGTATGTACGTTTCCATAAGAGATGAACTTAAAGTACGTTTTCATTACTTCCAGAGATTGTTTTTTTTTTATTAAATCAGAAATAATGGTCTTACGAAATTGAGACAAGTGTCACAAGAAAGGAAAATGATCATGAATTATTTTACTTGTGAAATATTGATATAGATCCGAAATTTCAAGAATTTTGTTAATATACACGGAAAATTCGTAAACTTTTTGGGAAATAAAAAACAACCCATCCCTTTGATGACTAAGGCCATTGTTTTCATGAATTATCCCATATAATTAAAGGTCGATAACCAGTCCATATATTTTTACCTATAAGAATTTTACGTAAAGTAGGCGTTCATGACTTGAAAACGGTAGAATAAATATTATAAGTGTAATAAGAATTTTTAAACTAAATTAAGTTCCGTCATGCTTGACGGGGGCGTTTACTAGAAAGTAATAATGTAAAAACCTCTTTCCAGAGATCCTTCTTTCTTATGGAAGAGAATTTTCATCCTCCAACTCCTAGCACCCCACTCTTTCCATACCTTTCTCAATAATGATTTCGTATATAATGAGAATCACATATTTCACTCCTCTTTCAATCCCATCTGTTTTTTATGCGCAATCTCAAATGGATTCTCGTTAAATTTACCTCACCAGAACCTCGACTAATCAACGCCATGGGAGAACTGCAAAGGCTGTTCTTCTCTCTCGAATTTTCATTTTCGAGTCAATATAATAATATCGCCTCCGCAGATGTGTATTTCCACGAATCTCTTTCCAATATTCTCCTCATCGATTTTTCCCCATTCCCTTAAATTTTCATCCACCTTATTCCTTACATTCCTTATTCCTTTTCCATGCTACATCCTGGAAAATAGCACCTAGATAAAAAGGAAATGGGAAGTGCCGAGATGAAAATTACTGCGGCGTATTCCTAAGTTTAATTATCAAAGGTTAGCGCCTCTTGTACCATAGAGTGAAAACAAATCGGTAAGAAATCGTCGCTCATCTATTCAGAATTTAGGCATTCTGTTGCATCATGTATGAAGATATGTGTCTTTATATGAAGATACGTATTTTCTTTTTTGAACGTGAGTAATAACTAAGAAATACGCAAACCTGAATTACACTCCCTCTGTTCCTGAAGTTATAAGTATCTAGAATTGTCACACTAGCAAAATTTGGAGAGGAATAAAAATAAATATCATTATATATTTATGTAAAAATCTATCTATTTCTACTGTCATGATGTATAATTTTAATTCATAGCTTTTATCGTACGACTTTTTAATACGTTAGTATTAGTTCAAATCTTTTTAACGTTTAACTTAAATGTGTTACTATAATGGATAACTTCATACTATGTTACATTTAATGTCTAACTTGCATATCTAATGCTTAGTTTTTGGAGGCGTTTCTCTCCCGTCTTTTGTGCGACTGACAGGCATTTATCATTAACTTTAATTTTTATGTTATATTATATATTTATATTTTCACTTGGCCAGAGCGCCAATTTGCAACGTGCTTACAAACAAATAAACAAGTATTTCCAAACCAAAGGACTACGCGAGGTCTAGATATTCATAAAGGAAATTTTATGATAAAATGACCGACAATGGAATTGCCCTTGAACTATACTACGTGATTTTTATAGATTTTCATACGTATGCACATACGTAGATAAAACATGATTCTTAAGTTAATAAATGAAATTCAAGGAAAAACGGTTATGAAAAAAGTGACAGGACTTAGAGCCGAATCTGGAATTTTCCGTTCTCCGGTTGGATGTTTTCACCAATTAAACTATTGAGTCAGAACATATCCTAAAACTGTTTTAGAGCGAAAACGGTCGTACAAAAGTCTCCCAGTCCGAGTCCTGGTCCTGTCAGACTTTTTTCTTGTTCGTTTTTCCGAGGGACTTTTCCTATGTGCACAACTCACATGCAAAGTTACGTATACTCTTTTCCTTGTTAGTTGAAATTCATTAGACTTACGCATGACTCTCGTTATTATGGTAGGTTAATAAACATTCGATACCCACCAGTAGGATATATTAATGAGGCTATTGTATGCCTTTCTGAGAAATTCCGAAATTCTAAGAGCGCGGCTTCATTTAGCAAACACGAATCTATAAACAGAAACCGGAGTCCGTATAAACTCATTAATTTATTAGGGCCGTGGGTGTATTTTGGCGGATTACCAATTTATTGCCAGTATACTCTAAGTCCCTCTCTCACTCGATCTGATCCGAGAGAGTTATTTATCTGCCTTAATGTCTTCCTACTCCTATCTCCCTCCTAAATAAATTCCACCTCTCCCTTTCCCTCTCATTGTTTCAAGTTCTCCGTGACGTCTCCCGTTTCCCAAGTCTCTCTACCTAGTTTCATTCCATTCCCCCAGCAGCTCACCCATTTCCCTATCTGTATCCTATCCTTTCCATCTCTATTCCGTGCCCTTTTTTATGAAAGCTGCCTTCCTCTCTCTCCTCCTAGTCCTCCGATGCCAATTTCCATAATATACGTTCCTTTACGAAGGAATTTAATGCCTCTTTCCCCGTTCCAACTTGCCACACCTCTCCCGTGGGCTTCCCCGCCCTATTCCTTTCTTTCTTCAGCCCCAGTTCCGTTCCCCTTTTCCCATTCTTCCCGCTCATTCTTCATCCCTTCCTGCAGGGATGGATTGCCTTGAAGGTGAGGGAAGGCTGGCTGGTCGCATAAGTATGAGGCACGCGCTTCAAAGATTAAGGTCTTCTATAGAATAATCTTCGATGAGTTTAGGTATTTTTCGGCGCGAGACGTGGGCTGGTGTCTCGCGGAGTAGTAAGAGATGGGTTTAGATTCGCTATTTAGCTCAGGTGAGTGCGATACGAGGCACGTTTGTTCTCCGTTGAAGTTGATGTGTTTCCTCGAGCACTAAAATTCCGCGGACGTGTGGAAACTGTTTTTGAGAACTGCTGTGAGGTTCTCTTACTTATGGATGCGAGAAGTGGGTACTGGAGGCAGAGACTTAGCCAAGGGGTGGTTTTGGGGGTTCAACCCCCCCCCCCCCTTCCCATGAGAACAGGGCTAGCAATAAACGGAAGCAGGAGAGAGGATGACCTATCGCGATTTTTCAGGGTGCACATGTTAAAATATATCAGTTAATATTTTTGTTAGATTTTCGACGGAATGATTCCTGATCCTGAATTGTAGGCAATGCATTGTTCATTCCATGGCTATAACCCCCCCTGCATGGAGAATCTACGCTTCTGACTGGATGAGAAGGAATTATACGAGATTATCGATTGAGGAAGCTCGATATTAACGTGATATTTAACATGTAATCAATCAAATCAATCAATCAGTCAATTAGACTAGGATACATTTCCGAAATTACCATCAAGCTCTCTTTAGTAACGGAAACTTACTTATGTATATATTAATACATAGCCGGTACATTATATGTATTGCAGAACTGATGCAATAAGTGACCGATATAAAAGCCATCTAAATTAATTTCCGGCGAATTTTACGGATTCTTCTAACTTATGAACGCTAAATATAGGTGCATGGTTAGCCGCTGTTCATGGCAGTTCTTCGATGAATTTACAATAGTTGGCAAATCACCCTGAGTTAAGTTTTTGCTTTCTTTTTGTCAAATTCTAACAATAAGAACGTTTTATCAATATTGTACGTTCTCTGTGCCGCGATAGTCATGTTGAGGTCGTGGTTTCGAATACTGGCTTGCCCATCTTTCTTTTGATTTTCGGAATGAACGGTTGGTTGTATGACTGCTGTTGTAAGGTTGAAATCTGGTCAATAGATATAGATATGGAATTGTTCTTAATAATTACTAGTTAAGAAAATCACTCGAACAAAGTTTCAGTAATTTAACCTTATTGAGGGCTCCCGATAGCCAAGTGGGCAACGCGTTCGATTTTAGTGAAAGCGGTCCCGGGTTCGATTCCCGGTGGGAGCCTACGTGCGAAATGACCTAAGCTGTCGAAGCACTTTTAACAATACTTCTACTACTACTACTTAACCTTATTGAAGTAACCTTATTGGAGTAATAAATTAGAAAAGTTTTTAATTTTTATCAAATAGCTAGGTTTGAGAGGGCCAATAGATTCAGAAAATATATTATGCTAATCACAGTTTAATAAAGAAAGATTGTGTTTTCATCTTTCGTAGCACTCCAGAATAAATAATTGAAGGTAGGATGAAAGTAAAAAGACTGAAGAGGCTGTTGGGTGATGTATGAAGAGTTTCAAAGATTTTAAGAAATAAGGAGTTAATTATTAAAAATTAGAAGGAATCTAGAATTCTAGAGACACTTCCCTTCGAGGAAAACATAAGTTCCAAGTATTTTCTTCAAAACTCGTACACATGTGAAACAAAGAGAAAAAAAATCATTCGACCCTATACAAATTTGTGATGCCTCAAACCTCACGCTCAATGACTCAAAATCGAAGTTTTTTTGAATAAAACTATAATTATTCATCTTGAATTCGGTAGTTTTATACGAATAGCTCAGTACAATACAACCGCTTATTTTAGGTTCTGATGAGGGGGTATTTAAAGCACGTCAACGACCAGGATTTACCCCACCTTGAGGAGCCCAACTTGAACAAAATAACCCGATCTATTATTATCATTCCCAGGCGCGAGTGCCATCCGGTTTGATTTACGGTCCACATATCGAGACAAGGATTATTTACACTCGGCAGTAACAATTCTCTCCGAGGAAAGAGTCCTAGATCATTGAATTATCTCCAAGAGTCGCAGTTCCTTTCCAGAGTGAAAGATCGCTATCACCAAACGAGATAAATTCTCCCGCCAAGATTTAACGCCTCAGATAAGATTCGGGGAGGGAGTGAAGTTGAGAGGTCTTAGGGGTCACGAGAGAAAGTGAAGCATTGCTCGGTCCCCGTGATAGGTGGCGGGAGGAAAAAACCACGTCTACAACTCTCCCAGGACGACCGTTTCATTTCTTCCAGTTTTTTAAATTTCCTTTCACCTACCTTCACGAGTAACTCATACGTCCAGATTGATTCCGTTATTCCATGCTCGAGAACAGGGCTCGAGAGATATTGGCGAGAAAGCGCCCTACAAAGGCTGCATAAAAAAGATAAGGCATGGTGCGTGCAAACATGGGTGACAGAGACATTTCGTATGAATTGCCTCAATCGGCCAAGATATCTAGGGCATAAATCTGGGCTCTCCCTTGGAAATAGCTCTCCCCGTTCTGTCTAAAAAGGAGTTGTTACACGAATTCTCTTAATGATTGTAATCTCATCTCCGACGGCTCAGGCTGACAGAGGAGATGCCCCGTATTAACTGATGTGGGATATTTATACGTTTGGATACGTCGAAATTTTTTTGTGGTCACCTATTGAGAATGATGCATCGACGGCAATCGGGATACCGAGAACTGGAAGCAATGAATTTTCTGGATGGAAAGATGTTTTAGAAGATTCAATGTACAAATGGTTCAAATATTACGTGATCAGAGAAATGATTTTAATTCATCTCTTATAAAAGGTTCATAATATGTCTCTGTTACTACATAATCAAATATCGATAATATTGCTTGCTTGTTTAACTCTCATGTATAAAATACCTAAAAACAAGAAATAGATTCGATGCTGACACAACAATGAAATACAGTTTTGTAACCATATGACTGGGCCATACCTGAGGGAACGCCATTGAAAATCAATCAGAAATCGCTCAATTTCTTAAATACATTATTTTATCTGTTTTAACTTATCATCATCAGTTAACGAATTTATTATTTTCAATTTTAAGGAGTCGTTAATTAAGTATTTCATTAGATGTTTAAAAACACTCTGTAAGCCATCATTCGGCAAACGGAACTCGCGCTCAGAGACAAACGGGAAGCTGACAAAAAGAAGTGAAGTCACTTCCTTTGTGGAGACCCCCTGAGGATGGAGGCATTGTCTCCGAAATGATCATTGGGCCTTCCAAGAAATCGGTTATCCGGAGCTTCCCGTTTGTCTCTGAGCGCGAGTTACGCTTGCCGAAAGACGGCTTACGGAGTGTTTTTAAACCTCTAATTCATAAACAGCCGTGTTCTAACCTTCTTTTTCCTACAAGTATTTCATTAAAAAAAGTATTGTTAGTATGTTAACGACGTTGGCCTGTAATAGATTAAACCACTCTCTGTGCTTATAGGACAAAAACAATTTACATTGAAACAATAATGCTGTGGAAAACATTTCCCTGTTTCAGTTTAAAAACTCACTGCAGCTGTAAATCAATCTTGTTACCGCGTTCGCACTCAGGCATCCCTACAAAGCAGTAACAGAATTTAGTGGTGATTTCAATTTCTCAGTCACTTCCCTGAATGCGTCCATGATTTACTGTAAACCTCACATTTTGAAAAGTTAGTACGCCGTTATCTCCAGCCTAGAAACTCGTTTCAGATTCATATTGGCATATTTCCTTAGAAGCCCTTTCGAAAGTGACTCTCGGTAGCCTTACTTTGAGCGTCCCTTTAATCCATCCCGACCAGCGCATCAAAGGCCTCACACCTTTAGCGTTGCTCGCTTTTACCGTTCGGTAAGATTGCTGAGCCAAAAGCTTTCTATCCGTTCCTCGGAGATACCGACAAAGCTGAATTTTTTTCGTAGAAAGGTGTCAATATATTAAAGGCTAATCGCATTAACAGTAAAAGGAGAATCATAGGTGTTTTTGAACGGCTTATACACGCCTCTGCCAAACCTAAAGTTCATTGCACCACCCTCAATTTCACATTACCCGCTGTTTTTGTCGATTCCATAGCCTCGGAGAGTTATTCGCTCCTTTGATCTCTGAGTTTGACAACAGGCTTCTCATTATAAACGAGAGAGATTTTTTCCTGTTTCCACCCATGAAAGACATCAAAAGACGTCGGAGCCTAAATGGGAATTTAGGTGTTGATGCACCCTTTAATATTTAAGCCGACTTTAGTTTCGTCCCTCTCGTACTACGAGATTTTTTCTGGTAGTCAAAGTGAAGGAAGGGAAATAATACACTGGTTGCTTATCTGAATTTTAGTAATTTTGAGTGTGTTTTAAAGGCACACGTTGATCTCTTAAGAGAGTCTATCAAACACACTCTGAAAGGACGCTGCTCCGAGATTTTTTTTAACCCGGGTGATTGTACCACGAACCGTTGCACTCCTGATAAATCAGTTTACTTTCGCGCTGAGAGGAATATTGTTTTTACTATAAAGTAATGAAAGCAAAGACTTAGTACTTTTCCACACTAAAATTTATTCTGCTGCGATCGGTTTCGTAAGATTACTTACATCTCATCCAGAAGATGTAAGTAAGTAATCTTACGAAACCGGTCGCGGCAGAATAAATTTTAGTGTGGAAAAGTACTAAGTCTTTGCTTTCATTACTTTATAGTAAAAACAATATTCCTCTCTGCTTTCATTGCATGGCTTTCCACGAAGTCACGCCTAACAATATCGATTTTACTATAAAGGTTTTCCGACGATCTCAGTTAGTTGTCCTACTCACATCTGTTTTTATCCTTTTATCCTACACAATCAAGGATAAAAAGTATGAGTCTCGTTCTGCATTGCCAAAGTGCCATTTTATAGAGCAATTTTCATTTATGGGACGACGCACAGTAGGCTAGAATCGAAAAAAGCTGGTCAAAAGTGCAAAATTGGTTCCTTTGAGCTAGGATTTGTACCTTGCAGCCCTGTCAAAAAGTCGCAAACGGTCGCAAGAATTTATTCCAGATCCCCCTTTGGAAAGCTTAAATAAAATATCGTAAGTTAGCCCGTGTCTATCGATGTCTATATCTCTTACTTTCCTCGCTTAGGTAAAAATTTGCTCTAAAATAGGAGTTCGCCATTTTATTGCATGAAGTATGAAAATATTCAACGGTGATCATCGAGATCGACTATAATAAAGGATAAAAATGTAATTGATTGCATGACATTATGTTTTACCTGATGGTTTTTCTCATTTTGGTACAGCGCCAGCTTGAATTTGAAGAACTTCGCGAAAAATCGAAGACCTGCATTTTTCGCAAAACTGTCAAGTTAGACCCTCTGCATAATTGTGATGCGTAAAAGTTGACGTAAACGACTTACATCGTTGCATGCCAAATTGATTCAAGAGTAGCCATGGGAAGTGTCAAAGTCCTCACTCAAAAAAACACGTTTGTACTTTTGGCCAGTTCTTTTCGATTCTAGTCCATTGTGCGACGTGAATGTGAACTTAGTGGTCAGTTATAAACTTCCGTGAGATTATACTCGGTTTCCCATTATCTAAATTGAAATACATCGATCATTCCTTTTGGAATGCTCAATCCTGATGAAGTATTGAGACTGCTGCCTAAGGGAGGTTTTCCGAGAGGTTTCCCATCCTTATATGGCAAATGCCAGTATGATTACAAGTGTCCCTCTCATTAATGCATGCAATTCTATATTTAATAGAAAATTTAACTTTGAATGTAAAATGTTTCAAAATGTTTACCACAGTAATAAATTTGTGACAATAATAATAATAATAACTAATCGATATTAACGAATTACCGTCATATTTTGTGTACTTATTGGATTTAACTGCAATCTATCTTACTCTTATGATTCTTTTTCTATTTAGCGGTCGAGTATGTCATTAATTCGGCATTTATCTCGAATTTTTGAACGTTTCTTATTGTGCTTGGTGATTAAGATAACCATCGTTGTTACCACTGAGCCCAGCAACTGAATAAACTTTTGATTAGCTTATGCATCGGGAAACTGAGTGACACCAAAGTGTTGTTGAAGGCAACATAATTATCAATGTTTGAAATATCAATATATTTATTATTAACTTTTACCGAAATTCGTTAACCTTATGTAGATTCCTCAAACCCGTCTGAAGATAACATTAAAGGATCAAAATGAGGATATTTATTAAAGTTTTGTATGGGTCTCCATCAAACTTTTAAGAGCCTTATTTGTGATTAAAATTACGAAAAATAAAATGTACCTACGAGATGGAAAAAATGCCGTATATATCTTATAGAATTTACTTGATATAAAATTCATAAATATATTCACGGAAGTTATTATAATAGATTTATGAATGAGCCGTTCACCTCGATAGGATTTTCATATTCTTCAAACCGGTATATCCCAGAATGAAACCATCAAACTAATGCCTCTATTACAAATTTTTCAAACGATTTCTGACGGTCTCAAAATAATTTATCAGCCGCCAAAAGTGCGAGGCAACTGTCATAGCACCATCGCTATCACATGCAACACTTGCGAGCTTCTCATAGCCGCAGCTATGTTTTTAAATGGCCAAATAATAAAAGCCAGGTATGGAAATCACTGATTTTTTACTCACGGTAACGGAAGGAGTGCGTCCGAGAGCCATAAATCTAGTTGCGTGGCTTCATAAGCAATCAATCTCTGGGATCACAGCTAAATATCAGCTAAAATTTAATCTCGCCTTCGTAAAGGATAATGACATTGAATATCGAAGGATCAATGTCAAACAAGCACTTAATGCAGTAAAATGCTAATTAGCTGATTCGTTGGAGATGTAAATTATTAACATCACTAGTAAACGCCCCCGTCAAGCACGATAGTACTTAATTTAGTTTAAAAATATATCTATTATCGTATATATCTGGTCCTCCTGAGCATAAAAATATTCCGACGTAAGATCATNTAGAGATACATATCGAATTCGCTGTATCTAAAGTGTTATCATAACTTACATTTTTCAGTCATGAAAGCCTACTTTACGTAAATTTCTTAAAAAAATTATAAGAACTGGTTATCCCCGTGCGCTTATATGAGATAATTCATGAAATCAACATTCAGCAATGGCCTTAGTCATCAAAGGGATTGGTTGTTTATTTCCGAAAAATCTTACGAAATTTCCGTGTTTTATCAAAATCCTCAAAATATCGGAACTATATCAATATTTCATGACTAAAATAAGAATATACCTATGATAATTTTCATTTCTTGTATCGTTTGTCTCCATTTCGTAGGACCATTGTTTCTTATTTAATCTAGTAAAAGAAAATCATCTGCAAATCATGAAAACGTACTTTACGTTCATTTCTTATGGAGACGTATTCTGTGCTCCTGGGTTCGAACCCCGACCTTTACGGAGATGGAAATAGTTTTCCTGAGGGTTTCAGCATCGAAGAAACACAACGCAGTTTGATTCAGATCTCTAAGGCAGTCCGTTTCTGAGGTAAATAGGGGGTCAGATGGACAAATATTTGCTTTTATATACATGATTGTTATCAAATTACTGACAATGGTATGACAAGGCAATGCCTTGTCTTTACTCTTTACCTCGCCTCTTCCTTCAAGTTAGCGAATGTTTCCCATGTCCATCTTATGCTCCGTGTTCTTGAACAATGCAGCACTGTGACTTTCTTTTGGTTCCTAACACTTTAGCTCCAAAGATGTTCGTCTGGAACTGATCCTTCCATTGTACATTTCTAATTGGTTTTATCTTTCTATGTCCTTCCAAAGCAATCGATTCTCTTCTAAATCTTCTAATAGATTTTCATTCCTTTTTCTTTCCACCCAAATTGTTTTCTTCACATTATTGGGAGTATATTAGGGATTTAACACTCTCCAAAATCCGTTTCCCTGACGATTCGCGCCTGCCATTTGAAACCTAGTGTGGAAACAAGGGAAATAAAAGGGATAACGATTTCTGTAAGGCCAATTAATCCGTTTTCCAGACTTTCCTGACAGAGGGTGTGCTCGGACTACCAGCGAAACGGTACTCGAAGTGTTTCGAACCTCTAGTCCATTAACAGCCTTGTTTTAGTTTCTTACCTTACACTAAAAGTATACATCACTAATTAATGGTAGGGTTGATGCAGTCATCCGTGAAAACCATCAAGATGGTGATTATGATAATTTTTAGAGTTGCATTTAGTTAATATTTAAAACATAACGTTTCCCATCATTTGGCACATTTGTTAACATATGAATGACATGTTAAAATAAAGTTCATGTACAAATTGAGTTCATATTAATCGATAACAATTAATTGCATTTCTAAAGTTAGTTCGTAAGGATATTGTTCGACAATAGATCAATATAACGTCGGTTATTCGTCGAAACCCGGTCGTTTTGGTTTAAAAATAAATCTAATCCGAAATAGATGTAATCAATATGATCTAGTTTAACTTGGCGGAACGCTATAATGAAATAAATATGAATTACCGGAAATTTTTACCTTGAACCTTTAACTTTTACACTCTTGTGGAAACTACCAATTAATTACATATTTTTTATTAGCAAAATAGATACTGTTTGAAGTATCCTCTTCAACCGTATGTTTTAACAACACCTCGCCACCTTCGACGAATAACATAACAAAGGAATTCCGCACCCGTTTCTTCAGCACACCAATGGAATTTGAAAACAATGAAAACCTTTATCATGGTTTTCTTCCTTGGAGTAAGTAACAGTTGCTATCACTTAATTGTATATAACTTCCAATGAAGAAAAAAGTGACATGCCTATATAATATATTGGTAAAAGGACAGCAAGAAAGCGGTAAAGTCTAAAGAAGAACATGGATCTCGACAGCTTTTTCAAATCAAAGGACGCAAAGTCACCGCATAGGTATGTTTTTCCATCATTTTTGAAAATCCGATATCCTCAGGAACCCGATCGATTTTTTGGGAAATTGGTAAGTGAGTAAGGGAAAAGAACATTCCCATCCGTCGCTCCAGTTTTCGCGAATGGAAAAATACGCAAAAGAATGACCTTGTTACAATCATTTCCCAGGGAGATTACAGCGCAATCAATCGGAAGCCATAAAACTCGCACCCGATTACAACCAAGATCCCCCCCCGCACTCCTACATATATTACACCCGAAGTGTCATAAAGAGGCTTTCGCCAAGGTTAGCGAGTGTCTGCATCCCTTCTCATGACTTCTCCCTGCGGCCTTTTCCAATTCTTACCCTCACGGAGACCTTTGCCTCCCCTTATTCTTCATTCAGAACCACCGACTTGCGAGCCTTCCTCTCCCGGAGTGCAACTCCGCCTTGTCTTCCACTCTTACATCTTCCTTTTCCACCTATCCTTTCTGCACCCTCGCCTCCTCTGTCATCCCCATTTTTCACATCCCGAAACTCCTTTTGCCGTTTCTTCTCCTTGAATATTCCTGGCCCTTAGGCCGGCGGCTAAAATACGAGCGTCGGGACCGGATTTTTTCGCACTAAATTTTACCATCGAATGAATGGTCCCCCCACTTCTTCAACCCTTTCTCCCGCCACTCGAAGCGTTTCTGCCGCCGCTTTTTTCATATTTTATCCCTTCCCGGAGACCCCTTTTTCCTTATTTTAGTCCTCTTCCCGTACTTTTTTACGCTCCCGCGTCCGGAGAACGCTATCCGTTTTACGTTTGTGATGGGTTACCTACCGATCCTGATGGAGATCGTCGGATGAGAGAGATATTGGTTTTTCTCTCTCCGTTCCCCACGCATCGCTGGTCCTGCTCCACGAGATGCTAGCGGAGGCGTGTCTCAAAATGTAATTCGTTTTGTTAAGTGAGTTTTTTCCTCCGCCCCCTCGGGAGATTTATGAGTGCCGTGTTTAATTGACCTTGAAAGAAATTCTTTTTGGAGCACGCTAATTCCGTTCCGATTGGCGATTTTTTGGGAATATTTACGTTCCTCGTTTCGTGTTTCTATGTTTCTTTATGCCCACGGCGTCGTGGAGATATTAAGGCAAATGTATCTCTTCCCCATGTAATATCCCTTTTCGCGAGGAGGACGTTTTTTTACAACAGGAATTCTTCTCGTGGATAAGTAAGGAACAGCTTTTTCCGGTTCATTTATAATATCTTGGAGAAGATATTCATTATTTTGGAATGGAGGAATGTCAACGGTGGAGTTGCTACTCTGAGATTTATACGTAAGCAGATTAAAGCCACGAGATGACATTTCGGGGTAAGCAGGTTGCCTTAGAAATTCGTTTCTTTCGTTAGCTACACTCTTCCATTTCTCAGTGCCGTTTCATGCTACGCATAGATAGATACTTATCCACATAATTCCATGCGAATTGTTGCCTGAAACGTATCCGAAAAGTCTAGGTAGTTAATCGAGTATGAGAATTTTCGAACCCCAATGACTCTAAACTATAATCCGCTCTATACTAAACAGTGAAATTTGAGTATGAAAAGTAATGTTATGTTGACATAATGTACACTACGCTCTGATACATGTATTTGTGAATATTGTTGCAGTTTACGGCTTGTAGCACTATCCGATTTTTCGTTTCAGTATTTTATATTCTCCTAGCAATCATTGAAGTAATATTCAGCTGCTCCAGCTGCAATCTATGAATGAGATGCATTAGAAAATGTAAACTATGTGTTAGTTTGATGGTAATAAATTGAAAAAAAATGAGCAAGGAAATAATTCCAATCAAATTCTATAAGGAATTTAGGAAAAGGGAAAATGCGGCAAAGTTTGGATAAATCACGGGTGTGAAATATATTGCTCAAGCTCGCACTACCATTAAGAGAAATGATTTCTCTAATTCAACATCTTTGCGGCATATTGCTGCTCTAATCCGTAAATGAATTCACCATCATTTTAATAGAGATGCTTTAATGTAATGAATACATCGCTACTCTTTGAACTCGTACCATAAGAAAATATAGTCTCGACACACAATCAGCAGATGTTAGAGGGCCATTAATTCTTACCTAGGACTCACCGCCTGTGGTTTGCGAATACATTTTCTCATTATAAGGTCAGCATGAAACATAAATAAGCCTCAGGGTCTATTCTGTGGTTCTGCACAGATGCGTCTATGCATTAAGGCTGCCAAGAGCAACTAGAATGTATGAAATGTAAGTCAACGGTATCGAGTACCTCGGGAAACATTGACGCTCTGCTTTTTATTCAGCTTGGCCTACTTGCTAGGGCGTGCATTAAATAATTAATTTTTATGACGTGTATTTTCCTAGTTATATCACTTTAAACCTTGTTTCTATCGCCAGCGCAAAGCATAACCACATTTCTCCATTTTAAAGAAAGCAAGTACCTTCCTTAAGGTAGGTCCATGTTCCCTGAAATTGATGTTCTTTTCCATATTTTCTGACAAATCACCCCTGTCTTTTCATCGTCAAACATATTAACCATTGCTTTCCCCTCTGTCTTTTCCTCCGCATCCCACACGCAGTGACTTTTTTTAGCAATCCGCTTCTTCTCAATATGTTACCCGCCCCTTTCATCTGAAGTCGCTTAAAAATATTTTAACCAAAACCCTCTCAAAATCTCTAGCGCTTCCGCTTACTTTTCTTATCTACCCTACTTAATGTTTCCTTTCGTATCTCAAAAACATACCTCTATAACTCTATCTATTTATGTCCTCTTTTCTTACGGAATATTCATAACACAAAACGCATTTATAAAGAATTAGGAAGATTAAGGCACTGAATTGAAAGCCATTTTGATATATTTTTTATGTTTTTCATAGCATTACCTCATATCTCGTACAGCAACACAATGGGTGTTATACTTAACAGCAACAAATGTGTAAGTGAAAGCAATAACCTAAGTACTATTAAATTATGTGGTATTCCAAGGATGTCAGGGAAGTTTTGGTATTCGCTACTCCCCCCTATCACAAAGTATCATATCGAGCTTCATACCATTTTCATAAAACTGTCTAGAAGTCGTTTAAGGCTTTAATTTTGTTTGCTCTAATTTTCAGCTTCAAACAAAATAACCACTTAGATTCCACAACTTTATGTAGTGCTTCAAAAGTACCAAAGTAAAATTGAAACGGGAATGGCCTATACACAGGAGTAAGGTGGAGACTGTTCTTGAATCTCACGGCCCGGAACTGAAATAAAAATCATCGAGTTTCTATGTATTTCTGCAAAATATCAACTGGTATTCCTCCAGTTAAGCTAATCAAGACCACAACGAATGTTTACGCATTTGTGACGTTGCATTGTGTTACACATGTTACAAGGTGTCACATATTCCCTGATCCACCTTCCCCATTACTGTGGCATCATTTGAGAATGGCCCCTGTTTAGTCACATATACACATCCTTGTTCCTTTGAGGGTAGAGCTGTATGTTGATGATTCGATTATGTAAGTCATCCAGGAGATCATAAGCAGAACTTGAAACTGAGATAATAAAGAACAGATTTAGCTCATTATTCTTTCATAAATAGAGGGATCAATAAGTAAAATAGTTTTCCCAAGGAGGTCTTCATACCCTTACCTAAGAATAAAAAGTAGCTTAGAAAACGATATGAGGTTTCTTAAAGATATAGTAATGTAAATTTTATGAATACGTTACTTAAATTTAGATATATTGTAATATAAGTGGTATAACATGTGGCCGCTTTTATATATTGTACACTTTTTTATTTTTAAATAAGTGTATCTTATGTGATTAAGTTGCCACCAGACTTGAGTGCAATTGCGGCTAAAATTATAAAAACAAAAGACGAAAGGTTGCGTGTAACTACGTAATTTGATCAGATAACCATAATATGTTGCTACAACATGAGTATTCTAATGATATCGACATACCGGTTGGCCTGCGGTTGCTATGTATGGCCCCACAACACATCAAAAAAAAAAAACGAAATCTTTCCGTGCGTATTTTTCTAGCTGTTAAATTTTACTTTTGGTTATCTAAAAATTTAGCGTGATAGCATATTTACTGCTAAGGTAAGCTAGTATTCAACTGATGAGAAAAACTTTTCCTATTAAATGGAAGAAAGAGGCCCAGCTTTTACACAAATTACTAGTCGTAAGGCACTCCCAAAAATGGGGCAATGAAGGCACCCATTGAAGATATAAAATAGTCAGAATACGAATTTAACTCGATTCCTCGGAGGAAATTCTATTCAACTTAAGAGAAATACATTCGAAAAAAGCCATTCCATTCCTAGAGTAATGTCGGGAAGAGACCCGGATATAACTCTATACAGTTCGGCTAACGGCACTTGTAAAAACTACCTTTTGTACCCTCTCTGATGAAATCTCTTCTTTTATCTCTCACCATCTCCTCTTGTTCACACCGAGTTTTCATTCCACTTGTTATCTCCGGGAATGGGAAATTTCGTGTTTATATCTACAGCATTCTTGGGAATGGGCGGATATCTCTTTTTCTCTCCTCTTCCAGTTTTCTGAATTTCAGGTGCTCTCGCGAAGCAGGAAATTTGCTCCATTTCATCATCCTATACATTTGAAAGTTCCTCAAATGGAGAAAGGGGAGAGCAGGGAGTGCCTTCGGATTAAAGGGACGAATCCGCTCTGTTTTTTCCTCCAAGAGTAGCAATTTTCATACTTCTTGAGTTACGTTTTCCTCCCCACTAATCTCGAACGCGACATTCGAAAATAAAATATTTACTTCCTTGGTGTGGTTGAAAGCGGTTTGTTTGTGAGTTATGCGCTAGGAAAACAATGGAGGGCGCAGCTTCAGCATAAAATCGGTATAACTCACGAGTTTGGAAAAAGGAAGTCATTGTACACATTGGATAGCATTGGGTTAACCAAGAACTACGTATTGTGTGCGCCTTTAAGTTCGCTTCTAACAAGTTAAAGGCTTCAGATTTTACATAGGTTTACTCTTCTGCCAAACGTCCACATTTCAGATATTATTGCTTAAAATTTCTTTGTTCTGAGAAGTTCATAACAGAACTTAATCATACTTTCACGGCCAAACAAAGTGATTACATTCTAACCTTTATGTACATTTTAGTGAAAACATTTTAAGGAAAATGTAACGCCGTGGCTTAAAGATGCGTGAAAATGTGTATAAATGATAAGAGTATGGGATTAGCCCCGAAGAATTCGTTATAACGTTCAACCAAAGATACTGGCTAAATTTTAAAAACATATTTGCTTTACAGAAGCTGATGGAAAGTTTTTAAACGGTAATCCACTGTCACTCTTACTACTTTTGATAAGTGAAGAAATATGGACTTATTTAGGGGTCTAATTTTCGTGAGTGTATTTTGTATTAAAAAAATACGTATGCGAAATATGAAGGCTGTATCTCATTTTATCTTGATGATTCAGGTCTTTATTTTTCTGAGAAGGACGAGTAGGAAACAATCAGAAACGACGCACAGTGGGCTAGAATCGAAAAAAGCTGGACAAAAATAAGAAAATGGTTTTTTTGAGTGTGGACTTTGAAACTTCGCATGGCTATTCTTAAATAAATTTTGCATGTAACTACCAAATCATACACTTTTATTCCGGTGCACTAAAATTCTACAGGGGGTCAAAGTTGACCAAGTTTGACGAAAAAAGCCGGTCTTCGATTTTTCACAAATTTCTTCAACTTCAAGCCAACACTGAACCCAAATGAGCAAACTCATCGGGTAAAAAACGATGCTGCATTATAAACCCATTCTTTATGCTTTATGTTACTTGGTTTGAATGATCACAGTAGGATATTTGCATAAGTTATACAACAAAATGGCGAACCCATATTTTACGGAAAATTTTCAACTAAAGCGAGGAAAATAGTAGTGATGTACCACGATGTACACGGGCTAACTTATACCAC
>KZ308125.1:2751564-2790550 GCA_000376725.2 Ladona fulva | reverse complement strand
ACAAGATACATCTGTGTTGGTAAGCTATGTGTGTTTGAAATTATTTTTCAATTTATTTTCATCCTTAAAATATCTATCGATCGATTGCATGCATGTTGAATTACTAAAACTTGTTTTATGTGAATCTGAATTTCAATGGAATCTGAGGAGTTTTGTAATTTTGAGTGCATTGTAAATAAAAATTTAAATTCTTAATCCTCACATGGATTGAATTCATTAGAGACGTAAAATTTTTAGACTTTTTGTAATCAAGGGAAAATAAAAACTGCATCTGTAACTAAGTTATCAGCCAGAAGGTTCGGTATTTTCTCATATTAATTCCATTTATTTTGATTTGGAACTAAGGGTTTAATTTGATATAAAGCTACTCGCCTCTTTAGTTAATGTCGCAATATTTCATCATAAAGACGAAATAGTTACAACCGGAATCTCCAGTCCACGCTTAATTAAACTGAGTGTTTCATTAAAAATTCAACTGAATTTAATTAATGTTATAATCTCTTAATACATAGCATAAAATAGGTTTTAATATATATAATTAATTCCATCCTTCCGCCAAACATGACAACATTATAATTTAAGTTTTAGGTGATGTAGATCCTAACAATTATACATCTTTAACCATTTATACTAAGAGAAAAAAATATATCTACACAAATAACAGACACGCTGGACGACCACAGATAGCGAAAGAGCAATAACGAACACGTGTAACGAACAAAAATTACAAACACAATTATTCATGCTACAACCAGGAATACCCCTAAAATTAGTTTTTCGAAGCATGACTTTGTGGAACTCAGCTCACATATTGAAATCAAAAATACTTGCTTATTAAGTTTTCCTGCTGTGGAGATTACTAAGTATTCTTTCTTTCAATACGCAGGAATATCCCGCATAGACAAGATTCTAACCCGAGATCATTGCATTGGGAGGCATGATAACCATTCCATCACCTTGGTCGCCATTACGGAAACAAATTTTACATTGAATAGGAATAAGATGAGACATACTGTCACGACTTTTTTCAGCAGTTAAGTTTATAATATATTTGGAATTATTATTATAATTTGCATTCGGAAAAATGTGAGGATTTCGGGCCGCCCTAGAACGGGAACGGGAGGGAAAGACATTTTAAATCCTCTTCAACGTCTTCTTTCACCACCCAAATCCATCGCCTATTGTCATTTTTCCTCGAGGTATCCATCCTTTGTATTTTATTCAATCCTCGTTTCTATCTCGCTGCGCCAATGTTTGTCGTGCTTAGAAAAAAAGGCGTAGACTCGAGGGATGGCTAGAGTGTTGGAGCGAATAAAACAGACGGAGCATCTCCTATTGGAAATCTTTATGACTCTCCGACCTTCACGCGCCTTTACTTTTTTTACATATATGCGGAAGAGAGAAGTCATTCTCTCACATGAACAGCGCGCCCTTTCTCCCTCTCCTCTTCCACCTTTCCTTCTATGATAGCCATCTTTGTATTTCCACCGTAGGAGCCTGTCTTTCCTCCAAGGTTTATGAAAAGAGTTTCATTTTGAGTGGTTTCAACGAAGGATGGGCTTTCTACTCCGCCGTTAGATGAGTGTCTTTGTCTGCCAGTTACACTTAACTTTTTCATCCTAAGATTGGGTTCCACATAAAATACAACTAAGCTGGTATTAGTTACTATCACTGGAGCTTCAGGTGAATTTTTCATTAATCGTGAGTTAAAGTTAATAATAAACAAAAATATCAATGCCTTGAAGATTGGCGGTGATCAGATGTGTACATTAGACTTCGAGAAATGCCCCTTTTGTTGATTTTAAGTTGATTTTAAGCAAACTAACCTTTGAGGAACTCCAACAACACTAGCTAGCTCGAGGGTAATAGAAGGAGTTGATGTTGATATAAAAATTAGCTTTCGAAATATTATTAATCTTAAACTCCTATAAATCCGTGCCAAGTTTCTCTTAGCAGATAGATTTATCTGTACTATACTGCTGATACAATGTTTATCTCCATCCCTCTTTATTCCAAAATCAGAATTTTTCTTTCATATCTAATAGAGAATGGGTACTTTTTTTCAACTTTCGAGTATGGTTACATTAAACAACTTGGGTCTATAGAAAAACAAAAGAGAGGTATTAGAGATCATGATTGAAGACAAAATTTTCATTGAAGTAACTTAGTGTCGACAGATGAAACAGGTATGTAGTGTTGAGAGGAGGATTTCTGAAGAATGTGAGTGAGGGTAGAATACAAGGGAAAAGACAGAAAGGAAGACAAAGGCAAAAATACAGATGAAGTAAAGGGTGGGTTAAATTGCATATAAAACGAAAAAAATTACTTTTAATGAGGAATAGTAACGCATATAAACGTACGATATGGTAGAACGTTTATGTATGTATAGTTATATATATATATATATATTATTGCTTCCAGAACCGTTCAACCTCAAATACTTGCCATTGCAATGCAACAAATAATTAAAATAAAAACATTTTATAAAGTCTTAGCCTTACTCCAGCTATAAGCAATGTTTTCATTCCAATCATGTACAGTTCTTAACTAAGAAATTATGTTTAAGTAAGAATTGACTAGAATAACTTGCTAACGTCATTTTAAATGGGTAAAGGATTCATGAAACTAATTATCAATTAGAATTGTTGCAAAAAATTCTATCCTTGCACACATCGATATTTTGTTTTTGATTGGTCGAGCAATATGAAATTATTTCTTTATCGAAGGACAAATTGTGCAGCTGTCTAACAAAATATTTTTCGCATTTTCAGGTAAGACTGCAGTGATAGTGAACAAGATACATCTGTGTTGGTAAGCTATGTGTGTTTGAAATTATTTTTCAATTTATTTTCATCCTTAAAATATCTATCGATCGATTGCATGCATGTTGAATTACTAAAACTTGTTTTATGTGAATCTGAATTTCAATGGAATCTGAGGAGTTTTGTAATTTTGAGTGCATTGTAAATAAAAATTTAAATTCTTAATCCTCACATGGATTGAATTCATTAGAGACGTAAAATTTTTAGACTTTTTGTAATCAAGGGAAAATAAAAACTGCATCTGTAACTAAGTTATCAGCCAGAAGGTTCGGTATTTTCTCATATTAATTCCATTTATTTTGATTTGGAACTAAGGGTTTAATTTGATATAAAGCTACTCGCCTCTTTAGTTAATGTCGCAATATTTCATCATAAAGACGAAATAGTTACAACCGGAATCTCCAGTCCACGCTTAATTAAACTGAGTGTTTCATTAAAAATTCAACTGAATTTAATTAATGTTATAATCTCTTAATACATAGCATAAAATAGGTTTTAATATATATAATTAATTCCATCCTTCCGCCAAACATGACAACATTATAATTTAAGTTTTAGGTGATGTAGATCCTAACAATTATACATCTTTAACCATTTATACTAAGAGAAAAAAATATATCTACACAAATAACAGACACGCTGGACGACCACAGATAGCGAAAGAGCAATAACGAACACGTGTAACGAGCAAAATTACCGTGTATATACGAGTATATATATCGTATATATATGTAACGANACCAGTTATGAGTTGTACTTGAATCGTAGAGACAAAAAGTTTGTATTTATCATTTTCATGAGTCATCCATGGTAGGTATTAATTTTAATAAAGCATCCAACATTTCCTTTCGTTAACTACCTCGTCATGAAATTTTTTTCCAAGATTTCGTCCTACGTACAGGAATAACAATGTCACCAGTCTTACTTACGATAGTATGTCAGTCATCTTCATTTGCAGTCATGAATAGAATAAAAAAGGTAGTATGTTACTTCTATCGAAAAGTTATTGGCTGAATTTTCATGCATGGGCTTCTTTCAATGGTTATCAGCATCATTAATAAGCTAATGACTTTTGAGTCCCACAAAAAATGTCTAGCAGGAGTACTCTCATGAAAGAAATAAACCCTTTTTTCTTCCTTTATAATTCTATAAAAATATGGGAGTTTTTGCCCTTTAATACAATGCTGTTTGCTTACCGTGAAATTTCTAGGCTCAGGATGAATTTAATTCTGGAACGATCTTTATCCTAGAAACTGGTCTAGGAGTCCATAGATTCAAAGTACACGGCGGAATCCCATGGTAAATGAAGCTCCGACCGAATAAAATTTCTTTTATCTCGGTTTTTTGCGTGTTCAATTCCAGCAGGGCTGCGATGAAAAGACTATTTTTCTCATCCTTTTGCACTGTCTGGAGAACACTCTAAAAATTCCTTTGAAAGTTTTGATAAAACGCGGCAAGCTTTCCTTTAAGGCTGAAATCCACCAGATCCCTGGTTCTGGATAATAAGAATATCCATTGATAGGCAGTCACGAGGATAATTGAATGTAAAGTCGGGCGGTGTCGGCTTAATTACGCGGGAAGAAGATTAATTCAGAAATCTTTATGAAACCTTAAGAAACGTCGATATTGGATTCTACGGAGCAGTAGAATCCCGTCCGCCGATAGTTTACGAAATTTAATTACATTCTCTAAGATAGCGATCACTGAAGTCAAACAGCGTTCGTTGCTCTGAGGATATTCAGAAGAGGCTATTTTGGTAAAAATTTCGCACAATATTGTTATCTCCAGAAGCTAAATGTCTGTTATGTTAGTCTTTCAAATGATACATCTTCATTACTTGCAGGCTACGATTCATTTTTACTCGATCACTCTGTAAGCTTCAATTGTTTAACCTTCCGCAGCTCCTAGTATGATCTCTGAGATGCGCAACACTATTTTTGCGGTGCTATTTTTCTATATTTCTCGGATGGATCAATGTATAGATAAATCCACCCATGATTTCGCTCTTCTCAGGACAGATAAGTTAGTCTCAAAGCTGTCTTCTTGCAGTTTCAACGAGTCAGCACGTTCAGAATAAACAGTCTAACCCGATCTTTGAGAGGCATCTTAAAAGCATTCCATTTGCATTTACATACATAGGCCGCAAGCTGCCAGGGCGGGCGGCAGAGGGTATATTAACACCTTACCTAATGCGGAAAGTACGACCAGAAGTAACTATCTGTTTTAGCAATCGATTCCTTGTAATCCCTTCGTTGATTACTGGAGCTACTATGACTCTCACATCGCCTAAAAATTCTGATTCGATAAATTTTTCGTAAATCTTCCGTTATTACAAGGAACTGATTGGTGAAACAGATAGCTACTTCTTGCATTTCTTTCCGGAGAGAAGCTAAAGGGGTAGATTAGGAAAGGTGATGATATATCCAAGGACATAAGCAGCCGATGGTTCGCAGGGTTTACATCTAAATCTAATGAATAAGTTTCCCCCTGCCACACGCCGAAAGTCGGCTTGCAGAGTATTCATATAGACATAGATATAATACCTATGACATACATTGTGACCGCCACATCAGTGTATGTATTTAAAAGTTGATTTTCTTCGAAAGTTTTTTTATTTTGCGTTGTTTTAAATTATTTCAATTTACAATAACCTTGTAGTTTTGGTTGACAGTTCATACTCAGATAAATCGTCATTATGAAAATTCCCTCCGTGATATAGCTCTTTCGCGTTAACCTGGCCGATGGCAACTCGTGTGGGGGAAATAAAGGAAGGAAAGGAGGAACATTTGAGGGATGTTTTCTTTCTCTCTATGAGATCTTCCTCCGCTATTTTCTGAGTTGGACAAGGCTCACCTGCGCAGCTATATATTGTCGGGCAAATTAACGCGATCGAGCTATATCTCGCAGATAAATTAATAATGATGAATGATTGCGACCATTCAAGCACTACAAAAAATCGATATATCTTACATAGTTATACTCATTTGTGGAAAAATAATGATTATAACTCTATGTAAAATGAAGGTATGATACAAAAAATGACTCGATGATAAATATAACCTACAAAGGGTCCTAGAGATACTTAACGACTTGTATTTCAGGAGGGATTGCGACCAGAAGAGGGTTAAAGATGCAAAATTTGCATTTCTAAACTGTAGCGTCTTTGTTTCATAAACTTCTATTTAATACAATGTTAATTCCGTTTGAAGTGCTTCTATCTGATACGTTTACCTTTTTTTCGTCTAAAAAGTATTTTTTTGCCTTTTGTGATAGTAATTCTGTAACTAATTCGGTAATCGTTGGAAATTCCGTAGAAAGGGTATGTTTTCATTAAGTTTTCTGAACATGAATTTTCGAATTAATTTTATGAATATGGAATCTTCAATTAAAAATCACGTGTGGGACCTAAGGAATCGTCATTTTTATAGCTAAAAAAATTCTTCAGCCCTACATCAAGAATATAAGCTTAATATGTGAAAAAATATTCGCGAGTTGTCATCCAACAAAAACTCTCACAACCCGTGGAAATGTTCACACATATTATTCTCCGGAAAAGAGTTACCTAAGTCTTTCAAGGCTTAGAATCAATCAACTTAGAAGGGTGTAATATGGTTTAGAATCACAGTTCCTAAGACATAAATAGCTCACAGATATGATACTACATCGGAATAGTCTGTCTTTACCACACCCAAAACTTAAAATGAAAAATAGGAGTTGAAAATGTGGGCTAATTTTATTTGAGAAGATTTTTCACTTTATAAGCTAATCCTCAATCCCATATTGCTCCCGTGCATTCATATGTGAAATCGATTTCTGAACGTGGAATTAGTTATGAAATTGGCATTACTTATGCATTGATCGGGTTTGCGATTAAAGTGAAAGTTCATTTTTTCGTGAAAACTCCAGGGAGGGCTCTTTTATTAGTGATTCGGCGACAAATTATTTTTTGGGAAACGTCACGGATATTTTCAATCAAAACGAAATGAGATTTTTGGGAATTAAACTTTCATTTTCTCTGAATTGTTCATATTTTTATTTATCACGGACATGCAATTCGCAGTTTGCTCTTCCCTTATTTCTTTTGGAAATTGGGAGTCAAATGTCCCAAAATGAAATAAAAAAAGGTCCTTGCTCAATGTCATGGATCTTACAACTACTTGATTCTTCTCACCTAACCGTCTTAAAATCATGAGGTGAAGAGACTCCAGTTTGGGTTTATACGTAATTATGTAGCGCACTTCATTTTTTATGAATGATTTCTTTTATTTTGAAATTATTACAAGGATAAAAGTTCCACAGTTTCACAAACAAGAAAGTTATCTCTTTTCGCTGTTGATAATTGACATGTCAAAACATCATTGTCGGTTGTCTCTCTTTCTATCTTGAATTCTTGAGAGTAATTTTCATTAATATCAATGTATGGCAGACTTAAAAAAGAAACTTTACTTGAATATGGAGTTCACCTGTTCTCGTTGCTGTAAATTTTAAGGGATACCTTAATTTTAGAAACTGTTTCATTCGGTTTGTGAAACTAAATTTGCATTTATGAGTATCAAACTATAATTTTATTGCGATAAATTTAAGAATGGCGGCAATGTTTCAAACTTAGTCATAAGAGTAGCGTATTAAGTTTGAAACCGGTGTGCGTACATATATGCAGTTTTAATATAATCATTTGAAATCGTTCCCTGAGGGCGGTAATCTTCCCTGAGGGCACTTGGTTAATTTTTCGCTGAGTTCTAAAAACCCATGTAATGAATTGCCGCATTATAAATCAAAAGATGAAAGGTATGCAATGAGGAAGTAAGTCACGTTATACATTATTTTGAGGAAATTAAATTCTGTTTTCAGTTTTTCATTTGCCTTTCACATGTTTTCAGGTGTATTTCTCTAGGAGAGGAGTCGAATTATCATATCACTGTTTCAAGGGCTCTCGAAGCTTTTGAAACAAAAAATAATGCACAGAGGAGGAAAATCTGGAGAAGGCACTCCATTAGGCGTAGAATCATCAGCCACTCTCGTCTTTATATCCCATCATCGCGAGACTCGCCTCAGTTAAAATGTTTACCGTTTTTTTAATTTGGGCCTTTTTTATAATTCGCCCCTTTCAAACCCTCTCACTTTTGAACCCGTCTTTTATTGTCTTTCCGACGTAAAAACGAAGAGCTCGTCAACTTTTAAAGGCTTATTCTCCTCATTCGCTCCATCTCTCAATCTCTTTCGACATTTGCCTGAGATGTCCATTTGCTCGATGCCATCCACTCATCCCTCCGGGAACTCCTCTTCCATACCATTAGTCCTGATTTCGCAACTTTACTTTTTCATTAGCGTGTTTCTTAGACTTATAAATCATGCCTTCCATTCCTCATTAATGCGCAGAAACTGCGCAATTTGCATTCATTATTCAGAGAGTTTTAAAAGTAAGGTATTCTTTTCCACCCCGTAGCAATTTACTTTTTCTTTTCATTTATATATTTCATTTTATTCCTCATGCATGATTAAAGCTGCGCTTCCGTCTGCTTGCTTGATTTTTATCACTTCTTCCTAGTATGTTATCCCGGTGAACTATCACCCCGGATTTCATCTCTTAATTTCCGGACGCTATTTCCCCTCTCTCTAGGCCATTTTTAGAGGGATATCTAGCTGCTTTTGAAGTAGATGCTGATCTTCTACTCAAAGTTTTATACTCAAGACTTTGATATAATTTTTTTCAGTTAATTTTAGAGCTTCAAAACATGCCGGGAAACTAAGGCACTTGCGCAGTGGACTAATTATGCACCGGAAGAGTCCTTTTTTAAAAGGGCTCTCTGTGGGGGTTTGAGTTGCTATTTCATAGAACTCTCCTATCAATTTTTACTCACTCTAATCGTATCAGAATGTATCTTTCTTCATATTTGCACAACGGGGTAGGTATAGGGTAGAGGATTATACTAACGTGTTTACTTCAAACTAGCCATGTTGCCCGAGGTTATTAAAATTCATAACCGTATTACTCAACTCATCATTGAAAATGAGCTTTATTGCAATTTACGTGTGAAAGAATCGGAAGCACAATTTATATACGGATAGCTGCTTCTGGTCGTTTTCCCACGGATAATTAGATAAGTTTAATGTAACGTTTTAATTTTCAATTAACAGCAAATGTATTTTGATAGGAATATCGGTGCTTTTACACCCCCGTCATACTCAACTGGCGGCTTGCACGGTCAGTATGTAAATGAAAATATAGTGAGAGGATTTAATAGAATTCAGTAATCAAACAATTTTGGTTGGCTGAATTTAAATGAGGTAAAATAATCACTCCTCATGCCGGGGATCATGAGGTGATAAAGAGGAACTCAATGTAATGTGAGTATCTAAAGGACAAACAAGGGTGGCTGACTTTTTAGTCTTTGACTTCATTCGCTTATCCCATATATTGCACACACTATTACCTTCGGAAATTTCTCTGGATATTTGAAGTGGTGGTTTTCCTAATTGGGAGAAATTTGGCATGGTATCCCTGCGTCTATTTCAACTTTAATTTTGTGTTCTTGGTAGTTTGTTTGGACCTTTCGGTGCCTTTTAAATTTTGGTTTTGAGGATAGTAAGGATTTTCTAACCTTTTAGAAGAAAAGTTGACTACATTTCCTAAGAGCAGTTAGTTCTACGTGTAGATTTCTTAAATTGTATTTATTAATCTATATACATGCATCATTTTTACTGAGGAGGGTGTATTTTGAGACAGCTGTTTACCCGTTTCTCTCTCTCTGTTGTTCGTGAATCTTCTGTGCTGTTTGCCAGTTTGATAGGAATTGGAGCGATATCTTCTGTTTAAGTTCTTAGTACAGTTGCCTGTATTTGTGGTTTTAGTAATCTCATTACACTAAATTCTTGTTTACCACTTCACGACTTGCCTTCCACGGTATATGAAGCGGGTATTTTACCTTACCTTGGGATTTCGTTAATAGCATGAGTCCAGTTTCTTATTTGCCGTCCAATGAAGTTTTCTAAAAAAAACTGCTGGATGCACTGTCTATGGCCTTCACTTTTAAAATATTAAAAGTTTTTTTTACATATTTCACATTTGTATACACAAAAATTAAATTCAAAATAACTATATCTATATTCAAACTATTTGCCCAATTCCGAAAGGAAAATGATAGAGCACAAGGTAAGATACTTCAAGTGACAACATTCTTGATCTCGATTTTCAAATAATTGAACCCTTTTAAATATTGATGCTCATATTACAAATGCATTGCTCAAATATTATCTGCATTTCCACATTTGTGTCTACTGGTTTAACTGTAGGTGATGAGAGGAGAAAATCATCGAAATTGTACTATACTTTATTCAGAGGTGACTTTACTTTTGAATGATTATTCATCACCCTGCCTGTTTGGCTATTGTATCTTTTTGGGGCTAATAATGCCTTCGGTTAGGACATATAAAGGTGTGATAAAGTATAGAAAGATAACAGGAAAATTGCTGAAAGTGACCATTTATCATAAATAAAATGGCTAGAGGTTCTGTTGGACTGTTTTTGTGCGATTTAACTCCTTCAGATGAATATTCATTGAACGCGTTAATCATTAACTTGGTAACGTGAATGTATCCCATTTGACACAGTTCTGCATCGTAGCCTTATCAATTTCAAAGTGCACCAATGACTGACTGATGATTACATGTGAATTATCGTGAAACTTTGAGAGTGTATCGAAATAAATTTCGTTCAATGCTGAGTAAAATGTAGAAATTCCATACGTACACACTTGTCATGTCTCTCATCTGCTTAAAGCGTAGTGACTTCTTTGTTTACAGAAAATAATATACGGATTGAGAATTGTGCGTAAAATAATCCATGTAAAATGAAGAAGTGGAAATATTTTTACCTGATAATTCAAGGAATGGATTTTTAAGAAGTAAACTTCTTCCTTATTCTGCATTATATATTTCCGCATATACACATATCGGTATTATAAAAATACTCATAGGAAAAAAAGTGGAGGCTACGGGATGAACGAGCATGGAAATTAAAATCGTAGACTATAGAGAATGATTCTGGCAAGTAAAATTAGAAATTCTAATCGGTCGATGAAAAAATGAAGCAAGCTTTTCGCTCGGTGCTAAAGCATCCTCACGGGGATGGTACTCGAATGAGAGGGAAGAAGTTGATCTCTCCGGAGTACCTTTCGTTTCTGAGAATACTCCAATCGGCATTAAACGTTTCGAATGGTTATCACTTCTTCCCGTTAAAGCGGAGATTCCAAGTATCTTTTCGGCAATGCAAACAACGTAATGCATCCGTGAGGGAAAATGCGAAAGCCTAGAGACTTGACAAGTCGTTAATTGGAAACTGAGGGAATGGATGTGTTAGACGAAGGAGTCGATTCCAACCGGACGAATAAAATGATGAATCGTCTCTGGTGTAACAAAAACCTGTCATGTTTTAAGGATTAGACGAATGAATGGTACATTGTTTCTATAGACAAAAATGCATGTGGTCCATCTCGATGAATTTTAAAGTAGAATGGACATTCTATGGACAGTCGTTAAAATCTGATCAACAGCGTTTAATTTGAGATATGTCTGAAAATGCGAGTGGCAAACGTGTAATGTGCGGAAATTAAAGTTAGGAGGAAGAGAATAGAAAAATATATTAGTAAGAATATCATCATTATCATCATCAGCCATTTTCAGTCCGACGCCGGATGTAGGCCTCCCCAAGCGCTTTCCAATATTTTCTGTTCTGAGAACCCTACCCTAGGTACTTGATAATCTTTGTATTCCATCGGTCTTCTGGTCTTCTTCTTGGTCTCTTCATACCTCTTGGTGTCCATTTGAAATCTGCCGTTGTCCTGCGGTTGTTGTTTCTTTTCGCAATGTGATGTATATCACTCCTGTCCTTATCCTCACCAAGGTGTTGCGTTTCGTTACATATGTCAACACTGGTAAAATGCATTGGCTGAGGACCTTACTTTTCAAGACCATTGGAATGTTTGACTTAAGAATGCACGCGTTTCTACCGAAGGAACTCCAGCCTAGTTTAATTCATCTGTTTACTTTATTCATTCTCCACTTCTCTCCTGTTATTACCAACAATCCTAATTATAAATATTTTAAACAGGTATCCTAATTATAAATATTTAAACAGATATCCAGAGTAATTTCATCCAGTAGTGAAGAATATACATTAAAATGTTTAATAAAAGTCCTAGATGCACGACTTATCGTGCCAAGTCATCTTACCATTTTCCTTGTTTAATAAAAGATAATAGGAACATGTAATAATATTGATGAGACCAATATAGAAATAGAAATGTGCATAATGGCGATGCATTATTAAAAAAAACAAATTTTAATGTTAATAGTGATGACAATATTGTATGTTTGCTTAGAATATTAATATTTAATGAGAAAATAGATCCAGAATTGGTGGCATTGGAGTAAACAGGTAGAACATCAATAATTCAAAATTAGTTACGCATTTATTTGGGGGACATCGTACATAAGGGAGCAAAACAAACATTCTAAATTGACAAACGTTTGTTACGGTAATACGTTATTGATAAAAATATAGAAAGATGAAATGCATCGTACAGATATATACCACTGTTTACATACAGGTAACTAGCAATGGCTGTGACGGCCAATTAAAATAAAGAAAAAGATAACTGTTCCCTTAAGTATTTATGTTCATGTCAGTTTGCTCTCACTGGGAATATTTTAATACTCCCACACATTGTTCGGCTGGTTTACATGAATTTGTCAAGTTAACA
This sequence comes from Ladona fulva, assembly GCA_000376725.2. NCBI lineage: Eukaryota > Metazoa > Arthropoda > Insecta > Odonata > Libellulidae > Ladona > Ladona fulva. Next base: position 2,777,967 of record KZ308125.1, on the reverse strand, counting down.
TGTGCGTCGACGCTAATTTATTTATCTGCTCCCGCTTTAGGACGTTTGTGCATGATTTAGAGGGAGTGTTTGAGTTATGGCGCATGCACTTATACGGAAAAAATAACTCATTGTGTATCAAAAATAACCTATAAATTGCCCTGATGGAATCAGGTTGTTTCGGTAGGCATGCCTTTGATATATGATTCCCCCGTACTTCCTGTCCCCATTCAAAAAACTTTTCACGCCAACGCAGCCATTATTCTTTTCCTTTATATTTAAAGGAGTACAGAAGAAGTTCGCAGGGGGAGCATTATCATACCGAGCCATTGAAGTGAATCACGGTTATCTTCGAACTAAGTTTATGCCGATTTGGTGGAGCTCACCATGCGAAATATAAGGGAGCGTTGAGACACCGCCTACTCATAAGTCATCTCGAATCTCTTTATTTTGTTCGTATCCGTACCTTCCATGGTAGAAGATAAATCTCTCCATATATACTTAACTACTGAGCGCGGTTTTCTATAGTAAGCTACGAGGAAATTTTATTTATAAAGGGCTATTTAAATGTGATAATACTAATTGATAGCTAAATGAAAAGGAATAAGTCTAGCAGATTCGAGATTTAGAATTATTTCCCAGATAAATTATAAAGAAACTTAAAGATAACATAAAGCAAGGTTAATTATGCGGTAGGGTTCTCGTGACCCAAAGAAAACTCATTAATATGGTTGCCAACTGCCAAAGAGTTGATTCCGGGAGTTGTATAATCCAAGAGAAGGAAATTCCGGAGAACTACTTGAAGCAGAACTTAAATTACCCTAAAATACATTTCTTCTCTTTTAAGCGATACGAATTTGCTGTTTAAACGAGGTAGCTCCTATTGTCCTCCTAAACCATCAGCTTTTATTTAACCAGATTTCTGCAAAATAATAATTGAAATTATCTAAAATTATCATTATCCCAAGAATATACTTCCAGATTTCTCGAGATAAAACAATATTTAAATTACTCTAGAGTGCTTATGGCACTTAATTATTAAAGAATATAAATTTCAAAACTCGTAAAAGTTGGTAAATTTGTATTCGAACTGTAAAGCGATATAAATTGAGTAGAAACGGAAGAAAACTATCTCAATCCGGAAACCGTGAAATTTCAAAAAGTATTGTCCTGCTTCGGGAGTCTTCCGGCGAATCCGAGAGAGTTGGTAACATTACTCATCAGGTGCTTGACTTACCTAGGGTAGTTTATTTTTTATTTATAAATATATTTCATAAATGGCAAAGATTTCTAATTAAAATAGTTCAATTAGTAAGGTAAATAGGTTTAATGTAGTTAAGCCTTATATACGGCATGTGAATACTAATGCAATGTAATGTGAATACATGTCAGACCACGCTCATCTCTCAGATGGATGCTACATGTTTCCTTCCATGTTTCACACCCCGGGAGAGACTGAGAATGTTATCTATTTTATCCAGATACCATTTGCAAGATCTTTCGTCGCCTAAATCTTAACCTAATCTTTTTTAGAAATTGCTATCGTCTGGTAGTCTCATTGATCATGTTTTCTTCTCAAGAACGCCACTTAAGTAGCGGAATCAGTTTATTTTGATTTTTTTGACTAAGCACTCTTTCCCGTGATTGATTGCATAACTTAGTTTAATGAAAGTTTCTCTAAACATGGTACATATTATTTATGGAAGTACATAATGTCGGATTTATCGGTAAAAAAAACTTGATTTAACCTTTTGAGGAAAATTCAGAATAGGTTTCCCCAGATTCAGCGAAATGGGCTGTGCGTTTGGTTTCCATGGAAGAGGTCCCGGGTTCGATTCCCGGTGAGAAACCATATGTGCAAATTACCTTAGATGTCGATGCTTCTTTAACTATACTAATACGAATACGAAATCCTTCATTTCTCAAAAGATGGTCTCTGAATTACATCAAGACGCATATTATCTCCCAAAATCCCTTCCTTTAACATCTAGTGTATTTACTAATATTTTAAACATCTGTCGGAAACACAGAAAACATTTTTGTATTCTGCGTATTTTACTGACTTAACCAGTTTATAAGGTATTCAATATTTATGGCTGCAAGCTGGCTATCAAGGAATGAACATATATTCAGATATTGCGTACGTTAAATGAGGAAGCTCAAATCGAGACTTAGAGCGCAACTGTCCCTTAGAAATACGATCAAAATTGATTTAGTTACTTAATCACGCGGTTTGCTCGGTATACTCAAATTTATCAATTTATAAATACAGCTTTATCTTTCTACCATCGTCTATCTCAACCTTAGCTTCATGTAACCTATTTCATTCATTGCGAAATAAAATGTAATGTAGTAATTCGTTTAAATTCTTGAGTATATTTGTATGGAAACCGTAATACTTCGCGCATATCCTTTCTCGATTAATGAAATTAACATTTTAACTGTAAAAATTCCGTCCTTAGACCTATATTTCAATGCATAAAATTTCCTATACTTCGATACCTCATTATCGACTGGGAAAACAATTGCGGCAAACTAATTCATTTTGCTCACCCTTTTGCTGAACTTTACTCGATTTCAAAGTCCACGGAAATTCTTCGTGAGCGGTTCCCCGTACCATTTATCTTCATGATCCCGTCAAAAAATCGATCTCCGCTTTCAGGAGTTCATACATCCTCTTTTCCATCTTCCTTTTCTGTGAGGAATTAGGGAGCCCATCTTCACGTCACTTCCCAAAGTTCGCAGCGGCATTCCGCCTCATTCTATATCTCATAATAGGCCGCTTCTCTGGAGCGATTCATCCACCTTCGACCTCTTTTTCCCATTCTCCCTTTCCAAGTCTTCCTTCTCATTCTTCTCGCTTTCACATTTTCAGCAAGACTTTTATACATCCCCGTTCCACAACATGAGGGTCTAGGACAGAGGTAGAGAAACTTCGGCCCAAAGCCCACTTGCGACTTTTTCGGTCACTCATTGCCGCCTTTCCGTTATTTCTTTCGATTACTACGGCTATTGGTATATTTTTGTTTTCCAATCTACCTCAGGTGAAACTTAAGCGGTAAATATTACACCTATGTTAATTTAGCCCATAAATGTGTATAGCTTTACACGATTTCAATTTGCAATCTATTCGTTATTGAATAAGAGAATAATTTAAAGAATAAATACGATATTAAATAAGTTCATATGCAGCCTAATGTTTCCTAATGCGACAGAGTGTGAATACATCTGGTAATTCGGTGATTAAAGTATAGTTTATAGAGTATATGGCGGAGAGTTATTATTCTTTTTAACAAAGAGCCAATTTTTCATAGGTAAACGTAGTGCAGCATACGAAAAGCTGCAGAAAATGTTTATAAAATTGCATCAGAAATCGTTAACACTTTGATTATTAATAAAAACGAGTGTTAACGTTGTACGCCCTTTACTGCAATGTATGTTCTGAAGGTAAATTATTAAATAAGCGAGCTTGTGAAGCAAGATGATCTAAAAATTTAGGTTAACATTGTTTTCATCCATTCCTCAGACGATAGAACGCACGGACGAGCATTGCATAAAAAACGCAATCAAACGAAAAGTGATCTTTCGATCGAATTCTTGATTTGGCGTAAGTGTATATCTCAACCGCAAACGATTCCATCAAGAGCCACAGGTTTCCGATCACCAATTCCAGATACCTATACCTAGGCTCTAGATATGAATTCCTTCCGACTTTTTCTGTGATTCCCCTTGCATAGAGAATCCATAAAGGAGAAAGCAGAAGCAGTGGTCTCCTCCAAATATCACTCACTAATAAAAGAAAAGGTAGCTTTTGGCACCGCTTCAACACATTTCTGGATTCGGAATTTCATGGGAAATATTACTTCGGACAGCAAAGGCCTTGGCTAGAGAATGTGATTTTAGAATGAATGATTATTGGCTACGGAAAATAGAGAAAGAATCAAAAAATAAAACATTCATTGTAGCCGGAACTCTCACTCGGATCCCCGGAGTCAGGGGTTTGCTCTAACCAATTGAGCTACTAAATCTGAACAATCTTTCTATGTATTCTGATGCTTTTTATGTGAGTTGGTGTTTTAGTGGAGAAAGAATAAAAAATAATGACACCCTTACATACACGTAGGACACCTAAGACACAATGTCACCATCAAAGCGGACTTTCAGAAAGCCAGGAATGGGTATTTAAATAAGTGATGAGAAACACAGGGTATCAATGATTGGTTTTATTGGAGGAACGGAAGGAGAACAAAGTTTCACGTTGGCCGTGAATCGTTCTATTTTCTTCTTGGCCTCCCATCACCAATATGGTCGGCTTATGGTTCTTGATGGTTGGCGTTGATGTTGAGTTTAGTTTAGGCGCTTATTTTTACGGCCGGATGCCCTTATTCCCGCATATTCTTATAGGATAATTCGGATCTACACACAACCGTTCCCTAATCAGAACAATTCAAATAGTCTGGACTCGAACCGAGGACCTTGGGGTTGGAGCGCTAGCACGCTAACCACTCCGCCAACGTGGCCGCTTCTAATTCTGTTTCCTGAATACAAGCATATATGCCACGCATAACTCATTGCCCATCCATCAGTCGAGGCATAGTTCTCTTTAAAGAAGAGAATTCTCGCAAATACATCAACAGAAGAAGTATCTCTGGTTGCAGTTATTACTGAACCATTTATTTCCAAAGGAAGCTTATCGAAAATGCATTAAAGTCTTCCGGGAACGGCAAGCTCCCTTCGCCCCGGGAAAGCGGGATTTTGGGAATGCCTGTTCCCAGGCCAGCACTCTTCCTCAAGTCCCTTTCCAATCCACGATCCTCATACAAATCCCCATTCCCTCCGCGGACCCTCTATTCTCTCAACTTGAAGCCCCTTTCCCTCCACCGAACTTCTCAACTCCACACTCCTATATCTCCGTCAGCAAAAGTGCTTCTGCCAACGACAGCCTTTCCGGTCGATGGCCCGAGTTCAACCTCGAATGTTTGGATACCAACCCTATCCACCCTCCAATTTGCCCAGATATCTCGTCCTTCCCCACTTCATCTCTTTAACCCCTAAACCCTTTTACGCCCCCTCTCTCTCCTTAAATGCTTCGCATTCTATACTTTTCTCGCCTTATTATCTCTCTTCTCTCTTTCCCTCCTTCCTACTCATTCATTATTCCGCCCTTTCTTCTCATTCTCAACCTCCGTATAACTTCTTATTTTCTTCCCTATATTTCAGCCGCTTCTTCTCCACCACTGTCTCAATAACGGTTCTATCCATAACTTTTCGTTTTCGCCTCTCCAGGCTCTTCTTTTTTATACTTTCATCTCTCCCGTTCTCTTCTGGTCTTCCCACACTCTTTCCCTCTGTTCTCTGTCCCCTCCCAATCCGTTTATTTTTTCTTTTCAATTCATCACCCCGGATTTTTACTTCCACAGACCCCCTCTTTAAAAAAAAATAGCCTGTTTTTCTCTCGTATAGCATGCATACTTCTTGCTGATCGCAAGAGAAAGAAATACCATACTTTGTCCTTTTTCGGACAAATAATAGGAAGTTTTGTACAGAAAGGAGTAATCATAGAGTTTCTTCGTAATTTCGTAGAAATACTATAGTTTGCCATTTTTCGGCCAAGTAATAGGAATCTTTATACAAAAAGGAGTAATCATAGAGTTTCTTCGTAATTAATAATGAAAATGATGATAGTAGAATCTAAAAAATTGGCCTTGACAGTAAGCAGGTTATCCATCGTAATGAAAAATGAAAAAAAAATTCAACTTTACCACAGAGGTTTATTCTACGACCATGGTTTCGACCTCTACGGTCATCATCAGGTAAAAGAGCATTTCAAAAACAGCACGTATATATAAAGGAAAAGAAGGATGGAGGAAAGTTCAAATGGGCGTATGTTAGGGGTGGAGTGGGGAAGGGGTAAGGGGTGAAAGGACTTGAACCAGTTTTTAAAACGGGCAAAGCTCAAAGTTTTATTGGTAACATTTTGCATGCAATATGTACTATTATCTTCTTAAGGTGTTAGTACATAAAATATCTTCGTATATGAATACTATATTTAACCCATGTTATTGATTACGACGGGTAAATATAGGAAAAAGAAAAATTATTTTGATTTGAGGAGAATGATGATGTAGGATGATTGAGTGATAGGCTACCTCATTTCATAACCTTCCACTAACCTAAAAATAAGTATTCTGGTAATTTTGTTCATTCTCATAACCAATCTACCGTCAATTACTTCTCTCAATTTCTATGTAAGCTGTTGCATTTTTTAAGGAGTATTTAATGCATTTTCGTTTCTTTCATATGTTACCTTTCTTAAATTTACTTATATACAAGGTCTGCGTTTGACTATTTTATTTGTTATATGTGATTTCCCTCAGTTTTTCACATTTTTATGTTTCCACAAAGTAGTACATTTATCATATTTTCCTGATATTTTATAACAGCTCACTTCCCTTTCATATCTTCATGTTAGACCGGAAACAAAATGCAATAGGCACTTCACATTTGGACTACGTCACGATTACTACGGTAAATATATTACATATATGTTTTCATTAGTTATTTTGCAGCAATGAGTGATCCCATTATCAGACTGAGAATGAGGTTATATTATAAGGGAATATAAAACCATCTGAAGATATGGAAATTTCTTAAAAAATAAAGGGCCCCAAAATATCGGTAGGACGGAGCTTGAAAAATCTTCTCCTCTCGTGTACAATTTAGGTTGGGCCTTCCGGCTAAGATCGCTTTTCCATTAAAACATACTTTCAGTAGGTATCTCTTTCTTTACAAACCCTGATGCCACGGGTTATAATTCAGCCGAGAGTCATTAATTTCAATTTCGTCTGAGTGGACCATTGAGTTTTATTAAAATGTTTTATTAAATTGAAAACTTTTGCAAAATACAACCAGTAACTGCGCTAATTTTTTTGCTTTGAATTGATGTCTGAGTCTGTTATTCCCCATGCTATCCGCAAACCAAATTTCCTCCTATTATTCCCCGTCTGCTCTCCTGGTCCTTGGTTTTCCTTTCATCTTCGTGATATACTGTCTTCACACTTCCATTTCGGGTGTCGAGAGGGGAAAGAAGCCAAGGGGCTGGTACTATCCTTTTTGCGTGTCGTCTTTTGGGTAGGAGTGAAGCTTTCTTACATTCCGTGACTCTTTTTTGTTAGTTGGACCGAAGATATATGCACCCAAAGTATATAAAGAAGGTAATAAAGGTGAGGAAACAAGAGGCCCCGCCCCGTTTCTTTTCTCTGGGCCATTTTCTCGGCTCGTCCGCACTGCTTCGAAGGCGTTCCCTTGCATCTCGACTGCCACAGGCACTCAAATCCACTGCACCTTATGACTCTCGTATCTCTTCCCTTTTCTTCTCCCTTCCCATTCATTCACATTACTCATTCCGCATAAAACTCCCTTCCTTCCGTTGCACGATAACTTTCTCGGTAGATGGGTTCACTTTCAGTTGGCTCTCTCCGCAGATCTTTGGGTTATGATATCACCAAGCGCATAAAATTTGAAGATTCTAAGGATGATGATGCTGGATGTATCCTCGGCTTCCCTTTCCTATCCTTCTCATCTGCTTATGGTGATATATAAGTTACAGAAGGAGCAACTTCCGTAATTCAATCAGTCGAACATTATCGTTTTACTCACGCTCTCTTTGACTTTGACACGAACTCATTTGACCGATACTCACTTGACCGACATCCTTTTTGACGGCAATTTGCTGATCGGAAACAACTTAGACGACCTTGTGTAACCGAAATGCCTTCCCTGATATGAATCATTATTAATCATTAAAAGTTGAACTTTAAATTATATTCATTATATAAGGATGAAAATTTGATTACAATATTCACTCATAATTTTATTATTTTCAGAATCATAATAAGCAGTCATAATTAAAGGTATCATACGAATAAAAGGCTTGGACTTTCTCGAAACGTCAAATTTCATAGTTAGGAATCAACACGGGTTTCGTAAGACTCGATCTTGTGAGTCTCATCTGGCATTATCATTACACGATATCCTAAAATCTGCCGAAAATAAAAGGAAAATCGACGTATTTTTAGATTTTCGGGTCCCTCGTCGGGTTTTTTTATAAATGTTAGCATTTTTCGGCATTGGAATGAGAAATTCTCAAGACAAAGCGTTTATTTCCTTGCTCCTCTAATGATAACTTAATGTTTTGCAACATTGTTCGTATTTCTATATTTTTAATTGGTTATCACCGCATCCAATATAGTTAGGAGCATGAAACCTCACATAGTTATCATTCTTAAGTATATTGCCTTTTAAGGCAAAGCTAAAAGTATTTATTTTCATGCATATTAATTGATGACGCATCAATACCACTTCTACTAAATGTTTAACTAATAGGCGCGCATTTAGATCTATTTAAGGTGATTTTTAGCTACACACAGATATCCAATTACCTGGCTATCTTAAAAAGCGAAAAGAACCAAATTCCCTATCATCTAATATCGACACTGCTGTTTACTTTGACCTTAGCGCCTGTTTAAGGACATTAGCAAACACTATAAGGCAAACAACCTAAGTGATTAACAGAGGTTTTGACGCTTTCCGCATGCGCAACCGTTTTCGTCCGTATTTAGAACACCTTGTTTGTCATTTCTTCCGTTTCCTCGGCTCTCGAATTCCTCTTGCCGTACTCTTCCCACGCCTATTCTGGATCAGTCACTCTTTAGTAATTAAGGTTCGCTTTCGTTCCTGTATTTTTTTTGCCACCAAAACCAGGTAATTACCTTCTCGATACACCTCCAGAGTTGCCTCGGTCTCGGCTCTCCAACATTTTAAGGCATTCCTAACAAAGGGCTCTTCTACGTTTCCATCCATGTTTTTGCTCCCTTTGTAGTTTCAACTTCGAGGAAGTGATTTGCGGTGTTTTTTATCTCATTATATTAATTAAAGTTTTTTTAATCATATCCGCGTTTTCTGTTATTTCCCACTGTACTATATTATACGTGGGAAGGTTTTTTGGTCAAAGCTGTTTCCTTACCCCTCCAATTCCCCTCCAAAGAACAAACTAGACTAACTGGAAAACGAGAGAATTAATTCGGTTATATAGCAAGGTAATTGACCTTTCCGAGATTAAGAACTAGATTGTAATATCCTTCTTAGAGAATTTATTCCTCTTTGTGTTGGGGTAACCCTGAAACCCCCCGTTAAACCCTTGCGCGTACTAAATTTGGTAAAGACTTAACGTAGTTGTTAGAATAAGCATAGAAATAAAAATTCCGTAACCAATTCTGCTATTTCACAGATCATCCTTTCTGTCGTACTCGAGGGGATTTCGTTCTAGATGTTCATGTATTTTCTCTCGACTACCGTGAAAATCCTTTCCCGATGAGTGAGTTTAAAAACACAGTTAAGTTTCCAGCTCATAACTCAATAGCGATCGTTGGCTCGAAGCACGCCGGAGGCTAAGATAACATTGTTTGAAGTGGACTGAATAACTTGGTCCAAGAGAGTTCATTGGGCGAAGAGAGAGGAACCCTGTGACCATTAACCTTTTCAGGAATGAATGTAAAGCAAACAATTATTAAGTCAAACTCGAGGCGAAATCTATTGCCGAACCGAAGTGCTCCCGACGTCCTACGGTAGAATGATCTTTACAGGTGAGCGACTCGGTTCATTTCCTTAGAACTGACCCCAAAGAAGATACCAAGGCACTTGGGATACTTCGTTACTCAAGATATATTCAATTTACAACAAGCTGCCACTTCAACTTGAAAGAGATTCTCTAATATCGATGTTTAACCCTTACTTAGACACGTGGTGTCAATTTAGACCCAAGAGAATGTATTTCTTTGAATAAAATAAAATCCAATAAAGGCATAATCTATTGAAGCAATCTTGACCTTCTGGAATTCCATAATGGGATACACATTTTTATTTCATGTATATAATAAAACTCACGATGGAATATTAGCATAATTATATTTCTATAACCCCCAAATAAAGTTATACAATTAGCATAGTATGCTAATTAATTAAATCGTATAAGCTCTTATGGACTACAATTATTTCAACCATTTCGTACCTTTCCTTTTCTTCCAATTCTCTCTCATTCGTGCCCGAAGTTTCTCTTTCCTTTCCTCGGTCCATACCGAAAACTCTTCATTTTGTGCTTTTCTTGAAAACCTTTGACGTTTTAAAGCTTATCCCGAAGTTTTGAACTATCTATAAGTATTTCTCTGTGATTTCTAGTTCTTGAATATCTTTCTCAGTTTCTTTAATCCACGTATTGGTCAGTTTAAAATTTCGGGGGTATTTGAAGAGTCCTCCTTTGAGCCTTTTGGAATTTATTCTTTGAAGGTCTATAGAATGCAACTCTTCTTTTTCTAATTGTCTGTAATTTTCTCAATGCGTGAATTATACGTTCGCTTTCTTGGCGTTTTCTGTATAGTTCCCCTTTTAAATGGTCCGAGTATTTTTCTTAATATTTTTCCTTTGGTAATTTGTAGTTCTTCTGTCATAATTTTCATTCTTTTTTCTGGAACTGTCTTAAAACTAGATAATTTCATTTCAATGGAGATGTGTATCTAATAAAACATACATTAGTTCATTGAGAATATGATACCGAGAGTATCATGATATGGTGGCACCGATACATTAAAATAATCATTAATAAATAAGGTAATCTCTTCAACGGTAAATCACTGTCGAAACTTCTGCGTAAATTCAATTTAATGTTTTGCTTATCCCTCTCATATACTTGATATTCCAGATGCGAGTCTCTCCTTGGCTAGTAATTTTTCATTTCTCCCCGAAGTTTTATGTCTTTCTGAAAATATTTTTTTTTCGGTAGTTCCGGGAAAATTACCAGCTATAAATATAATGCCAAGCATATGCAAATATTAAATTTGGAGGAAACTTAGAATAATATTATCATATCTTCCAATGAAATGCTCAGATTCCTCCGGAGGAAATGTATGTTAATAGTATAAATACGAAATTCATTCCTTGATTAAGCAAACAGAACCGACGGAAGGAGGGTTATCTACTCAAATATATAACGCGAAATAAATGTATTCTCATTTCCTTTATCGTTCCTCCGACGATGAAGCCCTAAAATCTTATCGAAACGGTAAAAATAGAATGCGCAAGACAGAAACCAAACAGTATACGGAACAATTCGCGGATCGCTCATAAATCTACGATGCCTTGTTACTCGGCAATATGTCGGGGTTATAAAAATAAGAGTTATCTCACGCAGACACTGCACACAAGAGGAACAACCAGACTCATCCTACCTCTTCGACGTGGACCAATATTTCTTGTTGACTCTGTCTGTCTGATCAAACCGATCCTAGTACAAGGGGGTCTTTTCACCGTCGAGTGGCCATGACAGAGACGCCAGCCATTGTGGGATGAGAGCTAACAATGAGCGATGCATGCTGCGATCTGGGAGTTTTTTTTGCTCCACTCCCGTGGCAATGACGGGGGATGTGACGCACTTGACGTTCTTTAAATCCTTGAACGACGCAAGAAATCGGCGCCTGCACATCTTAAACTCCGTATATTTAAATGTCAGAGGCTCTTCTATTTGGGAACTTCCGATTTAATGGCCAAAATATATTGAAAACGTTCACTCAAGATTCTCACCAAAATATGAATGAAACCAAAATGAACTCACTACGAGAAACTCAAATCGATAATTTTGAAAATTTAGTTACCAAATCATTTGTAATTTATTTGGTGGAGGTTATTCATACTTTTATTCAAATTGATAAATATTGCCGAAGTCAACGGGAAATTCGCTTGGCAGGGTGAATTATTTATTACTTGAGTGTTATTTTCAGGGTGAATTATTTATTACTTAGTGGTAGGTCCGTGTGCCCTAATATTCCCTATTCGTAGCCTTTTCTTTCGTACCTGGTAACTCACCCCACCCTTTATGTCATCTAACATCTTTTGCCTCTGCCTTCCCCTGCGTTCTTCTTTCAATAACGCTCTTCAGAAATCCCTCTCCTCTCAATATTTGCCCCACCCATTTCTTCAGTCGGCGCTTAATTACTTCAATTAAAACCCATTCCTCCTCAACCATTCCTATCACATCCACACAGTTTGTTTTTCGATCCACCCAGCTCACCTTTTCCATTCTACGCCAACCCACGTTAGGGTGAAATAGCACACTAATAGCCTTTTTTCATGTTTCTCGTTACTACAGAAATTCTCGTTCATTATTCCGAATGAAAATTGAAAATTTTGAAATGTATTCTATAATATTTAGTGCTTTCGAGGAGCAGGATGAAAGGTAACTTTGTACATTAAGGTCTGGGCCGTTTTCTCCTTAAGAATTCAATGCTCTCTTTGACACTAAAATCAGTCGAAATTTATCATAGGGCGTGAAGTCAGTGGACTCGTGTTTTTCATCACATTATATACATATTTACGTGTATGTATAGGCATATAAATCAATATTATACCATACTCTATCTCTATAACGCGTAGTTTACTGGAATATCCCGATGAACATGTTAAATCAAAATAAACAAGAAGGAAGAAAGAGCCGTGTAAGGATTAGCATAATACGGTGCAGGTAGAATTTGTACCGCATCATATCACAACGCACGTACTACATATAACATACGCAAGATCGTGATATTTCAATTATGATCCAAAGATAAATTAATGGAAGAACTACAAGAAAATGCAAATAAAGTTATTCGCGAATGAAACCTCGGAATCGTTGAAATTTAATCGATGCATAGAGATTGTAAGCAAAAGACATTGACCCAACTGCCATTTCAATTATAGAAAGGAAACCTTTTCTGAGAGTTAAATAAAATTGGATCGTCATTCGCAATCGATATATGTTCATCAGCTCAATTGTTTTATGCTCATACGCATTTCAGGCAAATGCTATTTACAACTTATGTGATCCCAAGGAAGAATGGACTTGAAAAAAGTCTGACTGGACCGGGAACTGACTTTTTTCAAGTCCATTCTTCCTTGGGATTTTTCCTGTGTGCGCACCATCTTGCCCAAAGTCACCCTTTCCCGTTTTCCTGTGAACTTATGTAATCTTTAGGCAGTGCAATTACTGGAGCAATTTCTCAGTAGTAATATATCTTTCCAATGCAGTTCATATTTCCCAGCTATTTCTCAGTAATAATCCGTCTGGTTAGAGTCCTAGAGCTGTATTTTGTATCTTTTTATCCTAAGAGAAAATATCCTCCACCGTAAACATTGAAAAACTGATACTGAGTTAAAAAGCCTAAAGTTTTTTTAGTGCTTTTCACTAACTACACCGGCCATTTCCATAGCAAACTGTGGTCTTATACATACGGTATTTTAACCGAATCAACCCGAAAATTTTATATCACGCCCCTTTTTTGGAAAGAAACTTGCGCCATTCTTTCAGTTTACATTTAAATTGGTGTAGCTCGGCCGTATCCCTATTGACTCCGTTCCCGGGATTTCTGAATATTTCGAGCAGACCAATTAAACGAAACTGTTTAAATTATTTCTTCCATCCCGCGACAAAACAGGCCATTTATTCGGTTTTTCCCACCTCTCGGCTTTAATAGAATGAAATTATGCATGTAGTTGTATTTCGGTCGCCGCAAGCGTTATAACTAATTTAAACGGCTGCGCGCTGAGCATTCTCCCGCTGCCAGTGAAGGGAACGATGTCTGCAGTTCTCCAAAACTCAATTTTCTTTTCGAGTGGCATGCACGATGATCGTATATCCATACGCGCTCCTGAGTGCCTTTTTCCACTCTCCAACATCCATCCCTACATTTTAATTGGACATATTCTTCGTGGATAGACCTTTTTCGGTACTTAGTCATTGAAAGTGAACATTTATTTACGTACGCATACGGAGTTTTGACGGAACTTGTTCAAATATTCCGCAATTCGTAACCAGTAAAAATCTTCGTGTCCATATTTTCAATATTTAATAGGAGTCAACTGAATTCGTGTTCTCGTTTCTCAATATTATGAGTTATCCTCACTCAAGGGCCGTATTTAGCAATTATACGGTGAAATGAAAACATATTCAGTACAGCGTTTATAGGATATGCTGAACCGTTTCAAATATTGCTGTATTCATGTGTATTCGGATGAAACCTTAAATAATCAAAGCGGCGGCTTTCGCCGCTGATAATGATATTTTTGACGTGAGATCAATTAATATTTCTACCAACTGACAATATTATGCTGCGAAGAACAAGAAGAAACAAAAAAAGACTTATCTTGATAAATACGATGAGCGTATCACGAATCTGACAATCGTATGTATAAAATTTGCGTAACTTCCGAGATAAAAACGGTTGAAGTAAAGGAAATCGTTATTTTTAATAATTTTTGATCAATGATTTTAAAATCTGATAACAGAAAAGCTATAGAGACTTTAGTTTTTGAAAAACCTTTTTCGGTATTATTTCTTCTCTATCTAAATATTTTTTGCAGAAATTAACTCGAAATGCATCCTCACTCACGCCACTTAGCGGAGATTACTTTAGATATAGTATATAACCGATCTAGCGATAAATATCAATGATAATAAATAGTTATACCAGCGCACGAAATAGTGATGCTAAAATATATTCAATTCCTGTTTTATGTATTTAAGACTGTTTCACAATAGAGTTACAATATTATCCTATTATACAAGAACTTTGAATCATGAAACAAATAATTTGATATCACAATATTATGCTATTATTTATAACAATTGTCAGTAATTGGATAATGAAAGGGAAAGTTTTAACTTACTCAAGTCAATTAGCAGATGATCTAATTAAGCTGACTTTGTGATTAGCCCATCGAGTTTATTGTTATAAGTCACTTTTCCTTTCAGTTGATATTTCGAACAAATAAAATGCCTACTGTAAATTCCAGTGATAGACGCTCAAAGTTATCTTGATATTTAAACACATATATAACTAATAATATCGCTGTTTGTAATGATGCGAAATGTTTTTCTTTCGCCCCAATAATATTTTAGTTGTTGTGTGTCCTCAGATTTATGACCATCGTAATCACCTTAAGGTTTTTCTACCATTAGCAATAAGATTTTGCATTTTCATTAATATTCGATGATTGCGCAAAATGATGCACGAGCTGATTAGGTAATTTGAAGATTTTAAAGGAGCGATTGTCATTTTTGTTCATTTAACGCATTTTGAAGGTAATGTTACAATTTATCACTGATGTTAAAGATTTAGAATAATTTTCTTAATTTCCACCTCTTTGTTGTTACACCAGTCTTCCGTGGAAGCATTTATTTCCTGCGTGTTTTTTAAATAAATTGGCCATTAAAATACATAAATCAGTAACTTGAAGTATACTTACGTAAATACCAGAGTATTATCCGCACTCATGTCTTTACTTCTGTCAGTAAGCATCTTGAAATTATAAGTTAATCAAGCTTCGTATACTCGTATATATTTTGCACTTTTAATATACTCTTTAGGGACCTATTTTCTGCCTTGTTTTACATTAATTTTATAACTTTTTCATTTTGTTCGCAATTTATTACCGAGAATACCACCTTGTCCATGAAAGATAATAATTCAGAATTTGTGGTTTCAATTATATTCCATCGTAGTTTTCCTTCACTACCTTTTCTAGAATCACATAGGGCAGTTTACACAGAGTTGTGCTGGCTACAGGTTGAACAACCTCTAACGGATTTATAGAGATGCGAAAGATATATAGGCGTAGGAGGAAAAATAAGGCGTGGGAATCGCTCGGAGGCGGAGTGTTATGGAAGCAAATAATACTTTCTCTCGAAAACTGAACTTCCCCGTTAGTTGCGGTTGCAGGAGGGAGTGGGGAAGAGGAATTTGTTGGAAGGAGTCTTCCACTATACGATACAGAGGTGTGGGAGATAAATCCAGCGATCCCCTTGCGGAAAACTTGAAGATCTCCCTTTTGTTTTACCAACAGCGTTAATTTAACGTGAAAATTCAATTAAGCCTAACGGACAGATGTTCGGAAAAAACCACGATCGAAATATTAGAATCTTGGGAGGCTGGGAAAGTCTTTAACTCTCAGCGGGAAAACGGGTATCTGCAGATGATTGAATTGTTATTACGAAGCGCCATAAATATGTTTTCCGTTATGATTCAGTGTTACCATTTGCGCAGATATCGTTCATCAATATTTTTATTATCTGTATCATTCTTGCTCTGAAGTCTACATAGGCTCTACTTACGGCAAATAAGGAAAATAGAGGGGCTAAATGAAAAAACTACCACTACATATGTATAAATATAAAGACTCCTCTTTATATTTATACAAACGTAGTGAACAAAATGGCGATATTCTTGAAGACGTGAGAAACTAATTAATGCACGAAGAGGTAGCCTTTAGCAAGATAAAGGATATCGTATTAGTCATGAGCATCAAAATTAATATCAGGAAGAGATAAGTGTAGATTTAGATTTGTACCCCACAAGCCGCCAGTGGCGTATGGCAGGGGGTGTATTAACACTATGCTATGCGGAATGAACGATATGAAGTAACTATCTGTTTTACCGATTATATCGTTTTAATGGTTGATCGTCGCCTCTCAAAGATCGCGCCAGTTGTTTACCGGAGTGATAATATCTTTTACTTTGCCTAAACCTTCTGAACCGAAAGTTCTTCGAAAGGTTTGCATCGGTATTCAGATCTTCTCTCCTACAGGGAGTTCTAACCGAATGATTTTATCATGACCGTAACACTACTGTCGGACCTGTAATCTCATCTGACAAAACGGGCTGCTCCACGTTGAACTATCTCTAAATATGAGACTAACCCTTCTTCATATGGATTCAAGATTACGCAACAGTATTCGTGACTTAGCCAAATGAGGGGAAAGTTCGCAATTTTTTTGACTCTAGATGGGCATCCTTTCGCGATTCTACTTGTTAATCTTTCTATTCCATTCGCCTTTCCTATAAAATCTCGAATATGTTCCTTGAAAATATAAACTACTACTGAGTGTAACTCCTAGGTGTCAGACTTTTTTCAAGTCCATTCTTCCTTGGGATTAAAAGGATTGATGTGGTGGTGTTATATTTTAATAAGAAACTGACAAACGTTCATTCGGTTGAGTTAATTAATATGTCGAACTTCGGCCCAGAAGACACAAAACGCCACGATGTGCTCCAATGAATAAGAAATAAATATCATCTTACAGGCTATCTATGTCATTTAAAAATATTTTTACAAGTGATCCTAATTTTGCGGGACAAGTGGTTCAGTGTGTGGCCATAAGGGCCGAGTTTGCTTGAGCTCCTGAGACGTTTTTAGGGTAGAATAGACTTTAAACATGTTTATATATTCTAAATAAAAATTAAGATTGCGATTTGTTTAGAAACTGAAATCAAGGTTGATTAACGTGGGAAAAGCCCAGTAAGTGCCCGGAGCCACAAAGAATAATGTCCGTAAAGAGAGCCGATCTGGTCTGCCCTGTCAAATGGCTATTTGGCCCAACGAGAGTCTGCGCTCAGCTCTGCTAGTAAGACTACCTGCAAGACTTCCAAACTCTTCAACACGCTCTCAGCCCAATTATCTCCCCAATCCACGGCGTTGTTTGCCCGTAAGACTATCTCTATAGCGTGGTCTGCCCACAAGACTTCCCAGTTCTGGCGAGGTCTGCCCGCAGGACCACCAAAGTGCGTAGCCTACCAGCAAGACTACCGCAGAGCGTGGCCTGCAAGCAAAACTTCCCATTCCTTGCTGTGTTGCTACCAATTCATTCAATCATTTTGCAGAATAATGTAGTCCTTAATGTCACCACGACACTAAGGTATACACACCATATCATTTATCGTATTTAGCTCTAAAGCACACAAGTAAGAATCGTTGCCAAACTAGGCATAAAGATGTAGAAAACGATTCGGGAAACGGCGGCAGCGGGAAGAATCGATCAGATATCAATTGCGATCGCAACGGCATCGAAATTACCGAGAAAATAAAAATTCGGTCTGCGTCGACGGGAGACGAAAGTGTGAATGGACCGGCTGACAGAATGAATATAAATTTTTGCTTATGGGCCCAAAAAAAAGGACGCCGCTGAAAAAGCAACTATCGGAGGATGGACGAGGAGTGGTGGAAAGTGCCTTGGAAGGGAGGCGCATGGGGTAGGCAGAGTGGGGCCCTTCTTTTTCCATTTCCCTCCTTAAATGTGCTCTCACTTCCATATTTTTTCTGCATTTTAATGCTATCAGTCGGTCCCTTTTCCATCTCTCCTTGTATTTTTTCCCCTTTCACCTCAACCATTCCGGTAGCCCTAGGCGTCGATAATTCAGAAGAGAGCCGGCAGCGGCGCTGGGGTCGAGCGTCGGCCTCAAGTGGAAAACGCTGCTTTTGCTAGAACTTCATTTCCATATTTCCTTACCGAACTCTTCTTCGGATAATGCTTCCCCGACCGTCTCTCCCACCACCCTTTTCTCCAATATTATAACGCCCTTTATATCAATATGCTGAAAAGCACTATCAGATCCGTTTTTCAGTATTTTCTGCTATTCACCGCTCTTTCAAGAAACAAACTTATGTTTTCTCTTCCTTTTTCTTATTCAGTCTTAGATAAATGTCTTTTAAATATTTCAATTTGTTATTTTCGTTATTTGTGCATACCATAGTATTTTTACTATATTTTCGGGTTAGTCTCAAACTTTTCGGTTAAGTGTCGTATTCTATTACAGAAGGGAAATGATTTAGTGTCTCAATTTCACCCGAAGTGAATATGTACCCGCGTATACGTGTATTCTTTTAGTCTCAAGTGAAAATAGTAGGTAAAGGGTTCACGAAGCGGACTTTAATACGAAACTGCATTTCATAGAGGAGGATATTGCCAAATTGGAAAATTTCAGTCAGTGATTCCCACGTGTCGCCCAGCGAATAATATTTATGATGCGATGTGTGTGCATGACATTTATAGATAAATGCAAATTTTTATTCTGAGATGAACAGCTTCTGTTGTTCATATATTTAGTTTAGACAGAATTAAAATATTTTACACATATTACATATTATGCCTACGTCTCGTAAGGTTCAAAAGCTCTAAAACTCTCAACTTGCCATTGCTATCCTTTACGAACGCAGACTTGGTAATATACGAAATTACAACGGTATGTAAGTTATAATTTAAGTATATAAATATGGATTTAAACCAAAAACTGTAGAAACAGAAGTCATAAGGATT
Source organism: Ladona fulva (assembly GCA_000376725.2). Classification (NCBI taxonomy): domain Eukaryota; kingdom Metazoa; phylum Arthropoda; class Insecta; order Odonata; family Libellulidae; genus Ladona; species Ladona fulva. The sequence goes on along the minus strand of KZ308125.1, from coordinate 2,758,811 downwards.
CGGAAATGCCAACTATTATGTGGAGATGAATTTTACGAATTACATTCCAGTAGTATGCGGAATTCATCATCTACACATTAACTTTACTCACAAGTTAAGGGTTAAAAGGTTCTTTTGGATTCAATCAATCCGATCTGAGCTAACGTAGACATTTGCTCAGCTTTTCGAAATAGCGGACCCTTGCTCTGTTTCGTCGTAGTGTAGCAACGGTCGCCCTTTCGAAAGCGGTGGAGGTCCTCGCCTCACATCCGGACACCCTTAAGGGATTGGATTCATAGACAACTGGCCCTTAATTTCTGATCTGCATCCCCATTAAACAGTTCCGTCGGTCGGCAGTTCCGATCTGGTCCGCTAGGTGACGCGCGATGTAGAAGTTTCGATTGGCGGTGGAGTGCTGATTGGCCCCTGGAGGATCCACTTGGACGCAACGATGCTCTGATGGCCACACAGTCCCTCCCCTCCACTACTTTAAACGCTCCCATACGGGTCTCAGCAGTGTACATTGTGCACCTAAAGTAAACGACTCTTCCGTTTTGGTGCCACGTTTTTGTTCCGACTAACGCGCGGCAATAATTGTAAAAATTAAAAAAGATAACCTGCGCTTCGGTGCTACTTTTATTCGTTGCTTCCTACCATAGTACGGGTCCCTATAACGTGATATAAATTCAAGATTTTACACTCATTGTAGACAAAATTCTGATTTTCTAAATTAGAAAAACGTTCATAATACAAAAAATTAAACACCGATATCTCTATCTTACTTCTGCTTGATTTAGATAGAGATCTTAGTGTCTCTATGGACCTTACGAAAAAAAGAGGACATCAAAAGATTGAAGACATCTGAGATGTGGGTGTTGCGTAGAATGGAAAAGGTGAGCTGGGTGGATAGAAAAACAAACGTAGAGGTGCTAGGAATGGTTGTGGAGGAGAGGGTTTTAATTGAAGTAATTAATCGCCGACAGAAGAAATGGATGGATCAAATGTGGAGAGAAGATGGATTACTGAAGGATGTAATAGGTAGAATGCAAGGGAAAAGACAGAGAGGAAGGCAGAGGCAAAAGATGTTACATGACATATGTAAATTGTGGGGTGAGTTACCAGGCAACGAAAGAAAAAGGCTATGAATAGAGAATATTAGGGCACGTGGACATAGAAACGTAGAAAACTCTAGTATTTATGTCTTTAATGTTTGGTGGGAAAACAACCAGAAGTAGCTATCAGCTCTGGTGATTACCCTCATGAAACGCTTCTTTCTTCGGATATCTCGGACTTTGTCACCTTGAGTAACAAAATTAACCATTTTGTCGACGAGATCTATAGTGAGATTTTTTTCGCTTCCGTCAGTAATCAAGTATTCTATTTCTAGAAAATGCCAACTTAAGGACTATCGTAGCCAAAACTCTGCTGTCGAATCTAAAATCTCCTATAACAACATTAACTGCTCTACTCTGAACCATATTTAGGTAGGAAAATAATCCTACTTCGTGTCTAACGCTCTCAGCCTAGGACGTACACAAGGAGAGGTCGAATCATGGAAAAGTACGCTATTTTTACTTTCAATACGCATCCCCTCAGAATCCCACTTGCTAGTGTTTTCATCCAACCAAAATTACACATACGATATACGAGTTCATGAGTCATCTCTCTGTCGGTAGGTTTGTGTCCCTGAAATTCCATACTTAAAGCCCCTTTCCTTCTTTATAAATGACTGCGCCCTTTAAAGCATGCGAAATATTTTGTCTATTCCTCTTTCTGTTCTCTATTTGCGCATCTTCTATCACATTCCTCAGCAATCCTTTAGCTCTTAATATTATAATCGTACCTTTACTCTATCTCCACTTTCTTCCCATATATCATTTCTTCTCTCAGCAATACCCTGCCTCCATTGTATTTCTTTCTACCTTACTAACCATCCCTTACCCTTCTCCTCTACATAAACATATCAAATTCCTCACTCTATTAGTATTCTCCTTTAGCCTCATATTCACTCCCATAGTATCTCAAAGGCACAATGTTTCATTCGGATAGATTAAGAGAAATATCGTGATAATGCATACTTTATCACTCCTATAATATTTTGAAAAGAAAACTACTTTCAACTACAGTAAAAGGCTTTATTCTGTGTTTCTTTAAAAGTTGGAAAGTGGAACCAAATACTTCTGCACTGAAAGGAGCAAAGATAAATGTTATTGATATAAATTTCAGATTGTCGGCATTTAGTGATAACGGACACTAGAAAACAATTGGTGGAGTTACATAATACAATCGAGGAAACGATGGAATATTTTATTTCTTTTTGGCAAAAGTTCTTATTTGTAAACATAGTAACTTTAGAGAAGGGCGAGGAAACATCAATTCCGCTGTAAATTAAAATTCCGTTCCCTATTTATGCTGCTAGATTGTTCATGAGTAATAAATCACAATGTCATTCCCTTAAAGAAATCAATTCTTCTAGCTAACTGGCTTCTCTCTCCAAATACCACTCTACTTACAACTTCAACGAAATGGACCGGCTGATAGATGAGAAAGTTTTCATGAAATTTTCATGTAGTATTCTCAATTATTTCCCTTACACTGAATTCTACTGCTGCATTTACTTCCTTTCTGGTGATTGGTCTGTTATGTTTACGCGTTAGTAATTACATTAATATGTGAAATTGGTTGATTGGTTACATTAATTCTTGGCTTCCAATCCTAAAAAAATTATTTTCCATGAGTAAAACACAAACCTTACGTTTCTAAGATTATTTTAGAACCCTGGGGGCATCATTAATCCTTTAAAATGTTTGTCCCACTCCTACAAGTTTTTCATTGGGAAGGTTTTACATGAATTTTATCTCTTCGGCCTTAAGCTACTTTATACCTGCGTTACAGAACTTCATCATTCGTACATTTTCAAAATTTCCTGTCATTGTTGGGGTGTTTGATCGGAATTCTTTATCCCAATGGCTACCTTCTCATTGCAATTCCTTCTTTGCTATCTCTCAAAATTAAAATAACTATAAAGTGATATTTCTTTTGGCTTATTTCTTCATCAGGTTTCCCTTTTATTTACTTAGTTTTAGAATTTAAGGATTTTGCTTATTGGCATTTTACAATAAGCAAGAGTTTCAAAATAATTTCCACGCCAGTTATTTGCTGTTTTGTTCGTTCTCACTTTATGTACATATTTGTATATCATTACACTATCTTGATAATTCTTTTTCGTGACATTCTATTGCTGGATAACTTCACAGTTTCAAGCAAGAGAAAGCCTAATGTTGAAGTTCTTAGAAAATGTCATGGATCTACGAAAGTTTTCGATTCAATTAAATGTTTATCAATTCCTTTACGGACTCGTGATAATTGCTTATTCATGAAGTTACAGGTGTATAAAGAGTATGATAACATCGTGCATATTAAATATCGGAGTCCAAAGTAAATGTCATTCTATTGATGTATCTGTCAATGATAAAAAACTCTTTTCAAGTCTTGAAACGAATATTTCGTATTCGATAAGAAAATTATTCATACCTTAAATTTTATTATTATTAGACTATAATTCGTTACGAGAGCAATCTCTACGACAAATAAATACAACGCTGTTCTCTTTCGGAAACCCCTTTCAGGCTCGTTGATATCCTCCTTGATTCTAAATAATCTTCCATTCTCTCCCTTCCCGCTACGCATCTTAAGATTTACTTTTATAAATAAGCTGAAAGTCAGCAATACATCGGTGGAATTAAAAAGCGGTATTTGCATCCATTACTGTGCATATCCGTAGATTTCTTACTGGGTGCAATGGAAATAGCAATGAATAATAGAAACTTCAGAGTATTCTATCACGACTTTGACATGCAGTAATAGATTCAGCACCTTTCTTCATCGGATCGAGGAATAATAACCCATCTCGAGGCCTCTGACGACGCTTCCAATTTTTTTCTGGAATATAACGGACCGTAATCACGTCGGTCGGAAAACTTTCGCGGGAGGGGAATACTCGGGAAACCAATAGGGAGCTGTTTTTTCTCCACGAGAAACTTTGGAGGTGTCTCTTCATATGATCCGAAGCCTTCCCCCGACCAAAGGTACGGGAGAAGAAAAAGTTTTCCCGCCACCGAGGGAAGAAGCCGACCGCTACGGGTCGGAAAAATTTAGGGCACGCGAATTTTAACGAAAAACACGACCGAAGAGCGGTTATAAATCGCAAAGGTGAAAGGACATGGGAAAAACCATGATTTGACGGGACTCGAACCCGTGTCTTCCACTTTCGTGACGGCTGTTCTAATAATTTCAAGATAATTAGGAAGTTCGAGCGCTTAATACTTGATGCCGACTGGTTAATTCTTCTTGTTTTAGTGGGAGCAGAATGAATTGTTTTCCGCCCTGTTGAGATCCACTGATGGAAATAGGGATAAAATCTTCAAACCTAGGATAGGAAGTAACTTAAGCGTCAATACACTTAATGGCCGTGCTCTTATAATATAATATTAGTAATTACTTCTTTTATGGAAACAGAGAGAATTCATTTACATCCATTATAATAATTACTATTATTGACAAGCATATCCATTACCTAACGAGAAAAATACAGATTAGCCGACACTCGAACCCGGGACAATGGCGTTAGAGCATTAGTACGCTAATCACTCCGCAACCGCGGCAGGTGAATTTGCATATCATTAATGTAAGTAATTGATGTTTAAAATAATTTGGTTTACTTAATTTATTTTACGGTGCCAAATTACGAAAATTTTCAGGGAGAGGTGGACAGGGAAAAAAGTCTGACAGTACCCGGGACTCGAGTCTAGATCTTCCACTTTACAACCAATTGGGCTATCGTGCCAGAGCAGTTAGATATGCCATTATGGCACGATATCTGAATTGGCTAGAGCATGCACCCGGAAAGTAGAAGATCCTGGTTCGAGTCCCCGTACTGATTTTTTCATGCCCGTTTCTCCATAGAGATGCGCTTTATCTCACAAAATTAGCTATCACTCTATTCTTTGAGTTATGAACAGTTATCAGATTTTTTTTTTAATTTCAAAGGTACATTTATTGAAGGAATCGAGTACCCGCAAACCTAGATATTTCAGATATTCATACACGATGAAAACTAATTAGAAAAATAAAGATACATATATGGAAAACCCAAGTATTTGGTATTCCTTAGAGATAGCCCATTGGTATAGCACCCCCGGGAAGTAGAAGACTTTTGGTCCCATCAGACTCCTTTTCTGTCCATTTTTTAATGTTATTTTTTCTAGGTGCAAAGTCACCACATTTTCCCGCAGTATGAGTGACAACCCAACAACCTAGTAAGAGTTTCCGCGCCTCCCAACTCCTATAATTTATTTCCTCCCTATTGATATCGCTGAGGACCCTTATATTTCCCCCGGAATGCGTTCCTATTTCTGAAGAACTATCTCCGAGGATGCGGAGAGAGAATTTCATTCCTTTCTTCGATTTGAATAACCAAAACCGAACTCAGTTAATCTTGCGGCGGTTATTGGAAGCGCGGTTCCTTATCATCCGCGCTCGCCCGCTCTGCCCACTTCCATTACGCCTTTTTCGCATCTGTCCCCCGCTTCATCCCCCCTCATCATTCACGAGCCGTCTCTTCAGATTCGTCCCCCACTCCCTCAAATTCTTCCTTCATTCTCTCTTCTTTTTCACTCCTGTGTCTCGCTGACTCTGGAATGAGGGAGGAATATGCTGTCACATCATTCTTCCTTATTTCTTTTCTTTTACGCCCACACCGTATTCTACCTATTTTAATGTAATTTTTCGAGCGCTGATGCTCGAAAGATTTTCGACGTCTTGCTTTACTGCTGAAGCACAGATTGTCTTTTCTGTGGTTCAAATTTAAGCTTTCATGTAAATCTGACGGCCATTCTGTACTCTAATCTAATGAAGGAAATACACGGAAAGGTGAATTTATTTATTTATTTAATTCTTGTCGCTGTAACACTAACTTCAGAAGGAAGCTTTTAATATAATAGCATAAAATAATCGCATCAATCTTAAGCAATCTAACCTGTAGTAAACTCTTTTACAGCATACAAAACATTATTGATGTCTATTAGGCTAAAGGTGTATGCAATAATATGAAGTCATGACATCCACACCTACAAATGTACCCTTTGAACTACCGCCTGCCCAGTGGTTGGATTTTCGTACGCAATTATAAAAGCCTATGTCTCTGATATGAAACCGTCGCTTCCGCAGAAATAAATAATCTCTGAAGCGACAAGATTTAGCTTCTGTTTTATGCAAAATGGTGGAGGCTAGATTTCTAACTTGCGAACGATTAGTTAGAAAATTATTTTTTTGAAAAGGACATCTGATTTTTACTTCTTATAGTCCGCGAAAATAAATTATATACAAAGCGACTAAGTTTCTACTTTCCTGATTTTTATAGAATTATATATATCAAAATGGTGGAGGCTAAATTTCTAACTTACTAAACGAAATTAACCTACGTAATTAATAACTGTAGAGCCATTATTGAGACACCCTAAATATCGGAGAAAGTAAGAAATATTAAAAAATTCGAAGCATAGAGGATAAGGTAGCATAAGTGGACGAAAAAGAAAACCTGTGCATAGGACGCTCCGGTGCTACTATATTTCTCGCTTGATTATCGTTTGTAGTCTTGCGATGGGATATACGTAAGTAATCCCTGGATCTTGAATATCGGGATATCCTCAAAAACGAAATTCCCAAAACCGGGGTTTGGGAGAGGTCGGTTCTAGTGGATTCAGTCCGAAATGCCCATTTAAATACCTGAGGGATCTTTGCTAACGTAATGTGTTCTGGATATCCAAAGCATCTAGTATTCATTGCTTCAAATTCACATATCTGTCGTTAAACGAAGCTGTCACGTTGATGAAAGAGTGATAGACCACTCTTGGGGTAATTATATCAGTTTTTCTTTTAAATACTTGTTGCTTTAGGTATTGAATTAGAATGGAGCCCAGCATTTATTTGCCCCAGTATTGCAAATAAATGTTTACTGTGTTTCAAAACAGTTTAAGTGATCGTTATAGATTAATCTGGTACAACTTTATTCCGCAAATATCTGTGCGTATTAGTTATGAATATTATAATTTATAAGTGTTTTATGATGTAAGAAGTATCGAAAATGTTTTATATTCCTTCAAGCCCCTCTCCTATATATCATGGTTAACACAGTGTCAGGTTTTTCCGCGTCGAGACACGAGAATTTAGAGCACACATAATAAGTTATACTATACTTATGAGGAAAT
>KZ308125.1:2623789-2751410 GCA_000376725.2 Ladona fulva | reverse complement strand
TTTAACTCACTTAAATCCAAATTTCTTTATTTTAAATATTTTTATCAATATTCCCATTCACATTTCAAAGAATAATGATCCAAAACTGTTTGCGCTGCTGTCGATAAATTTGTCGTTGCCACATGTATAGTAGACTTATAGACGGACAGCAATCAAGTCTTAAATGCATTTAATTATTCGTCTTAGAAAGAAAAAGAAGAAATAATATATAAATTTAGGGACGAGGTAGAAATGAAAGATAAAAAGAGATTGAAGAAATTTCCACGGAACTGAGAGTGATCTCCATTTTTTTAACATTTGAATAACTGTCCGGTTGCCGAATTTATGTGACATAAAATTCATATAGAATGATAGATAAGAAGGTACTAGGGAGATATATTCCGAGCCATTTCTACCAACCTAGTCCAGTGAAATGTTTGAGACGCTTCAAAAGATAACTCACCGAAGCAATGCCTGGTGAATTTTCGAGATTGCCACCAAAAAAAGGAACCCATCCCATGCAGTTTTTAGAAGGAAAATTAGGAAATGAGGAATCTATACTACTCAACGTTAATTGGGCCAAACCGTGAGTTTTCGTCTCGTGGATGGAAACTGCAAGAACAACATTGAAGCGATCATAAAGTTGGGGCATAGCCCTTAAAATTCGCGAATGAAACTGGTAGATGACGTATCGCTGAAGTTGGAAAACTTAGGAATACACCAGAAGCAAGATCCTAGGTACTTAATAATACTGCCGAGAACTCCATAATTTGATCATGAAAATCTAGTTTGCTGCCTCGGTTGGCAAGTGCCTAAATTTATTGCTGGTAATGTAAAGATCTGGTTCAGAATTCCTAGAAAGAAACGTTTCGGAAAGCATTATTTTTTACTAGTATCCCTCGAAAAGAAAGGAAGTATAAGTTGAGATAGTAATGTGCTATTACTCCTGACCACACTGTGGATAAGTGAGACAATTGGTACCCTTTCTTCTGATTAGAATGCGCAAACGCAAATATATTTTCTTAAATCACACTTAAACACACTATGGAGAATTTCCAAATAAAAGACATTTCAATGGATTTCTATTAAATTCTAGTTGGCTACCCACTGTATTTCTCTACTTTTTTGACTCAGCCCATTAGTCTGCCATGAGTAAGCTCTTGCCTTTCCGTGATGATACCCAAGGATCATTGAAATCATGCATTACCAATGATGTATATTTTTCTTGGCATTTTTTCTTTTCATAAAATATTTGTACCATAATAGTGCAAGTTTTAACGGCAATCTTGTTTTCGTCTTCTTCTTCTATTTTAATTCAAGATGAAACTGTTTAAGGTGTAATTAAACGTGCCCCGAGGCTTAGTTAAACATGTAAATATACCGCAGATGACAAAAGGGTATGCAAGCTCCATTTTATAACGTCATAAAATCTCAGACTAAAATTTCAGGAATAAAATTGAAATCATTTTGCAGTTAATTTAAATATGCTTCCAGATGTCACTGCGTTACCTTCCCGAAACCTTAATCATCGGCGTTTCGATTCTCTATCAGTTTCAACTAAAAGGAATTTGGAAGTAGAGTTTACAATATCTCGTTCGAGCTAGGGGAGACCTTAAGACCGACATGAGTGTGATGAATTGTCCTTATAAGTAAGTATTGTTTTAAAAGTGCTACGACATATACAGTCATAATTTCGCATATGCGGACATCCACTGGGAATCGAACTCAGGACCAATTTTACCAAAAGCGAACACGCAACCTACTTTGCTATCCGAAAGCCCCCACCTTTTTAAATTAGCATAACGATATTCTCTAACTCGTACTACGGGCATCGGTAACGTGTCCTATAAGATAATCACTTGAGAGACAATAGGGTAGCGAGATTGGCGGTGGCACCATTTCCCTCAATTTATTCCGAAACCGTTTCTTTTTTAACAGTCCCATCCCCTAGGAAGGGTATCGGTTACGCAGCATTTTATGAAAAATGTACGCAAATGAACGGAGAGATAGAAGTGAGCAGAAGCGAAACGAGGATGAAAAAGGGGGCAAAAAACCGGACTTCAGCCCGCGTGTTGACTGAGCGTCCCTGTAATGGAATTTGCTTCCTTACGTTCGATGTGGAAAAATAAAACCCTCCCGTTCAATTCAGTCGCAGCGCAGTTCTCTCTTTTCACCCTAGAGGGCCAAAACCCACATTCTGTGCTAACGCCGTCAGTGAAAAGGGGAATATTAAAATTTCAAGAGGCGCTTTGGAAGCGTACGCCGTAGAAGGGAAAATATGGAATTGGTGTACGGGCCCCGAGCTGTATAGCGGTAAAGGAAGAAGACAAAGAGGTCATCGGAGTTGGGTTAATTAGTGAAATTAACCGTGGCACCGGAATCCTCCTTTGTCTCCGGCGATTGGGAGAATTAACGCGACTCGCAAATGTTTTTGGCGTTAAAGAGTTTCGGTCGTGTAAACCGAGGATCCCGGTGCCTAACGTTAATCAAAGAAAGGTGGGGAAATTGAGCTTTTACGTTCTCGCCGTATTTATTATGCATCGTTCAGCTTGCTTCGATACCATCCTCGATTCCGCTCAAATGAAAATTCGTGCCTTCGGTTGTTTCATCGACGACGCGAGGAAAGGTAAATTAGTGGGTGATTAAAACTGACCCTTATTGGACTCCTGTAGAACCCGCTCTGATTATCAAATGTTTATGGAAATGATATATGAGACCGTTGGAAAGAGTTTTTAGCAAGAAAAGAACAGTCCAACATTCCACCAAAGGGGAAATGTTGGCACAATGAGACAGGAGCGAAGGACGAACGAACATAATTTCACCCTAGAAGGTGCTAAATTACCATTGATAACGATTTGATAAACTTGAATATCATTATCGATGCTTACTGAGCATATGTTGAACACTCTCGGCGATAACGCGTAAATAGTATTGACGTATCACCTTATGAATACTTGCAGAATATGCGTAGTGAGAATTTGCATCATACTTTCTATACATAATGACATTATCTTCTACATACAAACTGTAGCCTAGTCATACTCTACCAAAGCTCTGTGTGTTTTTGATTTCCTTTAATTAATTAATTTATTTATTTTATTTNTATTTTACTTCACAATACTCCCATTCGATAGTCTACATTTCTTTACAACTTTAACTCGAGATTGTTTAGATTACATTGCTGAATTCAAATATTGGAATACAGAAAAGTAATTCGACTTTTCTTATGATTCTTATAATAGTATTATTCTTACCATTATAAATGCTGTTCACTAAAATTTGTATGTTCAAATTGTTGAAGAATATAAGGAAAAAAGCTAAATTAAAAAGCAGTTAATACCGCAGACACAATATGTTACCTTGCAAATGAGCTTTCCGAGAACTTTTGGTTCACTTAGATCACTGGAGATAAATTCAGTCCATAAAAACATTTGGAGAAAGTATAATTATTTTTGGTAACCAAAATGAATAATTATACTAATAAACTCTTTTCAATCATAATTCATTTATTATTTATCATAATAATTAGATCTGAGTTGCATTGATATTTGTTCTGATGGAACTGGAAAGTTTTGAGACATCATCTTGTCCAATTCCAGATGTTATTTACTTATTTAATTAAAGTATTCACCTTCAAATTCATGCGATTGAGGTATTGAGGACGGTATCCCACATCTCTGGTTGCTATAGTGACTGACATATTACGTCTAATAATCGTCATCTAATTCTTAAAGGTACCACATTAAACAACAATTCATCTCCACCTTCTTAGTTTCCTAACTCCGAATCACTTCCTCTCCTTTCTCTCTCCTTCTCCATGTCCTTCCCCCTTCAGCTAGTTAGTATTTAAATGTTTGATGTTTAAATTTCTTCACCAGAGGATGACGATTAATCGTCGAAACCGGTCGTGTGTTCTTATTAATAAAATATTGTGGTAAAAGTACAACAAATTTTCCATAATTATTTCCATTATGGATTACCGCAACACCTCGCCTACTTCAGTGAAGTTTAACTATGTCATGTATGTTTATGATTTGTAAAAATAATTGCAGAAAATAAAGCCGGGTGAAATAATTATGGGTAAGCTAATGAGACATTTCATGTAGAACACACCACTTTCGTCATGGGTTCTATACACACATAACATAATCAATTTACAAAAACATCGCTGGCCTCATCGATGAATTCGGGATTACCTATCCCGTAATTAGTCACAAGATTAAGTTACAAATCACAAGATAAAATTGCAATAAAATATAAGAATAAAAATGTAATCGAATATTAAGAGAGCAAATGAGAAGACTAAAAACAACATAAATATACGCCTATGTGGTATTATTGACCTATAATTCAAAAGTAACCATATTAATGATGGCAGCAAGCAATAGGAATACATTTATCACTAGGTGTATACACGCCGCAGGTATGAGTGTCGATTCAGATGTACGTTTACATACAAAACCCTTTTAAAAGCAGGGATATTCACTGATTCCATCGACATTTAGCTTCGAATATCACGTTACCGCACGGCGAAACCATCCCAAAGGAATCTCTCGCCGCTAATTCGGCATTGGATTGCTCCTGGCGCCCCATCCTATCCCAAATGGGACGAGTGCTAGATCGCGAAAGATACGGCCGCGGAAAGTGAGAGCTAACCCTTTCCTCGCCGAGGCCATATACCCTTTCGTTTCCGCCCCGCTGGTCCTTTCAAAAACAGGCTGAATTTCCAGCCACTCTCTCTCTCCTCGGGTCTTCATGGAAATCCAAACAGGAGAGACCGTGGGGGCAATTCGAAGAGATATGCTTTTGTTGTAGAATGTCACGGTTGATACTTCATGGATACCTCCCCAGAGGGCCCTTCTCGCGTGTGGATGTGTGCTCTAATGTGTGTCCGTGTGCCGTAGCGGCGTCCTAACAACTGCGCTACGTGACTGGCTAATATATCTTGTCATCTGATGCCGTAGTTTCCCCGTGGACCAAGGAGTTTTTCGTCTCTGCCATGCAGGCCCGTTTTCCCCTGCGATTTTCGCTCCCTCTGCGTCACGGTGGGAGAACTTAAACGAGGAGGACTGCGCTTTATATCTCTCTCTACGGCAAGTATAACGAGGTTCTCTTGCGGGAGAATGATAGTCCAAAGGGAGGCATAGTCCGCAGCGACACGGTTTAAGTTCCGGTAATCTCTGATCATTGCTGGGAATTTCGGTGTTTCAGGGGGTGCTTCTCACGAAATTGTTTCCGCTCAAAAACGATTTTCCGAATTGGTTTTGTGAGTCGAAGCAGCCACCCGAGGAGAACATAGCTTTCAGGTTATTCAAAAATGGTATCCAAAATACGATTTGCGCGCCAGAAGAGGGCCGTGGAAGATTTTTGCACCCCGCGAACGTGTTGGAAAATGTATGTTGGTGTACGTTAGAAAACGATAAATCGGTGAGCGTTACTCAGTGCTTCAGGACGCAGAATGGGAATCTTTAGAAGACGGAAGATTTAAATAAAGGATAAATTTACTAAATTTTAGAGAAAGGAAGTTAAGACTTCAGAGAAAACGTGCTTATGACGTAGCCGGTATAATGTTTCCCCCGTGTTAAGAAGGCAGTTCTGATACTGCGATGAAGGTCAGGGAAATAGATTCTATAAACAAATCGATTCAAGAATTAATTTATTCCGTGAACGATACTCGGAAGTTATCTATTAGGGAAGTAGATTGATGATGCATGCACCATCGACCACACGTTGAAAGTGAAGACTTATAGATAATAAGGGGCGTAGGATATGTCTATAGGTGGAGTTGTGAGCCATTGAGTAAACTCAGAACTGGTACAACTCACGAACACTAATAAGAAAGAAAATAAATATATATTTACATATATACACTGCTAATCACAAGATGAGTCCTTAACTCTTAATATTAAATGTTAAAATTTTTGTTTTCGCCTTTCTACATCGCAGTCGGCATCTCGTATGCCGGGTCATTCTTTATCCAATTATGCATTTTTATTAACATTAAGGCGCGAGAAGAAAGCATTATCTAATAGATATTACCATGAAAGTTTGAAAAAGGCTTCTTATATAATTTTCCTTCCTTGTATCATTAGTCTCAATTTCGTAGGACCATTGTTTCTAATTTAATTTTTAAAAGAAACGACCTCTGCAAGTCATGAAAACGTAATTTACGTACATCTCTCATGAAAAAGTATTTTCTGCACATTGGTTCGAACACAGGCCTTTACAGAGATAAAAATAGTTTTCCTGGAGGTACAACATCGTAGAAACACAATGCAGTTTGTTTCAGATCTCTAAGTCAAGCCGTTTCCGAGATAACTAGGGAGACGGACGGACAGACATCTGCGTTTTCATATATATGATGGAATCATATGAAACAATCTCCAAGATAAGTTTCGAGGACTTATTTTTATTATTGAATTTTTGCATTCTTTCTTTTCATGTAAAATGATATTTTCACACGTATATCCATGAGCCATGATAGAACTATTTTGTTTGATGTTAAAAGAAAAAGAATTGAAAACTATCAAATGGTTACAACAAATTTCAAGAGCTTCATACCTCAGGTGAACGCATGCTCCTCCTCAACAAGAGATAATTATTTTGCGTAGTTTACTTACGGACATTCCGTCAGCGGAAACAAGTTAATATTTGAGAAAATTGCTAAATTTAACTACTTCACCTAATTGAAATATATCAAACAGAAAGTAGTCAATGCAAGTTCTGGTTATTAAATTCAATTCTTTTTAAAGCAATTACGCTTTTACTTTAGCTGAGGCCCAACTAAAGATAATTACGGCTTTTGATGACTCTATTTTTAGGCCTATAATAATATAATTTAACTACCTCTAAGTCTAGAGTATTTTGAGGGCAGAGTTGAAAACAATGAAGTATAACAAAGTAATTCCTAGGTATGCAGTAAAATAACTGAGAGAAAGAACGTAGTAATGAATCATTGCACATAACGAAAGAATAAAGTAAGTCGAGGAGACAGCCGTGACCTAACTTAAAAAATTACACGGATGAAGATTTAAGTTTCTCTTTGAAGATTTATACCTTTTTTTTGGCATTGGTATGAGAAGTTCCTTAGGTGAAGCCATTCATTCCTTAATACCCCTATTAAAGAACGAATATTTCGTAGTTTCAGTTTTCCGCTTGCACTCCTTGAATTTTAAATTATGATCCCTAGTTCCAACATAACTAGTACATTTAATCCTGGCTCGCTCTTCAGTGAAACCCTCCTCGGCATTACATGCCTTATGGAATGAGCCTTTCCCTACGTTCTAACAAGCATTTTTGAAATGAGTCAAGAATTTAGTAGCCATCATTGAAGAGAAGGTGGATGTCTCCCATTAACCATTAATCCCTACAGCAGAACCAATGTAACGAAAAAATGGAACTCTGCTGTTAATTAATTGGAGGTTTTAACGACCTTCCAGGAATCACCTAATATGTATTTCTATAGCAATTCTACCATGATCAGAGTTGGATGAATAGTAAAACGTTGATCTGTTTCTTTTCCTTTGTTTTCTGTTTGAGTTGCAGAGGGATAACGACTCTTATACTGTTTTTAAAACTCTAATGATAAGTAACATTGAAAATTGGTGTTTATGCTGTTTCAGGGCCATTGTAAAAAATCATAACCATTTAGACGTTTTTTATTTACTGTATCTGTATTGGTAAATATAAGGATGTGTTACAGTTGATTCTTAAATGCATATACTTAATCACGTAGTTTGATATTTAAATTATATATGTTTTAATTTGTATATTTGTTGCAATTTTGCAAACTATTGTAGCTAGTGGACGGGGTTGCTTATGTACAATTGATTGGTATTTATATACTTCGGTGTTTCAGTTGTTGAATGTGATATAATTTAACATCACTACCTGATCCAGGGTCTATCATCAACGAAGTAAAACAGTTCAATAAATCAAAAAAACGCTCCCATATTAAGGGGCCGTACTGTTGTTACCCCTTGTTATAAAGAGAATTTTCTTCGTAATATTTAATTTAATCTGATCTGAAATGTTACCAACATCCATTAAACCCAACTATCATCAATTAGAGAGATTCTCTGGCGTCATATGCAATCCTTTGAAAACTTTGGAAAGAATTCATTTAAAGCGCATATGGCGAGATAGAGGATTTAGAAGTCGAACCGATTTCCTCATAATTAATATTCAGATCACATCCGTCCTGTCAATCTATCCTCCACCCCTCTTTTGATATCCAGGGCTTCAAAGTATACAAGAGGCAGGTCCTTTGTAAGATACAGGTCGATAAAGTTCAATTGCGACCCTTTTCACATGTGGAACGCTATAAAACCTTGCCAGACAATCTCTGTCATCTCTACGAAATCTGGGTCACGAGATGCAATTAATTTACAGGGTCAGGCTCCAAGTGTTGATCTGTAGGGATGGCTTCCAAGTATTGGAAGGGCTTCCGGCACGAGTCTCAAAGTATGGAAAATGTAAACATCAAACGAATGGTAAATAGGCAAAGCAAAAATGCGGAGATTCTATTTTCAAAATCCTCTCAAAGTTTTCTACATACATAAGGAAAGTATTAAAATGCTGAAAATTTTCGCAGTTATTTTTTTTTCTTCACCAATTATGTTTTCCCATATTTATTTAAAAAATACCATAATTTCTGCTGATTTTATAAAAATTACAAGTACTCTACTTTCTTTAAATATGTCATATTACAAACATTAATTCCTCCAAAAGTGTATCCCATATTTATTCAAAAATGAACACACGTAAATTCATTGTTTATTTAAATTGTATTAATATTTTTGTTTTTGAATTTATTTTCTTTTNCCTCAGTCCGTTGAAGGGATTTAAATAATTAGTATATATTGAATTATATATCGCCAATGTATTTATTTCTTACATTTTAACCTTTTATTTGTTTTTAGCTCATCTTCACATGATCTTGTACATATATTTAACTAACAGATCTATTGCAGTAAAAGAATTAAGACGGTCAGCCACATACTAAATTCAAAATATTGCCCTAAGCATCACTGTTTGGTATTCATAAAACACAGAAAACTTTGAAAGTGCTGGTGGTGATATGAGCAAAGGATACGAAAGATAATTACTTATATTTAACATCTTACGTGTGCCACGTATTTTCCATTATTTCATAAGTTTAGCAAATTTTGCTTTCATAATCTTTTTCGTATTCTTCGAAGGTATCAAAAGATTGGAAACCTTCTAAATGTGCATATGGCGTAAAATGGACAGAATAATAGACCATGTTTACTCAGTTAATGGTTTAATCTAATTCAGTCCTTCACCAAATGATTGCTTCTTTCTTCTCTTTACAGGTGAGCAAAGTCTTCCCTCCGAATCGGACGTGGCCGAGAAATATTGACTTTTAAACCGTAAGTTTTCCCCCAAAATTAAAAAACATGCCGTAGAATATACAATCCATAAAATACCTGCATACTTATAGAAACTTAACGATCATTAGTATATGTCATTCCTGGAGTTATCTAACAACATTTTAGTGAATGAATTGTCTTTGGTTGAAGACGTAGTTTAAATGACATGAGGATCTAGAACTCGTCGTTGAAAAATGTGTTTACTTTTGATCGATATTTTTAGCCTTCTAATTTTAGCGACAGTTTTCATTATAGTTTTATATCTCTAAGTTGTTTTTAATTACGTTTTATCACAAACTAACTTTTTTGGAAATGGAGCAGCTGTAAATCATCTTGACGGGATTACGCATATGTTCCAAGTAATTTAATCTTGTCTACAGAAACTACTTTTCGTTTTATCACTGTTATCACACTTTAATGCAAATTATCTCCAAGAGCAGGCGTATCAGTGGATTTTATATACAGTTAAAGTTCTACAAATGTTAAATGTACGCATAAATAAATGTCAGTGAAACGCATAAATATTGATGTATTACTCAGCTGTTAGGCACATTAGAAACCTAATGTAAAAATCCACCGTTATAAATACATAACAACAACTACCATCTTTAAATAATATAAGCACAGCCGCGCCAGGCCTTTCTGATTCAGACATAATTTTTCAGCCCTTAAAATCAAATACCAGAACCGCACATTTCCTCATTTGCAGGTGAAAATTATTTTGAGACTTTGAAATAGCAGTATTCTATAACTACACTTCCCAACTTGCATAGGTCAAAAAATATCAGTACAATTAATTATGCATATTCCGTATGCTGAAGTGGTAAATAGTTTTCACACGAAACAGTAAATTGTCAATAGTTCACATTACTTTAGAGCAACATTATCGCAATGCGCGTGACTTAAATGGTATGATTTGTATGAAATCTATTTCTCGTAACTAAATTCGAATTTTTCTAATAAAAATTGTAACGCAACATAAATTACTTCGATTGAATCCACTGCACAAATATACCTTTCTCGTTTTGAGTTATCCGTAATTCTTTACTCTAAACATTTGCCAATCTTAATTTCTATGATAATCTTTCGTAGATATGTCGTGAGTATCACATAGGAAACAACAAATAATGTTGCTGTCATAATAGAAAAAGTTAGCTACGGTTCTGTTTCCGCCCCTAAGATGCCGCCGCCCGGGTGCGATGCACCTCATGCACCCATAGGAATGCGCGGCTCTGAATATAAGTAATAACA
Organism: Ladona fulva; assembly: GCA_000376725.2. Lineage (NCBI taxonomy): Eukaryota > Metazoa > Arthropoda > Insecta > Odonata > Libellulidae > Ladona > Ladona fulva. Next base: position 2,740,788 of record KZ308125.1, on the reverse strand, counting down.
ACTTCGGGAAAACGGGTAAGGGTGAGTTTGCGCAAAATGGTGCGCACCCAGGAAAAAAACTGGGTAATTCGGTATGGATTGGATTGAATTAGGAATTTTTTACTGGGTGCGCACCATCTTGCGGAAATCACCCTTACCCGTTTTCCTGTGTTTACAACCTGAAGGGGGCTTCCTTTCCATCACCTTGTGTAGCCGATGCTTCTATAAAGCCGAGTCCGAGAACGATGCCACCATGTGGACGAACTCGCAACGTCCTTGCCCACAAAGTCTCCCGAATGGCTTGGAGAAATGTTTTGCCGGGATAGCTCAACGGACAGAGCACCCGACTGGCAATTGGGAGAACAGACTTTTTTCAAGTCCATTCTTCCTTGGGATTAATAACAGCTTATTTAAAGGAAAAAGAAGGATCCCGTTTACATCAATGTTATTCATAAATATTATTGATGAACTCAACCAACCATTACGAGACCTACCCAATTAGGAGGGACTCGAACCCGTGATCCTTGTGTTGGAGTGCTAGCACACTGCGCCGCTGCGACCGGATGACTTTTCCTGAAGATCACCTTCCAAATGCTATTTATCAAGAGAATAAGTCCTTATGCAGGAATTATACATTGCTTTATAAAGGGAGTTGTCTCTTTTCTTTAGTTTATTTGGTTCTAGTCAATATTCACTTTAGTATATTTTTAGTTCTTCAGCTTTTAAATGTGTAAATTAACGTGTTCTTACTTTCATGAATGTCCATATGCAATTATCACGAAAAATGTATCAATAATAATAATCATATTTCTGTTCATTCGTGTAGATTATAAAATGCAACAGTTCAATCCAGTTCGCATTAATAAGTGTTTCTAATACTTTTATTTTTACCATGTTGTGACATTCTACCTTCCTTCTTGATTCTCGACTATTACCAGTCAAGAGCTTCTCTTAAGTGTACATTCAGTTTCGCATTCAACATTACTCTTAACAAATGAGGATATCTTCAATTACTTTTACCTTTATGATATGTTTCGTTTTCATCCTCAATTTCCAGAATATCGCCAATAAATTGCGAAGTGGTTGACAAATAAATGCCACTCCTTCCGCCCATTTCTTTCGCTGTCACGCTCCCTATAACTCGGGCGACCTCTTTTCGGAAAAATTTGGATACGCCGTTTGTAACATCTCCGTGCCAACCCGTGCCATTGAAAGCCCGGCCTAGGAGCCATTCCCTGCGCCATAAGCCCAAATTTACACTGATTCGTTCAAGTGGTTATTACGCCAGGGTCACAATGGAATTTGAAAGCCTTCATTCTGAGACGGGGTACGGGAGGTGGAGAGATAATTTTGCGGATTGCAATCTCTTGTTCCAGCGTGACAGCTACAGTTCCGACCGCTGCCAGGTTCGCGATCTCATTGTTTCGCGAACGGGAAAAAACGGGAGCCATTTTGGATGTTTGTCGTATTTGTGCAGAATCCAGCGATGACACGGCGGTTCCGGTAAATTCATGAGCCTCAGTCCGTTGAAGGGATTGTACTCCCATTATGAACGGCTGTATTCTTAAGCGCTGGATTCGGTGCGGGACCAAATGCGAAGCGGGATTGTGTCGAGCCCGAATCAGGACGCGAATGTTTGGGAACGGAAACATAGCCGGATGCTTTATACAGATTGTCATTGACGGAAAGCAAATAATCAATTGCGGCTATGATAGGCACGTATGATTTCGCTTTTATCAACAGTACTAGGATTTTCAGAACTTTAAAACTGTTGAATCCGGACAAGTCGCTGAGGTTAGAATTTTGTTAAATGGCACACGTGAGTTTCGTTTTATTTTAAAGTAAGCAGCTAATTCGGAAGAAAAATCTTCGTCGTTCAAATTTTCAGGCTCCATCAAAATATATATAACTAGATAGAAAAGATATAAAAGTAGAGGTAATGCGTACAGTAATAGTATTAATTCACGTGCCATCAGATTGTGACTAGCAAAATCACAATGATGTCTTACGGAATCAGTAAATTCATGTACGTATATTTTACCCGGCGTAATTTAAGTTACTGTTGATTTAGAAAGTGGTGCCTTCTTGGAGTTAACTAATGTTGTCCTTGATTTTTAATTTACTGCAAAAAGCGAGCTTTCTTAAAATTACAAGGTTTGAAAGTATTAAGGTTTATTTAAACAAAATTGGTTAATAATAAGTTTCCTAACGTATGCTGATATAAAAATATACGCATTCCAATTGTACGAAATTGTCTTAACTCGCACGAAATGTTTTCAACGAAGGCAAGGTTCGGGTCCTCAAACCTTGGTAAAGCTTATGATTTCTATCTTATCATTACAATTGCATCAACAAAAATTAAACATCTAAAATAATTACCCAACGGTCGACCTTTTTTCAATAAGAACAACATGGTATAAAAACATGGTAATAATCCGATATAGATGTGTATTATTTATCGAGAAATAGTGGAATTTTTAATTAGCTTCACTATTAAACTCAGCGAGTTTTAAAATTAACAGGGAGCTTCGCAAGCGCAACGTTGAAATATCTACCGCGAATCAAATGGTAATCGCGATACTACACTCCGTTAATAATAATTATTTCTCAACAATTGGATCGCAATCCCTCATGATTATCGTCGTATTGCGTAGCATATCATTGGCTCCACCCGTAAAAGTCACAATTTTTCACACCCAATCTATAGCAAACATCTCCGCAAGTTAAAGTTTGCTTTTTGCGTATAATCTATATCAGACTTCATGGGCAATTGCAAACAAGCCCTCTCTGGTATTATTTGGAAAATATAAAACGCGTTAACCATCCCAAAAGTGTAATTAGATCCCCAATTACATCCTCATAATTGATTCCAGAGGACTGGGTGCCTTTATCGTTTACACTTTTTCAATTCAGTCGAATTTTCCCATTATGTAATACTATATTTCACTCAAAATTGCTTAAAAATAAAATCATGAGTTGTGTCTAAAGAACAAATTTGATAGGGGTATTTGTGTAACTATCTATAAAATGGTCGAAACACGTGAAAAATTATGAAAGGCTAGTGATACTGAACTGTTGAATGAAAGAAATTTTTAAAACAACCAATAATCACAATCTTTTTCTGCGTGTTTATGTAATAATCCTGACGGATAAATGTGATCTCAAATTCGAACCTCAATAATGCAAGAGGATGAAAAATTTGAAAAAATTACCTTAAAAACATGTGATCTGCATTAATGTATGCACCCTTTATGTGAAAATTAACACAGTTTAAATTGAATCTGATTCGAGAATAATCAAAATAGCAAAGGAAAGCTAAATAAATTGAAAACAAGTTTCAAAGTAATCGAATTGACGACCAGCTCTTTCGAAATAGAAGATAATGAAGGAAAGTGTTACTGAAGGAAAAATGTTAGTACATATTTTGGGAACACCCCATACTTTTAACTATTTTTAATTCCTCTCTTTCATTCTACAATAAAGTCGCATGGCGTTTTCCTACCCATACTTTTACATAGTGTGTATTAATCACAGCGTTGCCAAATTTACGAAAATTAATTAATGATTGAATAAATGCAACTTTGTTACCCTCTTGCAGTGTAAATCTCAAAAATTAACAATAAATATTAATTTAGTGACTCAGAATTTTAACGAGATGAATTTAACGCTAATTTGAAAAACTGGAAAAGTGTGGATCTGGCAACGCTGTTACCTTAGAGCGTCCTAGTGAAGAGAAAACCTGGAACGCACGATATAATCTAATCAGATCTTCATATATTAGAAAATTCCTATGCGATTATTGTCCGCCTCACCGTAAATGATTTTCAGCTATATTATTAACAACAAAGCGTAGCGTAAAAACACTATGAGTTCGGGTTTGAACTGCTTCTTAACAGCTTTCACTAACAGCGTATTCTTTCCGCATCCTAACTCCTTTCTTTTCTTCATCGTATCGACGTCAATCACAATTTTCATTCCTCCACTAACTGGCTTGCAGTAACCTTACTTACAAGTACGAAAGAAGTTCGTGTTTCTTCCTATCATACTGCGGTATTTCTCTCTTGAAGCACCGGGTTTCTTAATGAAACCAATTTCAAAGCTATTGGAGTTGATGAATCTCCATTGGGTAGTTGGTAGTGATGATATTTTCTCCTAGGCGAAAAATGTCAGCAAAATATTATATTCGTGATTTAATCTTGTAATTAGCAGCTCATATTTTCTCTGGGCGGAAAAGCTTTTCAAGGCGAATCAACGAGCTGCATTAATAAGTTCCGCGAAACTCGTCGACCTTCGTCTGCGGCATCGTGATTGGTAATTTACTAGCTATCTTTAAGAGCCTCTCTCACACTAAGCAATGAGGCTTTCCTCCAAGAGGATTACTCTGGAAATTAATAGGAAATATGTTGTCCAAATGGCGAATTTACGAAATTCAGTCGTTGTGCTCCTTGTTAACGCTCCTCGGTAATGAACAAAATCATATTTATTCTAATTATAGACAAATACTTAAATTACTGATAAGATATTCTTCCTAAGTATTCATTATTTTCTTCCTATAGCGACTGATATTATTTCCTCCTCTTTGAATCAGTAAGGTGCTTCTCAGCCCATTTAGAGGACACCATAAAGTAGAGGTTAGATTTTCCACATAAGAAAAATAATTTATGACATCTACTCCAAGGACTTCAATGCCTCCAGAAAGCAATACAAGAAAAAAAAAATACAAATTAGAATATGAAATCATCAGGTATGTGCTAAGATGAAAATAGAATATGAATTAAATAATGCAGATTTATATTGTAGCAAATTTCAACTAGAGATGTTTTTTATATACAAGTTAAGGACCTATTTATGTATTGCATATATTATTTCTTTGTATTGCAGATAACCAAAAGGTGTCATAAATACGCTTTACTTTATATGCTACTAGCAATGTGAAGGTATTGTTATTTGCTCTTTTGATGGGTAAATGTTAACCAGAAAATATTTATGATTAACCACTGTTAAATACTGAACAGTTTCAATTCTTCCCTCACGTAAACCTACAAAATATGAAAACTGATAATATTAATTACTTATGTGGCTTTTATTAAACTGAAACCTAAATTAGTATTGGTCATTTTTCCTGCTGCCATATATTGATTATCAGAATATTTCATGTTCATATTTTATTAAGGTATTGAGAATGACTTAACATTAAATTAGATTCGTACCAGTCCTGTTAATTTCTCAGATAACATAAAAGCTGCGGAGGTGTGAGCGATGATAATCATAGCATTTGTTTTGCTCTCGTCTCAATGTATGAAATGTTTCAATCAAAGAGCCATGGTGCTATTCTTACGTGGAATATTTTACACTTTTCGCCAGCTAAAAACGAGCAATATGCTGGTTTCCCTTTAAATCAACGCTCACTAACTTTGTTTAACTTATCGCCTGCAATGATATGGTATTCCACTTTCCACAACGCCCATTGCTGTATTAATAACCTCATTCAGCACGTATGGAAGTAAGCACACGAAAAAGGATTTACAGGAATAATAATGTTTATTGACCCTTTACATCTAAGTTAAGCAGTTAAATGTGTTTGTGTATATTGCTCTCTTCGTCCCGTACACTATAAATTACAAATTAAATTTCAAGTACGGTCCTTGAAAGAGTTACGATGCAAAAGCAGTTCATAAAATTCAAATCATTTTTTATTGAGTTTCGGTAGTGATAGAAATATCCCTCAAAATGAATGTAAATATAAATGACTCCGATATGATTGGTGCTAGGGGAAGAAGGTAATGATAAAGGGCACAATCTAATTCGTCCGAGTCGGAAATTCCATTCTTCAATTATGGAACCATCATTTTTTAATACGTATGTTAAAATCGTTATGCAGAAGAGGTTTGGATTTCAAATGGGAAAGAATATTAGGTCACCCGTTAATGAATACTTCTAATTCTAGGTTTCTACTTACCTTCACTGTTCTTTCTCAATATGAGATCATTCTATCCAGTTATACCGAAAATTTCCATCAAACGCTAACCTCGGCTTCCTCAAGTCTACTGAAAGAAGCCTGCGAAATCTGAAATAGGAACGAAAGATAACCCTCCAGACCCACTGCACTCCTGCCACGAATAACTGGAGTGAGTGGAAGGGTTAAACATCGAGTGTCTTCTCTCTCCTAAATATTATGCACCACGCAATACGTCGTTCGATTTTTATAGAAGAGACTGTACATTGTAGTGAATACGTTCGAAAATCCCTCTAGTTGTTCCATTAATACATTTATTACTTTATTTTAATCACATTCTTATGATAAATTTCTCGTAATCGTATTTTAGAAGTCATTTGAATTTCTCTTGTTATGAATTTCGCTCTTTGCTGGCCTCAGCTGCCAGTTTTATCGTCCAAGAAATACTCGCCACCCACCAGAAATCTTAAGACACCCGCTGGTGGGTGGTAGGGACCAGGTTGGCAGCCACGACGATAATTGTTTTCTTAAAATTTTTGCTTACACAATCGTATGAATGGATGAAATGGTGCATTACATAAGTAGCCCTCTTATTTCTGAATTTCCACGCTTTTGTTTTTTGTATCTCAATACAAAGATGTTCCTCCTACGCATCAGATTTTCCTCTCAATTTTCCTTTTCTCCAAATTCCATCTCTCACTTCCCGCTTATACATTCACTTCCCTGTGTTCTTCCAACCCCATTCCCCTCGCCACCTACTTCCCGTTAAAGTGCCCCAAAGTTAAAACGAATAACATTAGAATCTCTGCAATTTCTCGCCGGATTCCCATGGCCCATCGGCGCCCGCCGCTTCGAACGTGTCGGAGCGCGAATCAAAAAAAGAATCTCCCTTAATGTTACTACCGTACATCCTGCATCAAGTGTTTCGGTTTTTCCCCCAAACCTTATTTTCCTCTTTCATGGACTTTCTACTTTTGCCCCCAGGCGGCAGGAGTGGGCCGAAAAATAAAGTTCGGATCGGTTTTTCTGCTTTCGGTGGTGTTTCGGAAAAAAGAGGGAAATGCGTATTGGCATGGTTTGTTCGAGAACATTGGTATAGAAGGTAATGAACCGGAAGGGTTGGAGAAGTAGAGGATTTAAAAATAAAAAAAACGAACCGGATGCCCTTTCTCTAACTCTTTCAATGACTGCCTCCCTTTATTTTTGAGCTTTATCTCTTTGTCTTTCGCTAACGGACGACATTTTTATTCAGTAGTTTCACTACAAGGAGAATATGGATTTTAGATAAATTCTGCTAATCAAGTTTGCGGTTGAGAAAAATACAAAAGAAGTATACGAAAGCGAAAAGGTCTTACGTGACGTGATGCGTGGAGATAACTGTGCTAACGATATTATTTTTCCTGGAATCTTACGCATAGTCATTATGAAAATTCCGAAAATGAGTTTCCTAATTTTATGCATCACGGAATCCATCATATAAGTTCCGGGAAATAAGAAGCACCTAATAAAAACCACACAACAGCTAAGTCGGCATTTATGGTTTAATTGTCGCACACGGATAAATTAAATTTCTCTTTTACCCGACAGCCGGTGAGTACTCCATGAAATAGATTATTTTTAGGCTTTTATATATAAAAGTTCGTTAATAAATCTCTGATTATGCAATCTCAATGCAATAATACTAGACATCAGATCTTCTTTTAACAATTAGTCAAAATTTAAACATTAAAATTTGCTGAAAGAATTAATTAGGAGAATTTAAACGAACCTAGTATATGGTCGGTATGGGATATCGACCTCGAAAACTCTGTACGAAATCCGGGTATATACCACGCACCGACGCCGGTCTTGAGGGTTTATATTTTTACACAGTATAGCCGTAATTGCTATTTTCAATTTATAAAAGGGATATACAATATAAATACAATACAAACGTCTTTTTTATTGAGCGAAGTTGGGACTAAAGAGTCCCATCTTCCATTTAACTCTTGTGAAGATAATACACAAGCATGAGTATGTAAATTTAAGAAATTTCAAATTATGATATTTACATATTTAAGAAGAAAATGGAAATCGAAATAAAGGAAGGAATGACAGAATGGTTTTGTGGAGAAAAAACTGATTTTTTTATCTTAAAAAAATCTTTCCACTGCAGGAATACACCCGCAAAGGGAGTGTGAAAAACCTGCGAAAGTTGAGAGAGAGAGAGAGTGAAAAGATGAGAGAAATAGATTTATAAAGGATATAAAAGTTATAAAAATATGCAACATGTATCAGAACATAATTATTCTTTGTCAGTTAAGGTTTAGTATAAAAGAAATATAATTGTTGTGAATGGTATGAAGTAGCATAATAGAACTGAATAAAATATGAAATTGCAACATACTATAAAATATACATAATTATCCAAAAACGTCGTCATTTTTAACAAAAATGATCATGAAACATGGGGAAGGTACAATCAAAGTAAAGAAGAAAGGGAGAAAAATTAATGTAAGAGGGGAGGGTAAGGAAAGATTTAGTTGAAGAGAACGGGTATGAAGATGAAGTGCAGAAGAGATCGGCGTCTTTGCAAACTGGGCCTGTAAGATATGTTTTGTATAGAATTTCTTGAATAAAGCTAAGAATATCGGCTTTCAAAGAAGTATTTTACATTTTTATCTATCCTTAACTTCCCATAATGTTGCTATTCCATAGCTCGATGTGGGCAAATGATCAGTAGTTCACCACTTGGAAAGAAAATCTGTTGCTATTTGTAGTTCGTACAGCGTCCTAGAGAAATACTTTTAATGGTAGATTCGGTGAAATATCTTGGAGTCTGTTACAAATAACTCATCATGGGGCACTAACCGTAATGCATGCCTGGACTACCGCTTAGTAGTACTTAGAGTAGTAGGTGGAAAGGAAGAAAATGCTCTCGAGTGATGTTACTTTGCTTTAGTTAGACCTCACTTTAAGCATAAATGCGGCGTACGGGACTCAGCCGACAAGTTTTGTAGGCGTTAAGAGAAGGGACTCTGAAAGGCATTACGGCTTGTTTAGAATCGTAACGACGAATCAGTGCGTCATTCAGATGCTTTAGGACGCAGGGTGGGACTCTTGAGTAGATAGAAGATGTTGCCAGAGGATACTTTTACCCTATAAGTTCAAATATACCATGTTCGTAGATGATGTAGCCGATTAACTCGTCCTCCATGTTACATTCGCCGTTCTGGTACTGCAAGGAAAATCAGGAAAATGGACGCTGGAACGAGTCGCTTCAAAAACTTATTTTCATCAAGCGCTACAAGATATTAATCAAATAGGGAAGTAAACATTGTGCATGCACCTCCTGCCACAAGCCAAAAGGAGACTTCCGGGGTAGATGTGTAGATGCTGATGTGCCATTAGTTACCTAAATACTTAATCTCTCCGTTCTTTCTAACTCCCTTCTACGCTTTTTCACCTCTTTTGCTGACCAGTTGGGAAGTGTTGATATTAATCAGTTATCGTTCCTTTCGCCACATGTCCTTGCCATATCCACATCAGTGATCTAATTTCATCTAAAACATTATCCAATTTACTACTATTTAGTATTTGGTCGTCATTCAGGTCAAATATTATAGTTTTTGTATATTTAAAGTAAAATTACTTTGTGTGGGAAATACAGTTCATTTAAGTAGCAAGAAGGCAGTCGAGGAAAACTGGGAAGCTGCCTCAGAACTACCTAAGAACTGGGAAGCTCCCTCATACCTCTCTATTAACAAGGTCCTTTGTCGCTCCGTTTACTTGTCGCTCTTGTTCACATTTCCTTTTCTCTTCCATTTCCTTTGTTTCTCTTTCCCACCTCCGTCCGGTTCATTTGCTCCTCCCCACCCCCCAACTCAACCCCGTCACTCCATCAAACCGCGAGAGACAATTCTCCAATAGCGCTAAAATTCAAACCCGTAAATCAATCTCCCCTTCGGTAAAAAATTGTAGGGCGCGCTAAGAGGTTAACGAAAAGAGCGCGTTTTGTAATAAGAGTGCTAATGCGAGAGAAAGGGCTCTGAAACCGCTTGTGCTCAATTTTTTCCCTTTCGAAGTTATCGGAACCTTGAACGGTATTGCCTCCGCGAGGGGGAGCCTTACAGAGAAATAAGAGGAGCTCCATAAGGCGAGAAATTAATAAAGAATTCGCAAAGGCAGAAAAAAATCTACGCCCTTTCTTTCGAAGAATGAGCTTGGAGATATTATCTAAAATTTGTACGCTTCCGATGAGGTCAGCGAGGGATGCGGAGGTTTTTATCGCCCGAAGTGTTTTCCTGCTACGAATCCCAGGAAAATTCTCTAGCAGGCTTTTTTAAGCCTTTTGGTATGCACGAAGTGATTTCTCACCTGCGTCCATAATTTGGCTTCGTAATTCCGGAGGGGATCCCGGTCGAATGTTTGTTTTTCCGAGCTGTAAAGCTGCTTTAATTAAAGAGAAAATATAATACGACCGTGGATGGAAATCTGATTTCGCGTTAGTAGTTTTTATCTCCGGAAACGCTCTCGAATAACTCGTAGGAAAATGCGTGCTCACTTGCGAGTTATAATAACGAGGACGGCCATCCGAAGGACTATTACATCCGGAAAGATGTCAAAAACGTGATGAGTTCGAAGAAGTTTAATGGATCCGAGGAACAGCGACCTGAAAATGTTTTAGGAATGCTTAAATATGTAGTGATATGGAGTTGAACGTTGGAAAACCAAAGCAAAGGCAGAGATTTGCTTCAACATCAAATAGTAATATTTTTTATTGGTGCATTTGTATTTAGCTGAAGTATGGGAAAACAACCATGTGTACTGGATGATAGATTGTGAAGAGGAAAAATTAATCCTGTTCATATTTCTTCAGTGTTTAGCGGAATATATCGTCGTTAGTTGTATCTTTGTTAGATTACTGTGAACTTAATAAATGAGCAAAGCAAGGCATCAGAATTGGAACTAATTAATCTCTCATTTTCATCTTTTTTCACGATTCTTGTATAGATGTGTTTTAAAATCCATATGAATACCTTACGAAGATGAGTTTTACCACTTCGCCCTGTTTTAGCAACATGAAGTAACAAAAAAGCGAGATGAAATCACATTTCTCCATATCACTCCATTGAACCCTTGCCACCAGAACTTTGTTCTAATTGTGTGGCTATGTACAATAATAATAATAATAATCACTCTTTCTAAATGGTAAAAGGTAACTGGTCTTTAGCATCTAGTTCCATCAGTTGTATTGAAGTTTGCATTACGCAAATGCAGGCCAGGAATCATTCTTAAGTAAACATTTTTCCCCTCATGTATAACGTTTATACGGTTAAATTATAAACCCACATCTTTTCTAATTTTTGAGCTTCCATCGTGCAGCTTTTACAGGTCAATTTGAAGAGCTCAATTGAGAAAATTCATACTTTACTGAAATAAACTCGATTAAACATGGCTTGACAAAGCGGAGATCAATCATAAAATACATTCATTTTCTTTAAACAATGCAGAATTCCCACAAGGAAATGCAAATATTTACATTTAAAATATTTACCGTCAGATGGCTGCCATTTAGCTCACGCGGTGACCAGAACATGGAAAACATTAGGAAAAGTCCTCCATTCTGAGAACGTTGAGCATCTGAGCGTAAATTACTGACAACAACAGACGTGAGTTATTCTCAGAACGGGAATTTTTGCGGGGTTTCTTTGTTATAATCTTCGCGTGAGCTCTGGTGCAGCCACCGAACGGCTTAAGCAGTTTTAAATCCCCATGTCAATAAAGTTCTCGAAAAAATTCCTCACAACTAATTAAAGAAATATTTGTGAAAATTTGTGTTAGTTACCGTATCAAATATTTTCAATCCCATGCTGACTGGAATGATGTTTCCATGGTTCAAAAGACGGCTGACCTTGTTTGGGATTTAACCGAGAAAATCCAGTTGCGGTCCACAAAAGCCTATAGTTTCATGGAAGATAATCTTCACCTCTTCAGAACACTCTAACATTATTAATACCTGTGCAATGTACTGATCAGATACATAGCATGCTAAGCGTACGTACGTATGATTTAGACAGGTGGCAAGCGAGCTTCCACATACGTTCTCCTCGAAATGACAGGTGGCGCGGGCGTATACTTTTTGAAAATATCCGTACCCTTTTTCAAAGAAATAAATAAATTGCAGATAACGGTTCTAACGAACTATCAAGGAGATTTAAAAGTTATTTTTCAGATCTCCGCATGAACATTAGGATGTATTTTTACGCCAAAATTTTACTTCGCAGTTAAACCGTCATAATGTTACAAATATGGGGCCTTCGGATTGCACAGTGGGTAGTATGTTTGGCTTTGATAAAAGAAGTCCCGGGCTCGGTTCCATGTGGAAGTCTACAAAGTTTCATATGACGTCAGCTGTTCATTACGTACAACTATGACATAATAAATACTAAGATGTATTTGGCTAGAATGAGTAGAGGATATAAAGACGATCAAGGTTAACAAATGATTTTGAAAACTACGTGATTAAATAGTAAATAATTACAACAATAAATGTCGTATAGTCGTGCATTTTAAGTTTTTAAGAAGTTGTCCCCAATTATTTTCACGTTTACTAACTATTTAGGAGAAAAACGAATTAATGTTATATTGAGCTTTCAATACATCTAACATTTACAGGGAATTGAATTTTAGAACGTATTGTTGGAAGCTATTCAATGGATTAGGTCAAAGAAGATGAAGATTATATGAATATTTTATGATATATCACATAATGTAGGGATGCTTTGCTCGAAAGTGTGAAAGAATGCCAAGTTTCCCCCAATGAATATTAAATTATGTGTCTTTAAAAAGAAGTACTCCTTGCCCTCAATGTAGACTGCACTTACGACCCTCACTATTCAATTAGGGATTATTCTATGCGATAACTCTTGAATATCTAATCGAGAGGGCGTGGTTGATCTCTTTCATTTGATTTCATCTTACCTAATTATCTTTACTTACGAAGGTCATTGAGATTCTTTCCGCGTGCGGTGTAGTAGCTGGTCATGAAGTACTATGAAGCGTAAATAATTTGGAACCCATAATTATCATAGCAATGAAAATACGCACTTGGGTTTAACAATGCGGAACTGCTTAAATTTATTCCCAGCCGTATTACAGTTAGTTACAGCATTTGGTAGAGAAAACGTTGTTCTTTCGGAAACTTTAGTCGCCAAATATCCTTCCTCTACAGCATTCCATTCAAACGATCGCGATTTTAGTTAAGACCCCAGCCACACCCCTTAAACCCTTACCTCATTCCTGGAAACATTTTCTCCGAAAAATACGTAGACGAGATCGTTCCATTTCCTACCCTTTCTCGGCGAACGACCGCCTAGGCTCTCGTCCGACCCGGGTTGATCATATTAAAGTCCTAACTTCTATCGAACAAATCTTCGCTGCCATTTCATGTCCGGCTTCCGAAAGCAATCTTCTCTCTCGAGCGGAACATGGAAATCTTTCACAGTTTCCTCAAATCCCTCTTTCTCTCCCTTTCACCTCTCCGTCGCCGTGTATTTCTCCCACGAGTCGATTTTCTCCTTCCTGTCAACGCCGCTTTCACTTGAGGTCGCTGCAGTTACCACCGCGGAGCGTAAACTAGGAATATGATTAACACTACTAAGAAACTCGTAACGGAAGCTTTCCTTCACAGCGCAGGAGGAAACTAAGTTTGCGTTACCTGACAGTTTTCTCTCAGATTTAGACAGGAAAAGACAATTTTCTTGTCTGTATAGGTGTGTTAAACAAAGGTTTTGAAAGGCACCAAAGCCAGGGCCGGTATTGGATAATAGAGCAGCCCCAGGAGGGAAGTTCTTCATGCACTACTTACAAATAGTAATTAAAAATTTGTATGAAAAAGTAAATGCGGAACACGTATGAATAATTTAAAGAAAACTAACTTTTGTTTATATTTATTGTAAGTTACTGTATATATTATATTTACAAATTATTTTAATTTTCTAAAAATTATTATATTTATTAGCTGTATTTGTAATTTAAAAATATTAATGAAACATTGATATAGTAGTAATTATCAATATGACAATTACGTTTTCTGGAACAGTCTTTTTTTAATCTGGAAATTTTTCTGGAAGATCAGCGTCCTTGAAATTTTTCTTAAAAGGGCCTCTCCCTGTTATAATATCCTAATTTTGCAAACACTTTTCGGACCGCTAAGTTTTCCCTATCCGTTTACCCCAATCGGTGGCGTACACGGAAAGTAGGCCATAGCATCTTACCGTATTTTTGCTAAGTAGAAAAATTCTTTAATAGATTTGCCTATAGTAATGTGAAGTATTCTTCTCAATCAATCTTACATTGACAAATTCAGAACTGAGTTTGACTATTCGCCAAAATGCGAACTTGATGAATTTTCTCTCACAGTATCGAGGCGCTACGACCACCTTAAGAAAGTAAAACGATTTTTAAATTAATTTATTTTTAAATACTAAAACTCAAAATAAATAAATTTAAGACTGAGATATTTATTAGACTATCTTATTATTAAATAGTCTCCTTTATTTTATTAAATATATCATTATACATTTTTGGAATTGGGCGCTGTACCCTGACGTTTTAGTGTAAACGGAGTTACTTAAGTCCCATAAGGGCCATTCAATTTTGATATCCTAGAGGGGAAGGTAAAAGCTATGAGACAAGTAGTTAAATGTAAGATATTTTCTGAAGCCGATAAATATGCTATTTTTCATTTACATTTATATGAACGGGTTTCATCGGTTTATGATTAATTCGAAATAAGTTAGAGTTGAATATCACTGCTCAAACTAAGAAAAATTAACAGAATAAACTACTCGTAAGATTAGAAGGAACTGCGTAACAATCTTGCCATTTGCTTACTAACATTGGTACCGATTTGTCATAGTTATGGTATTGTATCGCCAATTCATTCTGAGATTCTGCTCTCGAAATTTCCATACTATTCATCTTGCTATATATTACTGTAACTCGACAGAAATATGACGATATTTTTATTTCATATTCATTTCATACCAAATCACGCATTCTGGACATGTTTACGGATTTTGTCGATTTATCGTTAAGTTCCTGCTTTGAAAGTTTCTGCGGATATGATTTTACTTTTTAATCGCAATAATTCCTCCCTATATCATCCAAATATTCATGAGTTTCCATTTCCGAAAGACATCCGCCATGAAAAGTACTAATTTAATCAAACCGCAACTCATTTGGGCCAAGAAACCCCGAACGTAATGCACGGACGCTTTATACCAGTGAACGACTTAACAGACGCTCCGAGATAATTTCAAAGCGACCTTTTCTTCGCAACAAGAAAGGGAAAACTTCCCAAGATTAAGTCCCTTCATCCCTTTTATAAGTCCATCGGTCAATTCCGGGGCATCCAGAGAAAGGGAGAGACACGACAGAAATTTGAGCAAAAGGTCCGAATCAAAGGAAGAAAAGAGGAGTAAATAAAGAGGGTCGTTTCTGCGTACCCTTGCGTCGTGGGAAGAGAGAGCCACTCTGATAGTGGAAAGGATTTCATTAGAGAAAATATCCATTAGTAGATCCATTCAGCACTGCCACCGAAGACCGTCTCCAGCGCCGATTTCGCTTCTTAAGGAATGTCTTCTTGTACGCTTTCTTTCTCCATTCCGAAATCGGCCCCCGAAGTTGGTTCATGATACGAACTTCTCTTGGCATCGCTTTCCACACGCAC
Organism: Ladona fulva; assembly: GCA_000376725.2. Taxonomy (NCBI): domain Eukaryota; kingdom Metazoa; phylum Arthropoda; class Insecta; order Odonata; family Libellulidae; genus Ladona; species Ladona fulva. Next base: position 2,725,138 of record KZ308125.1, on the reverse strand, counting down.
ACAGGCTCGCTCAAGCGTTCCGGTTCCATTCTGAAGGAGAAATACCGGCCCAATCCTCACCGTCACCATTCCCTCCTGTCAGTTTGCTCCGAGGATGGTCTCCGCGAATGACGGTCATTTCGACCTGGTCGAAGTCGTAGGAGTCAATTACCTCCGCAAACATTCTTTCTTCATTGTTTTCGGCTCCCTCCGTGGAAGTCGCGCCGGTGCTTTTTTTTTCTCTCATTGGCCCCCGGGCGTTTAAAAATGAAGGATTTATGTGGAAGTTGGCGTGACTATTATAACGGGTCGACTTCATCCGCTCCCAAAGGTCTCCGCTATCAAGATCGTAATGAGTTGTATAAACTATAAGTTATGGGTGCTTAAATCTCTGGAGAGCCCTCGCTTAGAGCTCAAAGCCCTCCACCGGCTCTTGGGTCTTCGTGCTCGTGATTCGGAGCATGGTTCTCGTTGATTGTATCCAAAATGAAAGATAAAGGCTGGCGAAAAATTTTTGCTATTATTTATCGGAACTCCTTTTGAAAAGAAGACTTTTAAATGTACTATTTCCGCAGAAATCAATCGTCGTAATCAGGTGATGGTGGCGCTGATGATCAACCGCCGAAATCGGTCTACTTTTAGCAGAATTTTTTTTCGGAAAAGTTGTAACTATAAATTATGCACAGAGGCGCAGCCAATGGGGTGATTTTGGGGGTCCAAACCACTCCACTAGAGAGAACAGTGCCAACCATTAAAGAAAGGATGCGAAAGGATAGCCTCTCGCAGTTATACCATACAAACACCGCTGTAGATTCGCGGGACACACATATTACAATACATCAGTTTCTATTTTCATTAAGTTTTGGTAGAAGCATTTTATCCCCTAGATTGAAGGTGATTCAGTGTTCAAACTATGTTTCTTAAAACATCCTGACTCTAAGCCTCTGATTATATGCATTACGATAGTCATTATTGCAAGTTAAGCCTTTATATTAGTCTTAAAATTCTTAAAAATAAACAAGGAAAAGGGTTTTAGGTACTTGGCATGATAAGGCATGCACCTAAGAAAATTCCCAAGGAGAAACAGACATGGAAAAAGTCTTACGGGATCGGGACTCGAACCCGGGTCTCCCAATTGCATTATCAATTAATAGAGCAACCAACCAGCAATTGGTTCGAGTTCCGGTTCCGTCAGGTTTTTTTGATATCTTTGGGAATTCTTAAAAATGTTCTATTTCCACCGTTTTTTAACGATAAATGATTTTGAGAATGAGTTTTCATCTCATTCAAACATCAAAATCTAATATTTGATCTCTCTAGCTGTTTTATCTCCCTTGATTGTTAAAGGAGTCGGATTTTACCTCTCAGAGAACGAAAAATTACTCTTCGGTTATAAATATGAACTGAAAGTAATAGTTTTGGCTTACATATGGTTATAGTATATCCTGGAAAAAGGAAGGCGATTAAAATTCAATTTTCTTTAATTTTTCCACAACGAACTTTCCTTTCTTTCCTTCGTCTGGTTAAAATTAACAAATATGTTTTATGGAACTTAATTAAGTACGTTTGATTGATATTTAATTCGTTTAGCAATTCACTTCCCATGTTTATAGATACTAAAGTGTTATAATTAACTGAGTAATTAAAATGTTAGAAGGTCTTCATGAGAGAAAACATAAGTTTGCCGTGGATATATTAAAATTCAATGAACAAAAATATCACAGGTTCAACTTCTTTGTCGGGAAGTTCTAAATTGATCCCGTGATATTTCCTAATGGTGTAATGGCACGCTAACTGTATGTATAACCAAAAAAGGGCTCCACATTTTCATATAAATGTTTTAACAAGGCAGTACGTGATTCTTAAAAGGTCTTCAAGACGACGTTTTTCAGGGACTAAGTTATTACAGATAACATCTCCGAGCAACTCAGGTTGCTTTAGCATTTTATTCCTCTTGGAATCAGTCCTTGATATTCTCTCCGCTATTATAAAAACTGTTATAAGGTATAATGGATAAAGTAATTAGTTGATATCAGGTATGAAAATCTAGATATAATAATACATATGTGAGTTTTTTAATATTTTAAACTAATTTGCAGTTATGAATAATCTTTTTTAAATTAATTACTGTATTTGTAGTATTGCTTAAAAGTGCGTCGACAGCTTAAGTCCTTTTGCACGTGGGCCTCCACCGGGAATCGAACCGGGGACCGCTTTCACCCGGTTCGATTCGAGCAAAGCGTTCGAAGTCGAACGCGTTGCCCACTTGGCTACCCGGTAGCCCTAGATTAATTGCTACATGGACGTTAGAATGTATTAACTAATTATTGTTATCAACTAATTAGCGAAACTATTAACTAATTAGAAACTCTGGTTATTATGGAACGTTAAACACGAGCATGGAAATTATGAGAATCGATGTAGAACATTTGTTTTATTAATAATTAAAATGCTATTGGTAACATGTAATTTTTCTTACGTTTGAATGAAAATATTAAAATTTTACAATATTTATTTCCTTCACATTTTGCGAATTTTAATATTACAGGTTATCGTTTTAATTAGGAAATGTATTTTGGAGTCTTTTTCGAGTTAAACATTAAATTGAATCTATGTTACAATGAGATTAATTTCAATTTATATAATTCAATTATCGAAAGTAGCAGCCAAATTTAGAGCCTCTACAACTCCATCTTGTAAAATGCAAATTAATAGTTATTCTTCACTCGGTTTTACTAGAATTTCTCTTTTCTACAGTGCTGATTACAGCAGTTGGTCTTTATCTTGAATCACACATTTGCTTCCAGCAGTAATACGGTGAATTTTAGATTCATTATGCATTTCCTTAAATGTAGGAAGGGTTCTAAGGAAGATAAGAGTCCCAAATGCTTGTCTATCTGTAGCCAGAGTTCGCATTTCCAGATCCATCAGGACATAAATCACAGGAAATGCTTACTTAAGATCACCATCTCGCACATTTCACATAATTACCGAGTTAGCATTATATCTCGAGAAAAAAATATAGGCTTTACGTCATATTTATATTGTTCTCTGCAAAAGCTTTTAAGAAGATATTTTTCACATTATATTATCAGACCCAAATAACAAATATCTAATCGAGAGCCCAGTTAGAAAGCATCGGAACAAACGATGCCCACTTTAATTTAGAACACGTAACATAGATATGCTAGGAGATATAGGTGCTTCCATGCAGAAGAAAATAATTAAAAGTTGAATTAAGAAGAAGAATCTATCTCGATTTATTTAGTAATGAATAGAAATTGCATAGATAAATTGATATTGTTATATATTTTGTAATCATATTTTTATAGAATTCTCCTCATTTGTAAATTTTGAAGGAGAAACCAGCTAAATACATCGACATGACTGGGACTGGAACCCAAATATCCATCTTTTCAAGCGGGTTTTCTAATCTATCCAAGGCGAGTTGTTTAATTGTTTGTGACTTGGGTTATTGGGCGTGAAAATATATTACCTTTCCTTATTTGTAAAGTTCTTTCTTTGAATTAGGAAAACAAGAAACAAGATGCTCACGCAGCGCCTCTATAAATCTTTAATAAATTGATTCTTTGAGAGTTTCTAAGCACTGTTTTATTGAAGCCCTCAGCCTGGCCTAACTCTTAGTTCACTTATAATAATTAATAAAAATAATTTTTATTGAGCATGAGCAGGAACCCCCAATTACATATGCTATAATAAATACACACAAAAACTACAGCAAAATAAACATATGAACAATTAAAATGGGTCAAAAATCCAATCAAGAAAAAATTACAAAAAAATAATTACATAAATATTAAGTAGGCAACCCTTTTAATTTTATTTAAAAAATCTGCGAAAAAATCCACTTGGTCACAAAGTTCTTTCACAGTCCTGGCTTCTTTTGGGATTGGGGAAACTGTATGTATCTTCTTTTTAGAAAAAAGACTAGCAAAAATGGAGGATTGACGGGATCTGCGTGATGAAACCATTAAACCAAAAAGACGGCACAGAAATTTTGAGTCATAAAAACCACAAAGAATATTTCGCCCAAAGGAGATACCAAATTCCTTTCGCCATACCCTTAGAGGGTTAATGTGAAAATATTTACGTAGGTGAACATTGTCATTACTACTGTAAATTATTTTTTCTTTGTGGCAGAGCCCCTTAATGAATCTCCTCTGTACACTAAAATATATATCCGCCCTTAATTGTATAGAATAAATTTATCCTACATTAAATAATGTTGGATAGTTTTCATCTTCTTCTCCTGCCAAACACCCCTCATGATACCGTCACTTCCAGAATGAACAGAAATATCGATGTTTATTAAGGCCGAACCCGGCAATCGTGTAAGATTCGCAAAAACACTGATGTTTGAGGCACAAGGATGAATTCCGCCAATCCCCCTTTTCTCTTTCTTGCTCCAGCTTCATCTCCCTAGAACCGCTTGAAGGATTTTCCGGAAGCTACCCTTTATCTGATTCCACGCACGCTCTTTCAGGGGAAAAAAGAGTAAACCGCAACTTCGTCATTGGAGAGACTAGTGGAGGAAGAAAGAGAAACAGAGTAAAAAAAGCTCTGATTTCGTAACAAAATGGCTTCTCCTGAATCTTGATTTTTCCCGGCAATAGCAGAAGGAATCCTTTATGGAAGGAAAAAGAGCCTTTGAAGAAGGAAGAAAACAAATCGATTCGGATGAGAAATGCATCGGAATGGTCTTCGGATGCATTGTAATGCTGCGGAGTATGTCTGAGAACGATTGGACGAGCGATGCGAGTGTAGTTCATACCTAGCGGTGTACACCCGAGCGTCTTTTGTCTTCCAGATTTACCTCAGTTTGGTAAATATTCGGAGAGGTAGCATAAGTGCTGTAACGTTTGGAAATGTGACTTTATTTTTGAGTTCGTTGTCCCCGTGTGCCGGAAAGGGATATCTTGAATGATAATATCCTCCATCGAGTATATATGTATTTATTTATCTTTTTGTACATTAACTTATACATAGTGGTACCTCGGTTAGGTTACACGGTTTTTTTGTATTAATATACCAAAAATAGCATGATACTTATATGTGATATCGAGGATAAATCTCCAAGAAGAGAAGTTTTTATTTTTATTTCATACAGATGAATATGTTTATATTTCTCTCGTACAAATACTATTTTCTGTTTAAGTAGTCTCTAAGGAAATTAAATTATTTTCTTGCGAAGACTAATTACTGGATTACTTTAGATATGTAAGGACACAGATTACATACTAATAGCTTATATTTCAGAAGCTTTTGAAAGACTAATAAGTGCTTAAGAACAGCGGCCTGAAGGAACGATCGATATTAATTTGTTTTACGATTTTTTGCAATTGTGTAGAAAAGTACATACCTTCCCTTCCTTCACAATGAAATTTATATTCCGCAATATCTCGTCCACCTCGGTGTTTTCTATAGTATTTGGAGCATGGGAATGTACTTTGAAATATACATAAAAAAAATTAAACACACACACCTTTAGTTTTAATTTAATACAGTGGTATCTTAGTTAATAACAGTAATCCATTTGAAGAATGTCTTCGTTAAACAAAACCGTCGTTATCCATGGCGAGATTTTACAGAACCATAATGCATGTCAAATATGGAGATAAAACTTATTAAAATGTCTTTAAAATATAGTAGATGTAATTTAGAGAAGAAAAGAATTATTATTGATAAAAGGAATAGTCATAAAAGAAGTATTTAATTTTCAATCTCCACCTGAAGGCGTCGTTAACCAAAGACTGCGTCGTTATCCGAAACAAATTTTTATCGCAGCTATCCGTTGTTAACCATGTACTTCGTTAACTAAGGCCGTCATTAATCAAGGTACCACAGTATCTATTTTTCATGTCAACAGCTCTCCGTAAGAAATTCGTCTAATTCATTTTTTACTGCTATGTTCACGTAATTGTTCACATTCTCATTTTTGCCGAAGTTATAATTGATTAAGCCCCAGTAAACTCGAAAATATTCCATTAGTATTGCATGGAAAAAATCATTTTTATTGTGTGTAGCCTTTTATAAAAAATAAAATTTTTAAATAATAATCCGATGATATCGAAACAAGTCTCAAATAAAAGGGATATCGAATACAGATTCTTATGTTGGCCGTGGACTATCATTTTGGATTCCAAATGAGAGCATTTTGATTAAGTAGATGAATATATTTTCGATTTTAAGTTCATAGCAACCCTTCCGCTTTACGACTAAAACAAATTAAAACCAAGATCAACAATTTTGCCTTAAGAATTCATCGGAAATAGAGGCCCAACTGAGATTAATAATTAGAAGATATTTGCCTTTATAAAGAGGAGGAAATTTCTATCATTTTTAACGCAATACAAATTCGCTGTGACAAACTTACGACTAAGTACGAGTCCTTCTCAATGGGCCTATTTCCGCTCATGGACAGCTATATATTGATTTTACGATCAAGGAGGTGATAAAACATTAAGATATTTATCAGTGTAGAAACATGGAGCGGAAATATTTTTAGTATATGTACGAGTGTATGTATAATGTACACTCGTATGAGTGTATTTCAAGCAAAAATAAGAAACAAAACCTTTCTTTTTCTTCCCACCTCAAGTAATCCATAACATTTATTAGCATTTAATGAGGCTATCTCATAGGCATTCCGTTACGTTTTTAGCTTAATATTCTAGCATGGTCAATATTTATAAAACTTTGTAGTGCGAATAATCTATTTATCAGACGCTTCATAATCAATTTCAATTAAGTTTCGTTAATCCTGACGGGGTATTTCAATAATATTATAATAACCACTGTCGTGTACTTATATGTATGTGCTTATGTGTCCGATCTCAGCAGTTTTTTTAGAAGCAATCATGAAGTTGATGCTTTTTTCGTCTCTGAAACTTAATTTTAAATAATGTTGGAACGAAATTGGTTGTGGAGACAGAAGAAAGAATAATTGTCTGTGTAAATGTAAGTACCCAGCAAGCCGCCTTTTAGCGTGTGGCAGGGGCAGTCAATCGATTACTTTCGCGTATTGTTCTCAGAAAAAGAATGAATGCTTGAATCGATTCACTCCAGCATCTATTTTTTGGTCTTCCTCGCAGTATCAGAACGGTCTTTCGAACAGGGTGGATGCATATTATCCGTTTAATCTTCTAAAATGGTACTTTCTCTGAAATTAAGTAAATTTAGCCTTTTTTAAAACCAGCGTTTCCCAAATTTTTTTTTGTTACCGCCCTCTTAGATCCATACCATCGCCCCCCAACCGTAATCTTTGAAAACTGATATCTGTATGGCTATAGCTGAAGAAAGATAAAAAGAAATTAAAACTGCAATGATAAAAGTATCCACCAGATTACTGTATGACATTTTCTGATGTTTTATAGATGCCATAAATCCAGTAAAACTCTATTTAGGAAGAAAGATGGGATGAAATTCTTTTTCGTCTAGCCCAGATTATACCAGCGCCCTTAGGGAGGCGGTATCGTCCACTTTGGGAATCATTGGTTTAAACCCTCTAGAGATTCATATCCTTGGGCGTGCAGCATACGAGTTACACCTTCTAATTTATCGTAGCAATTCTCCACTAAACGTATCTCCTTTATGTTCTACTTTTTCTACTTCCCGAATACAACTCTCTTCGGCAAGATTCCATTCACTACACGCATACTCAAGATGAGGCCGTACTAACGCATAGTAACATCGCTCGCGAAGTTTTTCTTCGCTGTTACCTACTGTTTTCTTAACAAAACCGTGTTTCTTAAGCGATGTTCCCATATATTACGGGTGTGCGTACTAGGTTGTGTATGTGGGCATTCATCAAAAATTCTTAATGTTTTCTCGGTACTCTCGATTCATAGCCACGGTCTTTAATAAAATACATGGATTTTTCGTAAAATAAGAAAGTGTATTTAGTAATTTTTTTACGCTTCCATCAATATATTTTGATAGTTAAGATCAGTTTCCGTGACCCTTTTTCTACCCAAGTTTATTAACATCGATCGCTGAATTATTTATAATGTTGCTTCCCTAGTAATATGGTTTGAGTGTTCTAGTTGTCACTTGTCTTGGTAGTGTATCGAACTGAATCCAGCAACTTGATTAGTGATGGGGAACCTGCGACCTCCAGGCCATGGTTTCTCCTTTTTCACCGGCGTTTAATTTGGCCCCTTCTACGCAGCCAACAAATTAAGGAGCTTAAATTGTTCTCTATTACAATTTATTTCATTGTAAAATGTCTGCTGTTTAAATTAAAATTGTTTTCGTCTTGTTTACGATATTTCGGTGCTAAATTTATTTAAGTATAGATATCACGATAGAGACGATATTTTTATTCACTCAGCGGTTCCATCCTCCATAATGAACGATAAATGTATGACGTAACTAATCAAGTAATTGAATACAAATGAAACATTCACTGAATTTTCCTATTATTTACCGAAAGTTATTAATTATATTATTCTACATAATTGCGAAATGATATCAAAATTTTTATTATTCATACCAGCGAATTGCTGAGTTTTTGCAGTAGTAATAACTGTATCAATGATTTCCGTGAAATAATTTCCATGCTACTGTCAATCGGCTGCAATTTGGTTGCTGCTACATTATTTTTTATTACCGTTTGTCAGTTTTTTCTGCAGTTAAATTAATCATGATCCGAACCAATCATGATGCGCAAACATCGCGATGATATGTTGTTGAAAAAAGAATGTCAGAAAATTTCAAATTGCTCAGTAGAGATTCTGTTCGATATTGCACCTATTCGTAATAAATCGTGAATACTATACTTGATTTCATTATATTATTTTTATTTAATAAGCAATTCTAAAATGGCGCTGAGTTCACCAGCAACAATTTAAATTTCAGACTCTACAACGAATGGTTGGTAAGGTCCTCAAAATTAAATGTAGCACTTACGTGTAAAAAATATTAACCAAGTGGGTCGGTCAACTAGGGAAATTTATACACGTCACAAATATAGATATCAATTTACTTAACAAGCGGTAGCTATATTCTCCGTAGTGTTCTTATTTTTCCTCTATATTAAATCTATAGTCAAAAAAGTGGCCATGATTTTCTTTTATGTACAGTACGCGCAAATTGAGACGATATCTATGCAGCAGATGGCGTTACTATTCCACTTCGTCGCGTGCGAAGATTCGACGGCCCCCCCCTTTCGACGTGCAAAACGGATCCAAAGAGAAAGATTCAAAGAAGAGAAGGGAAAGTGAGGATTTATTGCCTCGTCCTAGGGTTGTTCTCTCCAGTTTAACCTCCGAACTTGCTCCTAATCCGTCTCCCTTCCTTTTCTCGCCCTCCCACAACGCCAAGGCGAAAAGAGGAAGGAAAACCACGGCTAGAAAACCATCCTAAACTGTTTCTGGAGCGCGAAAGGATTCGGCGGTTCGCCGCCATTTTGTAATTGTGCGGACGGGAGATTTCCGAGGGCGTTTGAGAAGGGAAACCCATTTGAGTGACGTGGAAAAACGTTTGAAAGTACATCGAGAGCTCCGTTTATCCCAGGATATGGTTGTGACTGGAGCAGATGGTGTGCCTTTATCAATTGTTGGCAAGCGTTCCTCGGATTCCGGATCCCTCCCCATTCTGGAGCAATTATTATGTAGCGTTTATTGTGTATTTTTAATTTTATTTCAGTAAGAATAAATGAAAAGCATAAATTCAGAATCTTGGTTTAGAAACTTCAAAAACCTTCTTGTCACCAAGTACGGAGACAAATTTCATTGTAATGTTCTCCTATATTAAAGATACTCTTAATTTATTGACTATGAATAGCTTAGATGCTTATTTTTAAAGACGAAAAATGTTATTTGTATTATTTAATACATTTATATCAATATTATATTATACTATAACTGAAAAGTCTAAAGGAAATTGATAAGGAGACGTACACCTTATTACAGAATTAATGGACGAAATGTAATTACTAATGTAAAAGCAGAAATGTAATTTTTAAAGGATTAAAGTTTGAATGTAGATCGTATGCTAAAACTATTTTACTCACATAGAATACAGTATATTAAAGCAGCAATAGAGCAATAGAGACAAAAGAAAAAAAAATACATATTATGGTATAACCCTTGAGGTAAATGCAGTATCAGATGCACAAGAAAGTGGCGTATACGAATATATTAGTATAAAGCTAATTTTTTCCACCAACTGAGGGAGATTTATGTGAAAAAATATGCGAATATGCTAAAGATCGATCTCAGGAATTTCTTCAACTATTTAGGAAGCGAAATTTTAATACATAATTCATTCGTTCTTGGTTTTGCCTGTCTTGTTTCCCAAAGATAGAAAGTATTTTGGCACTCATTTAAATTCACTCTTCTAGAATTTTTTTAATCCTTAAACATGCATTTCATGAAGATATTTATTCCATCCACACTATTCCATTTACTTTAAATGGAAAGAATGATCTGAAAAATGAGAGAGTTAGATTTAATAAGAAAAGACACTATCTACATAATATCTCCACTTTTGTCTCATCTATTTTAATTTTTGAGCAATAATAAGTATGATGAAACCTGTAAATCTTAAGAAAATGTTACTTATCACGATTAACAGATACAATTAAAGAATATCCACATTAACTCGAGTGTTTATACATGGTGACCGCTGATTTAGTACATAAAATACACGTAAATATCTACTTTGTAAAATACCAAATGCCTAATTTTTGAGGGTAATTAAATATGCTTCAATTTCATTCGCGTAAACTTAGTTGTCTCTACTTACATTGCTACTCATTTAAATGCGTCTTGTGTTCCTCAGCAAATATATATTTACGTCACGTCTTGTTTCAGAAAATAATAAGACGAATAATTTTCGCATAGTATCTGTAGCAACATAAATATATATTCGCGTGATTCTGAGGAAGCGGGCGAGGTGAAAAAAATCATTTTTTTTCTGAATAATTAGCTTAATTTTATATTTAGATAAAACTGTTAATTTTTTCATGTCGTTAAACATTCTGGAATTCTCATCTCTTTTATTAAAAATTAATTATTACCTCATTAAGATTGAAGTAGAGCATTAGGAATAGCCCCAAGAATTGCAAGTTCGATGAATAAAAATAAGCATTTACTGTGCAAGAATGAGTACCTGAATATTACACGTTTTCAATCATCAACCAAAGGATACATTAGAACTCTTCGTACAAGTTTTTTTCTCAAGTTTCTAGCTCTATTCTCTTAATGTCGGAATTCCTATGCTCCTTGAGTTGCGCTTCAATGAATCTCTTGTGGAAGCCAGGAGGGCTACCTACAGATATTATTCTACAAGGAATCCTTCGCGGAGCAAACTACCAGATACGCTCCTCTGGAATCTGAGAAACGAGAGACTTCAACTGAGTTTCAGAAACACAGCTTCTGGCCAAGCATCGAGTTTTCCTCATAAAACGTTCCAAACAAGAGCCAAAATGGGCGCCTCTGAACTCAACGTAAGCCAGGCAAACCCACGCAATATGTCAAGCGTAGCATTTCAAACTAACACACTCATGTCAATCCCACTGTTCTTATAATACATCTCTCTCACTTCTTTGAATTCCTTTAAGAATAAAATACTCTCTCCAATTCTTATACTCGGACGCCTTTTGTTTTTGCACCTCCGTTTTCTTTAACACCCTCTTTGTCTTCCCTCTGGTGGTAGCACGCGGAAACCGCCCCTCCGTAGCCCATCAACGCCACCTATGAGCGGGGAAGGGGACGGCCCTCTGTCGGAACTCTCCGAAACCTTCGGGGGCAAAAGAGAGCGCCTTTTCCTGTGATTAATGGTGGCAGAGGATTTACTCACGATGCGACGGCGTACGTGACGTAAGAGGAAGAGATGAGAGGCAGAATAGGTTTTGCGGGAAAGGGTTTATACTCGTGGGCGGTTGGGAGAAGGGCGAATCTTCCAAGTTTTCAGCGGGACCGCCTTCACTTGTTTTTTCCCGCGCACGCCTCCACCGTCTGCGGAGCGTGCGCTGCGTGGCATTTAACCGAAGAAAAATAGTCTGTGAATATTTGGAGTGAGGGATTGAACAAGGAGAGGAAATTTGTGCAGTGGAAGGGATATAAAGATTGCTGGGGGAGTGGGTCTCTTGAAGAATGATGGTGGTCGGGAGATGTTTACGGAGAGATGTTGCGGTTTTTTCCTTCTTTCCGTGGGGCGAATAAACAGGGAATGTACGACGGAGTAGCACTCTTACTTCGTCGATGGACGAGCAGGATGTAACTAGATGTAGTGCGGTCCTCGAAGGAGCTATTTTCTCAACGACGCCTAAGTGACTTATTCTCTTTACTTTGAGGACGTTTTCGTTCGTTGCTGTAACAAGGACCTCGCGTGTTTTCATTACAAAAACGTACTTTCTAATCGGAGTGATCGCCTTTTTTTTTAATCCTAGTCTTTCCTCCTCAAATTTACTTTTCGATTTGTTTCTTCTCACTGCGGGTGTTCTCCTTGAGTGGAATTTTTTTCTGCTATCACTGAATAGCAAAGCTGTTTTGCACTAAAGTAGCATTCTTTCTTTCTTAAACATTTTTTCCTCGCTAATGTCATGCTTAGTTCACAACTTAATGTATTGCGTGAAGTGCTGTTGATAAATTGTGAATAGGGATTCTGTGGGAGGCATGAATCCCCCTAAAGGAAGTCTGAAGTAAAAATCCCTTCAAATGGGCTCAAATCGGGTATTTACGTGCGGGTGTATGGAGTCAATAGTCAATCATTTTTTCATAAGATGTTTCTCACAAAAGATAGTTTATATACACGGAATAATAACCTTTACTTGGATTTGATCGTTATGGGAAATATTTATCAGTAAACATTTTTCAAAAAATCAATTTAATTTATCAGGGATTTCGAGAAAATTAATGTAAAATAGAGTTAATTCATTAAAATTCAAATTTTATTGAATTTCCTATGGCGCCTCTTGCGATTTCGTACCGGTATTGTATCCTGTTAGATTTCACAAAAACGAAATATCTGAATGTCAAACTTGAATGAACATTACTTGCATTTCTTATGAATTAGGCGAAAATGGACAAAAATATTTATAAAGGTATGAATTTATCTATATATATCCATGTGTCAATACGTCCAATATCATACTGCATTTTGACACACTTATCATGGTATACCTTTAAGAATCTGTGGAAAAAAGTAACATCCAAACCATAAATTAACGATGTAGGCGATGTAACGCATTCAGCATGCTACATAGGCAGTTCCGACACCGCGAGAAAGATTAGAGATATACATACTAGAACCAGTTGATTCAAGAACTCATTTTTTGCCGCAAACGATACGCGAAAGTAATCGAGTAGCGAAATAGAGTCATGGTGCATACACCCCCTGCCATACGCCGAAAGACGGGCTGCAGGTTACTTACATAGACATAGGCAAAGTTTCAAATTACTTGCAATCTATCGCCATAGAATGGATATTATCTTTTTGTCCTGGTTGATAAAAGAATACAAATTTTTAGATACAAATTCCTAACTTTAAATTGAATCGCTAATTTATTCTGTCCACACCGGCTACTTCCTCTAATGTGTAGTCACCAGAAGTATGTTACTCTTGAAATACTCACTGGTCAACAGTGAGCGTCCGTTTTAAAAGCAGTTTCATTAGACTGATTTTGCTTAAAAGTAAGTAAACATTTTCATGATTCAGAAGGTAGCACTAAACTCGGAATTGCAATTTATTGGCGACGTTTAAGCAGATTGCTACCTTCCGTATTTGGAATTATTTACAGCACTCTAATAGTTAGAGTTGATTCATTTTGACTATTTAATAATGTATAAAGTATCCACGTGCATTGTGGTCAGCCGTCATCCATTTACAATGAAAATAAGAGGACTTTTTTTAATTAAATACCACCACAGGGCATTAAGCTAATTTAAAAGTACTCTGAACCAGTAAAATTTAATGTAATTAAAACAGTCCTAAATATTTTTTTCTGAATACTTTCGAAATGGATATGACCGGTGTCTATTTAGTTCAAACGATGTTCACTTGACCGACATCGTGATACCTTTTGTGTATCATTCAAAAGTTAAGTTTTAAAATTAATTATAAACCATTTTTATTCAATCAGTTTTATTTTTATCAAATTATATTTCATTGATTAATAAACTGTTGATTCAAAACTACTACTGAAATTTAATTATTTAGGGTATACACGGAAATTAGGGTAAATTAGGGAAGGCATAGGTGTCTGAGATGAGATCTTCCTAGTGTAGGAATTGCTCATGGATCGAAGACTATTTTCCCCTTAACAAAAACAAACTGAGCAGTAAAACTCCCAAATTTCCTAAATATATTACTGAAGATTCTTTTCCTGAAAAAGCTCCGTGGCCACTGCATAAATTAGCCTATTAGAGATAGCACGTATGGGTTATTACGTAGAGAGTATTCACCACCTTGGATTCTGTCTGATTGATGTCAACTTCCAATTTGCGATCATAATAATTGGTTCCATTTCTGCTGGCACGAAATTAAACCCAACTGCAATTTTCGTACCGCTTCAATACCTTTTCCCTTATTCATTTTCATCAGTTTCTCCTGCCCATAGTCAGCTGTTACAGTCAGTTTGAAGTGCTTGTTATGTTGAAATTAGGAAAGGAGGTAATTTTTGACAGCGATAAAAAACGCAGTTACCCGTACCGTTTCAAACTGATTACTATCGGGTTCATGATCGTTACAAAGATATCTAACAATAAAGACTGATAACAAAACCTTAATAGCTTGGAGACTGTGTTACCTGTTCATAGATGGATTTTATTGTCTAGTTTATTAAGCATTTATGAATTAGTATCTAATGTTCTTGGCAAATATTGTACAGTTGACTTTATTTAATTTGACTGAAAATCGTTTGTCTCTGAGACCAATTTATCAAAATAGGATCAATATCCACCTCTTTTCCACGAGAAATAGTTTTCTTGTTCTTCAAATTCAAGGAAATGAGTTATTATGCACCGACTCAGGTGCTTTAGAATTGATTTTTTATCAACCAATGAAAAATATCTAGAAAATTCTCAGATAAGAGCAGCGACAGTGAATAAATTCAAGGTATTAAAAAATTTCATTTAAATTTTCAATTCATTGCAATTATCTAAATTTGTATAATAAATTGTCAAACCAAGACGCTGAAAATGTATTTGAAATGTGTAGTGAAACGTAATTTGGTTTGGGTTTCTCCCTACGGCTGAAAGTGGCTAGGTTGCAAATATCTATCGGCCTCCTTCCTCTGATTCCTGCGCCCATGCAACGAGTCATTTTATTAATGAAGTCTGATGTTTGATATACCTAAATTCCGCGCAGGTAATCCCAAATGATATTTATTTTCTAAAATTGGGTCACCTCAAACTGGAAGCACGGATGTTAGCAACTCACGGAACACCCGTTCTGACCGATCTTGGTTTTAGAAGGAATAGTTTACCCATGATGCTCTATAAAGTCCTATTTTCGTTTCATACGGATTGTAGTAGATCATAAATTTGGCGAATAAAAATGCACGCAAAATATGTTCTGAAACGAACATCGGAAGAGATGAAATATGATGGTATTTAAAGACAAATTCTCACTAAAATGGACGAACCGAACCTCCTTTTTACAACTGGTGTTGTCTTAGATGAGAATATTTGTTTATCACTAAGGCTGATTCTTGGTATAACCTAATATTTGAACTATGAATTCCCCCAAAGGTTCATGAATTTGAATTTCCTCAAAATAAAGATATCAAATCCAAGCTATTTTCATAGTTTTATGGAATACTTGAACAGTTCTACTGTTACACAAATACCACCCACTTTCTCAAAAAAAAAAATCAACTCCAGAATTTAAGATTTGGGATAGTTGCTTTTTTGCCGTGCTAGTACATAACTCTCTAATTACATACTATCTAATTATATAGAGAATTAGAAGAAAAGATAAAGACATTGTTGGATTGATTATTAAAAAGACATAGGTTAGAACGTAGTTGGTTGTAGGTAGGATTCTAAGGAAAAAGCAATAAAAAATTACATTATAAGGTGAGGTTAAAGATCAAGAAATAAAAGATCAAGTGTTTTTTTCATTTTATGCCATAATAACCAATCAAAGGCTATATCATTTACATAATAATTACATGTGATTAGTATCTAAAATAAAAAGTAATGTAATAGATAATAATTATATAATCGATGCAATAGATTAATTGTCGGTAATATATTATAATCATGCAATAATAAAATATAATAATAAATATAATTAAATGAAGTTTTCAAATCGTCAGATGATGAATTGTGTATAAGATAATGACTGTGTAATAGTAGTAGTATTGTCAATAAAGCTTCTACAGCTTTGGTTATTTCGTGCAATAGTTCCCACCGGGAACCGAACCAGGGACCGCTTTCGTTGCAATCAAGCGCTTTGCCCATTTGGCTATCCGAGAAGCCGACGATGTAATAAATAATTTGTAAATAATACATAGTGAGTCTGGAAATTGATAATAATTATTTAATACATAATATCAAATAAAGTTTTCTACTCGTCAGATGATGGATTCAAGACTACTATCAGAAAATATCAACTGTTTAGCTTCCTAAACAGGGCTGAATGTTGTAAATTATGGTAAATTTCGTCCATAAAAAGCTTCAGCGAAATTATTCAAACCATTAGCTAGTATAAGAAGGCATATAGGAGGTGAGAGAGTGAAACCAATAATCATAGCTGGCACAGCTTCCTCAGGGATCTTATTTCGATTCACAAAGCCGTGAGGTCGCCATAATTCCAGAAAGATTCGCATCTGCATATGGAAGGGTTAGAGTAACAGACAGAGGCATTGGAGAGATGTTCACATAAAAGCGATGCAATTTGAAGGGCCGCTCCGACCAGTATCATTTGCATCGGACAGTCGCACTGAAAGGTTTATCTTTCCATAGTCATGGATAGCGGCGCAAAAACCTGCTCCATCTCCTCTCACCTATCCATATTTCAGGGGCATCTCCCGTAGCGATTGCGTGTTATGTAGGTTATATAGCCGGGATACTTGACCCGTTCAGTTTGATTGGTTTTAGCGATCTCGCAAAATAAATCACCAATGAAAAAAAGGAAGGATATGAGGCAGAGGAATTCCCCTGTCAAAAAAGAGTGGGAGTACGCCGATGATTTACGGTCCAGCGTGTCGGACCTATTGGTAATTTTCCATTTTTCGTTTGGTTTCTGTCATGACAAAGAAAAAAGGGGTGGCGCGGTTAGATTATGAGGCCTTCCCGCAGGAAAATAATAATTTGACGGTATTCTAGGAAAAAATGTTTGCGCCTTTTTTTCGTCGAGAACTTTGCGACGCTCGGTCGTCCATATCCCGATATCGGTTTACATTACGGCGATAAATTTGAAGTTTTAAAGAGGTTTTCTACGTTCCGAGGGATGTTTCTTTTTTTATCTCGGCCCTTTTCATCCATTTCACAATACACCCCTCTCGGTCCATTTATTCCCTTCATCGCTGGAAATGAAGGAGGGATAGCATAACTTGAGCCATTGTTTCAAATGCTGTCATTAGTTAAGGAGGAGATTTATCGGTGTATTTCTCAGTAGTTCATTTGGGAGTTGTTTATAATGTGAAACTAATTAGATTCGTATTTTATTCGTACCATACATAATTGCGTTCGTGATGTGATAGCAAAAGTAAATGATGCTGAATTCCGCAGATTAAAAAAAAAAAAAAATTGTTTTAATTGTGTTTAGTAGCACAACATTTCTAATTTAGAATAGTAACTTTATAAATATTCTTTTCGTAAGAAATTTATACTCGACGAAAGAACGATGGATTTAAGCGATTTATCGTGACAATTATACAGTGATAACTCGGTTAACGACGGCCTTAGTAAAAGGCGCACTTGTTTAACGACAAGTGGCTGTGATCAGAAAATGTCTCGGATAACGACGTAGTCTTTGGTTTACGACACATTTTGGTGGAGATCAGCAATTAAAACTTTCTTTTGTGACTACTCTTTTTATTTATTACAATTTTTGTGCTGCAGTTATAATAACTCAATAAATTATGTCACTTATTTTAGTGATATAATGAATGAGTTTTACCTGCATATTTAACTTGCAGTAAGGTCGTGGAAAATCGCACCTTGGATACTGACTTTTTGGTTAACGAAGACATTCTTCGAAGGAATTACTTAAATTAACCAAGGTATCACTCTGTTAAACTAAAACTAAATCAATTATTAGGGGTGTGTGTCTTTTATGTGTTAAATATATTTTCAAAGTACATTTACATAATCCAAACACCACAACCACCGAGGTGGCCAAGATATTGCGGATTATAAATTTCATTTATAATCCGCAATATCATCAATATATAATTGATTTACGTAGCTATC
Source organism: Ladona fulva (assembly GCA_000376725.2). NCBI lineage: Eukaryota > Metazoa > Arthropoda > Insecta > Odonata > Libellulidae > Ladona > Ladona fulva. The sequence continues at coordinate 2,706,773 of KZ308125.1, read as the reverse complement.
TAAAGCAATCCAGTAATTGCTCCTCGAAAGAAACTAATTTAATTTGCTTAAAGGCTAAGTTAGCAGAAGTGAGTATTTATACGGGAGAAATATAAACATATTTATCTGTATGAAGTAATAATTAAAATTTCTCTCCTTGGTGATTTATCGTCGATATAACATACCATTTTAGGTATATGAATACAAGGTAACCTTGAGCGTAACGCTAAAGCCATTACGTAAATCTGTATCCGTGTATCAAGGGGTTAACGCGTGCGCCTTTGGTGAAAGCGGTCCAGTGTTCGATTCCTGGTGGAAGATTTTGGGCGAAGTGACCTCAGCTATTGAAGCACTTGCAGAAATACGTGTAACTGTATACCAAACATATTCGGAAGCATTTACTGCATTACATTGAAGATAATTATCGAAAATAACTTATACGTAAATGCCCTACCTAAATGATTGTACTTAGCATATTCTCAGCGTGAATACGCAATGCAATAAGCGATGAAGTTAAACTTGTCCACTAACAAATTGATGCAGAGCGCTCCGCTTAAACAATAAGTTTACATTTTTAAGGGGACGGCATGGAGAACTGTTCTGGTGGAATAGCTCAATGGATAGAGCAACCGACCGGCAATTGGGAGATCCGGGTTCGAGTCCCGGTTCCGGACTTTTTCATGTCCGTTTCTCCTTGGGAATTTTCCTAGGTGCACTCCTCATTGTGCCAAGTCACCTTAACCCTTTACCTTGCGATAATTTTACGTTTAAGATTACAGAAGATCGCGCTTGTTCTTCCCACATTTTGCACCATTCAATCGTAAGTGTAATTAATTAGGAGAAGAGTACACCTTCATTTAAGTAGAGCTCTTTTTTCACTCCCATATCCCTTATTGCGGAACTAATATTTCAGCGGATGCCTCGTTCACTCTAAATTAACCTTGAGTCTAATTAGCCTTGGTCGCACAAAGACATTCCGAGGCATAACAGATTTTGAAATTCAGCGAGCCGTTCAGTGGGAAATTGCTTTGTCTAGAGAGAGCTCCTCAGTTTTTGCACCAAAAAAAGGAACGTGTATTCTTCCATTTTAAAAGTAAAATTCGCAGAGTTCGCCTTGACCCCATTTCCGCTTAAAAGTCTTCCTTTCACTAGTAATTTCAACTCATCCATCGCGATGGTTCTTGATTCCATAGACCGCTTCAGAATGTCCTATTTGAATTTCAGATTCTATGCATGCCTCCGTCTCCGGACTTCCATTTCGCTTCCCTCCCTTTCCCACAAAATATATATCTCTCCTGGAGTTTCCTCCATTCATTCCTTTTTAGGTCCTTTACTTCCATACGCCATTTCTTAGCTGTTACAAAGCAAACTGTAATGCTTGTAAAAGATCAGAAGCGTAGGTTAAAGTGCCTGGAAAAAGCGACTAATTCAGATGGCTTTTATGCATATATGGATGAGAAACGGCATATTTTGCTTCCTTTCGCCTTACCCGTACTTGAACTTCCACGGTCATGAATTTTATTACCTTATACGCGCACTTGTTTTCATACGCTACTATATATCTACTTACTCTTACTAGAGTAGCTCTATGACACTCCTGCGTTCGAGTTATACTTCACAAATTTTCTGCAAGGGAAAATATTATCCATGAGTCGAATGACAATTGGTTCAATGAGATTGACGGTAAATTTCCAAAGTAATCTTATTATATTCCATACTTGCATATCCATGTACTCGGTTCAAATTATATTTCTTTCGTGCTATACGAATTAAGTACACGATCTTCAGTCTCAGGATTAAATACGGATCTAGAATGACATAAACCCATCCATTTTCAGGATTCTTCCCTGTGCAACATTGTTCTCGAAATAAAACGCTACACATTTTTTTTTCAAGAAAAGCTGCCGATACCTCTGGAAAAGGTACACAAGCATTTTACTAGCAATTAGACATAAAATCTAAGTTTTTATTACTGGAGCAATAGTCTGACGAATTCATTCACGAAAATAGTGAAATAAATATGTAATTCCTATTCTCTCTTTAGTATGTTATTGATAATTATGGAAGAGCATTTTCATTGTGATTGGAACTTACAAGGTAAGAGGATCGGTATTTATCAAACGTTAAGAGCTAGTGGGACAGGAGAAAAGACTTTTTACCAGTAGAAATTAACAGCTCTACTTGCGATAATGATCTGTTCGTATAAATTGTTACTATATTTAAACTCGTAAAAGACGCAGCAAGGGTTTTGGACAGTATTCTTCATCTATTGTCATAAATACCATCGACAATCTATATTCTTATGATTCTTAAGCTATTTTTCTGAAAAAAAAATCGTTTCGTGTGTCTAATATGCAGCATTCCGAGGAGTGGTTGAAACATCATGCTCTCCTCCTTAGTTACCTAAAGCTTTGGAAAGTGAGTGAGGCGTACTATGCGAGATGAGGAGTAAATTGGTTCATCCTTGCTTTCATTTTTATTTTACTAGGTAGTAAAAATCCACATGGGTGCATTTACCCTTCAGTTAACCCTTTTTACAGCATTCAGTAAAGAGTGACATACTGAATGTAATTAATTACCATCACTCATACCTCAGCAGCTTTAAAACTTCTACAGATACAAACAATATTGACATAAAATAAAAGAAACATTTTTGTCTTTTTTCTGTAACAGTATAGAAAATAAAAATATTCCATTCGTCAACAGCAGAAGCACCAAGGATGAAATAAAGCAGAAACAAAATGTTGAAGTACATCATAAAAGGTACGAAAATTAACTTGAAAGAAAGAGAAACTTAGATTTCAATGCGAGTTACATACCCAACAATTACTATTTTCAAGTTAAATCAAAATCAAGCTATTTCATGGAACTGGTGGAAGAGGTTTACAGAAGTTTTTTTTTTATTTCGATCGCACACACCGTTTAACTATCTATAAACCCTTTTCGTATAAAGAAAAGCATTTGGAGATAAACTACAAGGGACAACATAAAGCGGAAAATTTTATCCCGAAGTTAATTCGATTGATTACTTCCCCCTAGCCCCACTCATGTCTCGCTAATCCCTACATTTTTTATCCCTTTCCCCGCACTCTCTTCCCACACCCATAATTCATTTTCGATACCCTTTTTTAAGCAACAAGGTTTACCGCCGTTCGGATAAAAATAAACATGCTCCAAGATCGATATAACAATCCCCTTTCCATCGTCGCACCTTTCAATTCGGGACTAAAAATTGGAAGTTTCTTTTAATCCTTGCGCGAATCCATCCCCAGGACAGCATCCGGACGTTGCAAACACCAACGTATCGATTATTAACGTCCGGTTCGAGAGCCCGATAGGTATCGAATTGACCGAACCGTCAAGTTCCAGCGGAGGGACGGCAGTTTGGGCGGGAGGAAGATGTCGTTGGTTTTCCTGTTTCCCGTTCGCTGTGGGTGGTGGCAGCACCTATCCGATCCCCACTCTTTCGTATCTTCTCGCCTCCCACCTTTGCTCAGGAAAGAAATGAAAAGCGTGACTCGTTTGTTATGCTGAAGATTGTAATGGGTAAAGCGCCTGCGGCAGAAGTGATAGGCGTATTCCATCACGTCCTTACGCTCTGGATACTCTATTTCCCGCTCCTCCACCTTAGCTGCCCTCTCCATGTGCCTTCCCCTACAACAAATTACGTTGTTTCGCCATGGAAAAATGCGAGGCCACCTAAACCACCGTAAATTTTTCTCCGCAGGAAGAAAAAAGAAAATCCAAGCCCGCGTCGCGTAATGCATATTTTCTGAAATATTTTTCCCTCTCCGGTTGCGCGAGACCGCAAAGCAGGAAATAGGATTGGCCTGAAATTTAAGCTGCTTATGCTTTTCAAGGCGTCGTATAAAAATAAGACCGAGTTTCCCCCCTCTGATCAATTATTTACCTTTAAAAAGGTAGCGCTAATTTTCCTAGCTCATTATTTATGTACAAGACTTCGCTCATGGTATTTTTTTCACGGGTTTACGGATACCTGCAACCATACCCGACTGGTTTAAAACTAGAAGTAAGGAATTTGGTAGGTTAATAGAAGAAGGTAACATTTTTGTTTATTTTTTCATCACTTAAAGCAAACCGATAAAGTTTGAAAGTTATCTAAGGTAGGAAATTACCGTGACATATTTTATAGAACACTGGCGTTATACATCATTAGACTATATAGAATTGTATAGTTAATAACAATAATGATGATGATGATGATGCTGATAATAATAATAATAATATTTGGTCCATAAAAGCAAATACAAGTTAGTATAGGAGAAGTCGACATCGTGGCTAAAAATTGTCTTTTATGATACAAATATCAATGAAGGTAAATTTGATATACATTACAAGGGACATATTTACTCACACATTCAGGAAATGTACAAATGCGAATACTTTCAAACGTAGAATTAAATTTACACATTTTTCATCGATGAATTCATCTAAATTTATATACGCTCATTCTGTACCCTAATTTGTAACCAATAGTTATCCAATAGCTCCATTAGGAAGTAGATTTGATTTCGTTTTAGAGTAGGACTTTAAGAACACTTATCTCAAATACCCTCTCGCCATGTTAGTTGGTTATTGCAGGATTTTCTCTGATGCACTAATGAATAACAAAATAAGTATAAAGAAACCTACTCTTTGAGTCAGAATTCAGTTGGTTATGAGTCATTAGTCGGCATACCAGGGATCCACCGAATCATCAATGTTATTTTTCACTCTATATAAAGTCCAATTTCTGGGGTTGCTTAATTGTTTCTGTGTATAACTAAGGCCGAGTCGCCTCTGTGGTATTATTGTAAGCTTTTTTACACTTCTCTTAAAACTCTCTGTTTTCTGTTTTTCTTCCCTTTCCTCCTCGTTTCCATTTCCTTCGCGTTCTCCTCACTTCCCAAATCCTTTCCCAATACACTCTTACACTCCTTTCATTTCTTTTCCGTCTCCCTATTTCACCTACAGCTCTGCTCTTCCTTTTATTTCTTTTCACTACTTCCTTCTCTTCTTCCCAAATGTGCTTCTCCTCCCTTATATGTTCTCTCCCATAATTTTCTTGGAGGTTGAGGATACTTTTGTAGCAATGTCACGAACACATAAACGCATTTTTCCTGTATTGTGTATTCCTCTCCATATATTTTGGTGGTTCCTCTTTCAGTATTTCATTATATCAAAGTACTTCAAAGAAACTCTTATGTAGCGAGATTCCACTATCTAAAGGACGAAATACGTGCTATTTTCGAGAAGGAATTCCTTTTTTGAATAGTGAGGCATGTAAGGAAAAATATGTACTATTAAATTCAACGGACGCTTTTCTTTACTGTAAAGGAATTTGTACCGCGCTGTATAAAAAGTAGTCAAATATATTTTATATGATATTAGTAAATCTGAAGTACATTTCAGATCGCGAAAAAATAAAAATGTGTATAAATGTCATTAAATTGTAATTTACTTCTAGTATAAATATGCATTGAATGATCAACTATAATTCGAGATTTCTTTAGCTTTTGTCTTGAAATTAACCTCTTATTTCGAAGTTAATAAAGTAGAAATAGTTCGTAAGATTCCCTAATCTAATAATGGTGAAAATATTAAAATAATGATATGCAATTGTAACCAACTGAACGAATGTGCATATATTAGTACCATAATATCATATCAAATTATGTCAAATTCGCGCAAGCTGGTGACCAAATTTTTTAAATACATCAAAAACGGTCATAGTTGCTCAACAACACTTCCATCTAATTTTCACAGCATTCATAAAAACCTCTTTGCGGCAGACGGTATGGATTCTCTGAATCCATTTACTTTCCTCTAATCGCCCTCCACCCCAAACTGTCTATTTGGACCATTTCCTCCATTTGTCACATCCCTCTCAGCATTCTCAGCTTGTCTATTCTACGTCTACTTTCTCTTTCTAAGCTCTTCGCTTTCAATAGCCCTGCATTCTTTTCCAAACCTCCGCAGCATTCTTTTTGAGTGCGCCTTTTACGTCTCCGAATCTTTCTTCAGCTCGCCTCCTTCCCTTCGCTGTCAACTCCCTTCAACGGCTCATTCTTAAGCCCTCTCTCTCTCTCTCAGCCTTCTCTCAACTCCCCCTGGCTCCTTTAAACGTTTTCAATGTACTTACTTCACTTTCCGTTTCGGGAGACTGATGGGTTGTCTCAACTTATTCCATAGAAAGGAAATGACTCGAAAACGCTACGCGAAATGCGTTCCTTCGCTCTCCCGCTCGCTTTTCTCAATTTCATTTCAATTTTCCGATAGTTCAGATTCATTCCCTGGTTAGACTTCAGATTCGTAAATTTGAGCCGTTATAAGTTGAAGTTCGAATTCCTTCTCTACATGCTTCAAAGCGTGCTACCGGTTAATTTTCAGGATATTGTTTTTTCTTTATACTCACACGCACACTAATTCACTAGGAAAACGGTCCTATCAAAATATTTTCTCAATGGAAAAGATATATTGTTAAAAATGCGAAGAGTTCATTCGTGAATATTCATACATATGTTTGAGAAACAATTGTCTTCAACCCAAATACATCAACATATTAAGTGTATCCTTATAAACCGTAATGACCCTGAAATACCTTTTAACTATTTAAAATGTTTATCTGTAGCTAATCTATTAGCTGTCCTATTCACGTTTTTGAGTTAAGTTTCGTTTGTTGAGTTATGTGAGCCATAAGTAATCCCTTTTATTTTTGATAATCTCCCATTCGAAACTTACACATGGTTACATGTAAGATTTTATGTCAACTATCGAATATGCAATAGATGTTAAGTACGCCTACATTCAAGGAGACGCATCATTCTTTTCTTGAGATGGGGAGGAAGTAAGGAAAACGCTGTTGTTTTTTTAAATAAATCCACGTTTATCCTTCCTTTTTTGGCAGTCGAATAGCAACATAATAATTAACACAGAATTAAACGAGCTAGAATATTTCACAGTTTAAACAGCTGGTGCAATCAAGAAAAATGTCTCATTTGACTTCATATTTAGGATCCTAATTATTTTGTTATTAATATTCATTTTTTGTTCAATAGTTAATTATTTTAAATTTCAAGTTATTCCTAAAGATATATCGCAAAGTATTTGCTAAAAATTGTCTTTTATGATACAAATATCAATGAAGGTAAATTTGATATACATTACAAGGGACATATTTACTCACACATTCAGGAAATGTACAAATGCGAATACTTTCAAACGTAGAATTAAATTTACACATTTTTCATCGATGAATTCATCTAAATTTATATACGCTCATTCTGTACCCTAATTTGTAACCAATAGTTATCCAATAGCTCCATTAGGAAATAGATTTGATTTCGTTTTAGAGTAGGACTTTAAGAACACTTATCTCAAATACCCTCTCGCCATGTTAGTTGGTTATTGCAGGATTTTCTCTGATGCACTAATGAATAACAAAATAAGTATAAAGAAACCTACTCTTTGAGTCAGAATTCAGTTGGTTATGAGTCATTAGTCGGCATACCAGGGATCCACCGAATCATCAATGTTATTTTTCACTCTATATAAAGTCCAATTTCTGGGGTTGCTTAATTGTTTCTGTGTATAACTAAGGCCGAGTCGCCTCTGTGGTATTATTGTAAGCTTTTTTACACTTCTCTTAAAACTCTCTGTTTTCTGTTTTTCTTCCCTTTCCTCCTCGTTTCCATTTCCTTCGCGTTCTCCTCACTTCCCAAATCCTTTCCCAATACACTCTTACACTCCTTTCATTTCTTTTCCGTCTCCCTATTTCACCTACAGCTCTGCTCTTCCTTTTATTTCTTTTCACTACTTCCTTCTCTTCTTCCCAAATGTGCTTCTCCTCCCTTATATGTTCTCTCCCATAATTTTCTTGGAGGTTGAGGATACTTTTGTAGCAATGTCACGAACACATAAACGCATTTTTCCTGTATTGTGTATTCCTCTCCATATATTTTGGTGGTTCCTCTTTCAGTATTTCATTATATCAAAGTACTTCAAAGAAACTCTTATGTAGCGAGATTCCACTATCTAAAGGACGAAATACGTGCTATTTTCGAGAAGGAATTCCTTTTTTGAATAGTGAGGCATGTAAGGAAAAATATGTACTATTAAATTCAACGGACGCTTTTCTTTACTGTAAAGGAATTTGTACCGCGCTGTATAAAAAGTAGTCAAATATATTTTATATGATATTAGTAAATCTGAAGTACATNTTAAATGATGCGCCATGTAAAGCAAAGTATTGTCACACAGCAAAGTTCCTGGCATTTATCTTAAAACCTCCGGAAGACTTAAGTTTGAATAATTCACTTCAGTACTCCTAAATTCAACTCCTCCATCCGCGATGGCATTCCAAAGCTAAGGAGCTAACCCGCGCACTCACACGTCTCCAACGCGGACATATATCTCCAAATCAACGTCGTTTATCCCTCTAGGCCTTAAAAAAAAGCAAAGGAAAAACACATCCCGTCGAACTCAAGTCACGAAGCAAGTGCGCGATTTGAGACCCTTCTTACCAACGTCGTAAACATCGCTCGCAATCCGCACACCTCTCCAGTCTGATATCATTCCAATGCAACTCCACCTAAGTGCTCTCCGCTTTCGGAGCATTGGTGAGACTCCATTTCCCGCTTACTTACGGCGCACCTTTCTCTCTCGCCCCGTTGATAAAAATAAAAAGCGGGAAAATGAAGAGAGGGATGGAGTAGAATCTTTCTTCCCCCAGGGAAGGTCCTTTATTTCCTTCCACCCCTTTCCCAACCCCGCGACCCCGCCCCCATACCTTGTCCTCATTCGACACACCTGCCGTGCCCGTCTTCTCCCGGAGACAGACCTTTCTATTCCGCTCCACCTCGTGGCATTCTTAAGGAAGCACTCATCCCGACCCATCCCTTCTTCCGGTGTATCTTAACCCCTTCTCTGACGAAGACGAGTATATACTTCCTAGTAGGGCAGTGGCATTGTGGTGTTGCTAAGGAAGCTCTTGGTTTGCCGCGTAATATCGCGTTACTACTTGACCAGAAGGGCAAATTGCAGCTTATTTACAAATAAATAAATATCGCTTAGCGTGTCCCAGTCAATGTAATCAATCTAACTACGAAATTACTATGAAATCAAACCCTTACTTACTATGGAATCAAACCCTTTCAGCAAAAATACCCTAACTCCAGTTCGCATTTTGGTGGAATTCCACGATCGGGCGAATGTAATTACGAATCACACTGTAAACGCAAAGATTTCATCCGCGGTTTTCACTTCATAAATCTGTCACTGTCATGAAAACTGGAATGCATTAAATGGTAACACGTTCTTCGGATTTTGCATCACTTACATACTTTGCGTGAAAAGTTTTGGTTTAATTAGATTTCGTAATGGGAGCTTTGAATATTATGTTCCACATATTTTATGTTAACTTTTTCCATTTAGAATGGAACTAATGAAACTGGTTTAGTGTGCCGCTAAGTTCGAGTCAGTGCTTAAGTGTTCCGTGGAAGATAAAATGTTGGGAGGCACTGCAGATTAGCAATAAATAGAAGCACTAAGACCTCATTTTGTCCTGCTTAAATGCTTATCTGTACGTATCAATATTTGTCATTCACAACGATACCGACCTAAAAGATAGGAAAAATGGAAGCATTCCAGCTACTTCTGAAAAGAGCTCAACTTTATTGTAAAATTTAGGCCTATAAAATTATCAAAATTTTTAATACTTAATGTTATTCAAATTGGTATAGATACTTCTCACAAAAATCCCATTTTAAGGCACAAACTGAATTCTAAGGGTTTCGAAAAGGTGCTTTCTCATCTCTAAAACTGATTACGCCATCTAACTCTAGCGCACATTTCCGTGTAGTTAGTGGGGGTAATTTCTTCCTAGTTAATACAAGAATTTTATCCATGAATGTATCCAGATTTTTTCAAATAATATTTTTTTGTTTTATCCCAAATGTCCCCATAAACATCCATTTACTGAACCATTACAGTGGTGGATTTCAAACAATAACAAAGGACGAACACAGGAAAAGTCCGACTAGCCGGGATTCGAACCCGGGACCATGGGGATAGAGTGCCATCACGCTATACACTCCGCTACCGCGGCCGGTAAAAATATTTCCATGGATGTATTATTAACTTCCTTGAAATATTATTAACTTCCTTGAAGTATTATTAACTTCCATTAGAAATCCTGCGAAAATGTATTTAGTTTTGTCCCGTCACAATTCCGGCTACTTCGGTATGGTCAGCCTTTCTATTTCCATAGAATGGAAAAAGTAACTTTGACTTATAGAAAAAAGAAACAAAGATTTAAAATGAAACTCAAAACTTTTACCCTTACCATGTTTTGTTATTCTTCAGGACGGAAAATTATCACAAAGTTGAGGCCGGTTTAATAAATTCGAAAACACAGAGGTACTACAAATAGGTGGTGAGGAGGGATTTAGTTGAATTAAGTAAGCGATGGCAAAGGAAATGGGTGAGTCAGATATTAAGAGGGGAGGAATTGCTGAAGAAAGTAATTGAAGATGAAATGCAAGGGAAAAGATAGGGGAAAGGTAAAGGCAGAAGATGTTAGTTGACATAAAGGTTAAGTTTCCAAGTAACGATAGAAAAACTGTTGAGTAGATTATTGTACAGAGACCTACCGAAAGGTATAACAATTACGTTTGTATCCATACTTGTATTCGTGTAGCGCTGAGAAAACAAGACCTGGAGCTTTGGCGAGGGATGTCGCGGGATGATCGAAGAAATGCACGGAGGCGTAACGCTCACCGTTCACGGAATACATTTCCCCTCATCACCGTTAGTATTCACGTGACCTGTCGTAAAGAAATGAGACTTAAAGGTCGGAGTAAAAGATTCTCGAGAGAATCCGGAGAGTCGGAGTAAAAGATTCTTGTGGAAATACCAAGAAGTTTTATTCTTCGGGATTAACTCGATACGAAAGATTTTCGTCAATGCGAAAATTTACGTAGTTTTTCGCAAGAAGTGGGTGGGTGAATGTCATAACTCCGAGTCCGAGTAGCATATTTAATGATATTGAAGTTCATAGATGAGGAAGAATGCGAGGTGTACAATAGACGCAAGTATTTTAATCTGGTAACTGTTTGGAGAGTATTCCACGGGAATAGTACCCACCCGAGTATTATTGAAGGGCGCCTAATAATTAATGACATATTAGATTGAGCGTTATTACAAACGTCAACATTTTAATGGACACTTTAAATGTCTTTGGAGATAATAGAGGCGATGAAGTTATTCAAAAGAATTATCATTTGTACTATTCCACAAGGCTTTGGAATGGTACAAATAAATAACCTTGTGCAATGCTACTAAATTTATTTTTGAGAGGTAGTTCCACCAAATATATCACTTAGATTAACTGAAATAGTTTATGTTAAATGAATCCCCCTATCACACTTAATTCGTAGAAGCTGTGAAAGCATTATATTTTTGTAACGTTAATAATTTTGTTTTAAATGAAGAAGATTTTATACGCGTAATAAACCGGTTGGTATAAATATGTAACATATTTCTTTAAAAAGTACTAAGGTTCATTAACATGGATGTTTAACTTATAAAGTAAAAAGTATATTTCTTTAAAAATCTGCGTAATTTCCTAAATCGGTCTCTAGGAAATACCATTCATATTAAACCTATACTACTATATTTATATTTCTTAAATCATCATTTAAGCCTTCATTAACATAGTAAATCCACAATTACAAGCTCAGCCTTGTCCGATTTCCATTCCTCTCTTCCGCCTCTCTTTTTCTTCAACAATTCTCATTTTATTTTTGCTGGATGTTTATCTTGTCCAACTATTCTATGCATGGTATTTTTCTCTCCGACGTTCTAGTTTTCAACGCTTTCACTAATCTTTAACCTGCACAACCTCTGAGTCTGTGTTTTCAAAATGGTGTTCAACCAAGCCCGAGGGCAAAAAGGTGAAGATGCTAAATCGAAACCGACCTTAGAGGAGGAAACTATAAACCACACCCTTTCTCTAAGAAAAGGGTCTGTCACCCTTAAACAAAATAGTCTGGAAAATCGCCAATTTTATTACCATCGTTACTTAGTTTCGCTTTCATTCTCAATTTTTGCATGGAATAATATCAAGTGGCTCCACAGCTTCCCTTTCGCATTGCGTGGGTTACTTAAAAAATGTAAAAGAGAAAGTCTACTCGAAATATATCTCCCGCGTATCCCCACTACCTTAAGTTAAGAGAAAAGGCTTTGTAATTTAAACATAAGATGTGATTCAACTTCATCTACTTCCGTAAAATTTAAAATGTGTTTTTCTCTTAGTTCATTGTATTTCCACAAAGTCTGGCAATCCAGGTCAATGATAGGTCATATTTCAATGCCTTATTTTCATTCGGTTTAATAAACTACACCCGGTCCCTATTATCCGTCATAAAAGTTTCATCATAACAATACTAGTAGCCCGTTTTCACATACATAATGGCAACATATCTTGTTCGGTGAAACTCTTAATGTCTTAGAATGTAGAAGGTAACAGGAAAACTGATGTAATCTTTACAAGACTTCGATTCAAACTCAGTGGTCAATGATCAGTTTTCCTAACGTTTTACGCAATTTTTCACTTTTTAATGCGTAAGATTTCATTCTTTCATTCATTAAAATTCGTAGATGGGAACGGTTTTAATCACAATTGAGAAATTCGACACTTAAATCAATGACCTATCACATAAATTAGATTATTTTTACATTTTCTGGTTATTTTTGGCTTTTAGTCGAACGTATCGAATAGTTTTCAATCCTCCCCGTAATTACGTAGATGGTAATTGATAACATCGGCTCAGAGACTGACGTAAATAGATCCCGAAATATGCATCGGAGTAAATATTTCAGCAACCGAAACTGCATTGTAAACATCTACTAAATTTGCGTGGTGAATTCTACGAAATACCGATATTTTATTCAAAATGTTCGTGAATTTGTTTCTAAAACAACATTCGGCTGTAAAAATAACATATCGAAGTAAAGAAAAAGTTAGTAATTTCTACATGAAATGTTATTTTGACGACCGGTTTCGGCTACGTTAAAGCCTTTCTAGTGGAAATCATAAAGCTATTCTTCCCTTCGTTATGATGTTGTTCCACGAAGTCCGTCCTAATATGATAGTTATCATGGGAATAAGTATAGATTTTTATTTCGTTAACGGTAAGTACCCTGATTCATCAAGATCATTGTTTATGATTATATATAAAAAAGCAAAAATATTAGCAAAGAAATTTTCAAAATGTATATTTTTTACGAAGTTACTGACATCCGATAAGTAAAAATACAAATTCGTAAATTTAGGCAGGATGGTTGTTATTAAAATAGATTTTCGTTGCTTTTGTTATCCAGTCATAACGAAATTAAAAATATCTTATTTACGTGTATATTTATGAAGTTTCTAATATCGGGTATGTAAGTGAGTATACCTATAAACAGGATGGTGATTTCAAAAAATAATTTGTCGCATCTTTTGTAAAAGATTGGTCAAATCTTTGGGGTGGAGTGTTTTGCTATATGGGCGTGAAACGAGGAACTTACAGGAGGAGGACATCAAAAGATTAGAGGCCTTGTAGATTTAGCTATGGCGTAGATGGAAAAAGTAAATTGGGTCGATTGAAAAAGAGGTACTGTAGATGATCAGGGAAGATAGGGTTTTAATCGAAGTAATTAAACGTTGATAGTGGAAAAAAGTGCCTCTAATATTGAGGAGAGGGACTGCTATAGAATTTAATTTAGGGCAGAATATAAGGGAAATAGCTGAAGGAAAAGCAAATACATAAGTTGTTAGATGACATATAGGGCAAGGTAAGCTACCAGGAAGCGAAAGAATTTGCGTTGACTAGGAAATATTGAAGCACGAGAACCTACCGAATGGTAGAAAATGGTATGTATGTATCTTTCGTAATTAAATCACTTGATATCACCAGTCAATCCCATTGGTCCAAAATAAAGTAAAAAATTATAGAAATTACGGAAGAATATGTAGAGGTAGATTGTCCTTGCGTTCTGATGCGTTCTTCCCTCCATGACGAACATTTCCGGCGCTTTCTCAAGAAGGAAAAACACCACCTTGGTCGCCTTTTCCATCTCCTTCAATAGCCGTATCTCGTCTAACCATCTACGTTACCTCACGAAAAATAAACAACCAACTGCCGTCGCCTCAAAGGCCCCGAGCGATCCGCGAATAATGTCGCCCCCACTCTCTTCAACTCCTTCTCACCTAAAATACCCGCTGTTCTCCTACAGAGCTCGTTACGTATACGACTTGGTCGCTGCATTAGCTGCGCGTTGCGAGCTCAGTGGATCCCTACGATTTTTCCCCTCGTAGCTGTCCCATTTTCTGCACCGCGCGAGGAGTTTCTTACAGCGCTTTAGGAATCGCGTCCGCACCCTTTATTATATCCCTCGTTTTGCTTTATACTCCCCTATTTTTCTCATAGCCATTACGTATTACCATAGCATTTTGAATGGTTCCCAAATTAGCGGGTATATTTTTACATTCGTATAAATATACGTATGTACCCTGCGAGCCACATATTGTGAGTGGCAGAGGATGTATACGCCATAACTCTATTTCCCCTTCCGGTTACTGGCGCTCCTATGACTTTTACCGGTATTTCGCACATGTGAGACCCCATCGGGAATTGAGTCCGGGAAAGCTTCCAGCATCGGCAATCCCGCAGCTCACTTGGCTATCTAGGAAACCCCCCGGTATCTATTTCCTTAATTTTTCTTGCAGCATCAGATCGGTCTTGATAGCACTGAGGAAACAGATCCGTATCACTTTTCAATAATGTCCTTATTGTGAATTCATTGCATTGATATTGCACCTTAACACCCTACGATAACACCCATTTATTGGACAACCCGCAGATTTTTCGAATATTTGGGCTCCTTTTTAAGTTATTCGACAAGGTGATTCAGAGATATTCAACTGAGTACATTTGTATTCATTCCACTAATTTTGTACGGGTGGTTCTGACGCTACAGTTTTCTTCGAAGAATTTTCATTACAGAGCATTTATTTATATTACGATCTAGTTGCCATTTTGCGCACCACCTTTAATATGAACTAAATAGTTGGATAGTGAATTACTATCTTGGTCCCTTGATATTTCTCTATATATTAACGAGTCATCCGCAAATACCCTCACATTGCTATCAAAATCTATTCTAGATCGAAAATTATTCTAGAGACAAATAGCAGCAAATCTTCATTATCCTAGTAGCAGTATCTTATGAAGAATTAATTTGATAAAATACATGGGAGCACTTAGCCTAAATACCTTTTGGCTCCACTGAAAATATTACGTACCAATTATGTCTACAATACCCGAAGATGTTATCCATCCCTTCATCGAACGGCATGCTTTCCACTTCCATAATTAAGTAAGACGGGATACGCTAGCCCAACAACGTCTCCCAGAATAAATACCATTATTTATCTAGCATCTATTCATCTCCATCCATCAACTCTTCCCGGGCTTATTTCCTCCCTCCCACGCCGTTTTCCTTTCCCCAGTCTCGTCACAGATCGCCCGGGGCCCTGTTGAAGTTCTTGCGGTTCTCTCTATTCCTGTCAAGCGGAAATGATGATCCAGATTGAAGAAAAGAGATCCTTTCGTAGTCCCTTGGCGTCGTGTCACCCACCCTCTCCTCATTTTCTTTTCACCCCTTGTCATCCCCGACTCCTTTCAGCCCCCTTGTCCCGGCATCGCCTCATTACATCTCCCCCTTGCTAGTACGCTAAAGACTTGGCGTATCACGCCCACTTTCCACGACCGCGGCCGTGAAGAAACGGGTGTGGGAAACCGCACGACGCGTATCCTAATCAGGCGTCGAGAATACGCTCCCCACCGGCAAACGTTCTAGGATTGGAATCCAAGTCCTTAGCCTACTTGGGAGAGAAAAACAGGAAGGGTTTAAGGAGGCCATTCTTCCGAAAGTGGATTACAGTTTCCCCCAATCGAGAAGCACGTTACATTTACAATTCAAAGCGGAAGTTGCCCGCATTTACCATCGCGTGAAATTGGCTTCCTCGACCTTCATATTCAAGGTCGAATAATGATTGCAAACCTGATGAGAGTTACCCAGGTGCCAGTTCATACTTTTTGCGCATTTACGGAATATTCGTATGACGGTAACAATTTTTAATGGTAATTGTTTAGAGATTTAAAATGTTGTGTACAATAAGGAGAGATAGTGGGAGTAAAATAATAGTTAATTACGACAGCTACAATTAACAGAAACGTCCATATTTTTTCCTGCCACATTTTCGACTGTCTATTTGGCAGCGTAACTTCTTTATATGGAGAAAAAGACCTTTCGAGATATTTCGACTCGAAATTTTTGCAAAAATTGCTTGCAACTTCCGAAAGAATGAAATATATTTACAAAGATAATTAATTTGAAGAAACGTCGATAGGTATGCACTTCTTTTTTTAGATTCACCGTTAAATATTCTGTCATAAATGTCAAAATGTTTCGCCGGTGATGTTCAACGTACCTCAAATAAAAGAAACCCTGGCACTCGGTCGATGATATTAAAAGTTATGCTTCAACTCATTGCACGAATCCAATGTAGGTTACAACTGCTTATCGCGCCGCTTGTATGAGGGTTATGTGGTCAGCTATTCCTGAAATAAAATACCTATTACGAATGTTTACATATATAAACCGCTGCACTGATGAGAGTATGCTTAAGAAGCGAAATTTTAAGGCACCTCGATATGCAGTGTCGAGTGAAAATGAACGGAGGAAATTTTATAGTAAAATAAGCAGGAGTAAACAGGAAAATGCCACGAAATGTTTGTCTTGATTGAATGATAAAAAGAAACAGATAAAGTTGAACCATGATGATTTTTTTTCAATTAATTACTACATGCGTGCGTTTCTTTCGACGCATGGTCAACATCGTGCAGATATAATTAGGTGGAAAAGATTTCAGACCGTCACTGAAGAAAATATGTAGGTTGAGCCACATGTCTGCGACAAACGGAACTATCTAGCAGAAGGCTACGTCGAAAGGCCGTACGGAATATTTGCCGCATATGAAACCACCAGGGCACACTTAAGTGACGCATCGCCGGAATTCAAATACTCGACATCGAAATAGCATGTAGAAAAAAGAAAGCAATTGATAATCGGACATTAGTTGCACATTGTCAATCTTACTTTGGCTCGATGTAACCATATCATATAGCGCAAGATCGTTCTTTTTAAATTTGTAAAAAATGTTTTAACAATTTTATTTTTAACAATTCGAATTCAAGACTGATATGTGCAAAATATAGCTAGGCACATGTAAGATTTTAGTAAATAATCTATGTAAATTTTGCTTACAAAAGGTAGTGATATTTATTAGATTCTGTTTCATTTATGTCCTCAAATCTGTCACTGGGAGTTGGTAAAATGTGTTCGACTCCATACATAATCGATCCCAAACCCACACCCTTGGTAAATATTAGCGTTCCATCCCAGTCGGTAAAAAACATTGTCCGTTTTACGTTCCTGTGTGTCAAGTAGATGATTAGAAACACTCCCCAGAATAGTAAAAAAGTCATCTGAGAACTAAGTAATCTTTGAGATGTTGATTTTTTCAATGGAGAATTAAGTAATTAAGATTTATCTTAAAATGGTTTAATAATTGTGTGATATATTTTTTATTATTTTTTTTATTTTTCATTATTAAAATTACTAGACTTTATAATCTTCTTTTATTAATTAAATTAATGCAATCAATCGATTAAAGTTCATTCTTTATATTTATTACATTAGAACTTCACGGGGCTTACTTATTTGCGGTAAAGAAATACATATAAGGAACCGGTTTCTAAAACTTTTGAATCCCACCACTAAGTTAAACAAAGACTACGAATGCTAATGAATTCATACATACTAAGACACGTAAACGGGAGATAGTAGTATTATATATTCAAAGGAAAATAGGCGCATTGGATCTATCCGAGCGGTGCCCTTCCCATCCCGGATCTATGGTGCTGCGGGTTATTTACCGAGACGCAAGAGAAGAAATGGAGAAAAAAGGACGCAGGATTCTTCGTACTCTTATTTTCCGCAACCCTTTTGGTTTTTCAGCGTCTCCCTTTTTTCCACGGGAGCGGAAATTATGTGATTTATATTCCACGCGGGGATGTCGAATGCTTTCGGAGAGACTGCGACTCGTGGGGCTTTCGTCTCAGGATGAAATATGAATTATGAATGTATAATAGGAGAATTTGCGTGAGCGTTTCTGATGTGGCGTCGTAGATCACCTCGTCGCGGTAAAAATTATTGGCCCGTGAATGGAAAACGAGTTAGTTAAAGTTTCGGCGAGAGCAGACGAAATGCTTGTAAAAGCCTTTCGCCGAGGTGGAAAACTTTTATGTTGATGGTAACTTCGGGTCTTAAAGGCTCGATCTGTGAAGGGAGGGATCCGAAGGAATCGCAAATTCGATGTTATTTTTTTATTTATACGTAGCAGCGTTTGTCAATGATTGATTGTAGAGAAATTCTCGGCTGAAGTTCTTTGTTAAGAACCTCCTTGCTGAAGAATGTATCTTCTTTATCAGTGCCTTTTACAACTACCACATACTCAATGAATATGATATTTATTTTACTCTACACATTCCAAAACTAATATGGTATTGGTTTCAGATTTAGCTCTACTCTCTGCTAACCTAAAAACATTTTTTTTAATTTCGAAAGTGGAAACGAAACTTCGAATCGATTTGTTATAGAGTTTAGGAGTTAAAGATAACATCGACCACCATATGTTTTTTCATACCATCATAAATTACATATGCTCCTTATAAATTCAGGAAGCTCCAAAACTCTATTCAGTTTTCCAACAAACCTAATTTTCCGGTAACGAAGTAGGAACTTCGGCTTGGCTGTGTGTTAACATGAAATTTACTTAATACGAGGTTCTTAACATCGACCCATCTTCTTGAATTCCGAATGAAATGCACCCATTATAATTAAAGTGCTGTATATACAGCATAGTGTACATTGAAAAGGTGAAGCTAACATTTCATTTGATTTTAACTTTGTACTGCATTCTTCCTCACAGCTCAAGTGGAAATCTTTTCACCAATTTAGCGTGCGCTTAATAAAATGGGAGGCAAGAAAAAGGGGATGGGAGTTACAAGGATAAAGGAAAAGAAGGTAACTTAGTAGGTTGTAAAACCTACGAAAATCCCAAAGGAATAACAAGTGTAAACGTGTGTAGAAGATAGCGTCGGATCTCATTTCTCTTAAATAATTCTTACTTGTAAGCGTTCCTTGTGATCCTTATTCTCGGTTCCTTATACTTGAAAAATTAAATAGAAGAACTGAGAAGAATCTATTTGAGGTAATTTGATGCCAAATAAGAATGCACCGAAACGGAATCTCTCTCAGCAATTTTCAATAAATTTGGTTGGCAATTAGAGCATGACTGGGATGATGTTTCCTAATTTTTATGAACTTTACTAAAAATAGAAATATATATCCTATGTTGCTGTATAATTTAAAAACAGTCAGGAGCAGGTTTTATAGTTTAAACTATGTACTATTTCCCATTTTTCAAGTCCATTGATTGAATAAAAATATTATGGTTAGATTTGTAATTGAGACACTGCAACGAGAAACGTGGCGGTGATTGGTGCCGCAATGTTAGAACCACCAGTCATTTTGCCAATTAAGCGTTCAAAATAGTGTGAAACAGCTCTGCGTGGTAGCTTGTCTAGAAACAGCAGGGATAGCAAACCTTTTAGAGTTAGTGTGTCCTCTATTTCCCTTTTGTCTAAGCTGTTCTGATGAAGCTATCAATAAAGTGTTATATGTGTGGAATTCAGCGCTAGGTAATGTTAAGTTGTGCAGATGTATATCCATACGCATATGTTTAAATGCGTATGGATAATTGTAAATTTTGTAAGGAATTTATGCTAAGGTTTTTTTGTATTCAATGTGCCACTAATATCACTAATTTAAATAATTCGGATAGTGTACAAAACTGAATTCCGGATGACACAGGCCTAGGATCATAGACCGATTTCTTGCAACAGTATCTATTTCCCTCGGAAGGGATGAATGGGGATTGAATAGGGATGGCGATGTAAGAAATTGATTGGTCAAATGTTGTGAAACCGTAAAGTGAAATAGACAATGTAGCACTAAAATGTAATCCAAATATTATATTTCGAAGCATTTGAATGACGGAAATTCTGAGAAAAAAATTTCTTTGATTAAGCACATTTTGGGCTCCCGCTTAGTCTGATTGGTAACGGCTCCAACTATGAATGAGAAAGTAAAGGCGGACCCGGGTTCGATGCCTGTGGAGTCAAATTTCTCCCGATACGTTTTTTGCGACAGAAAGGGCAACCGGCCGTAAAAATTACTACCAAAATCCTCAAGAAGGCCTCAGCTAGAGACTGAAAACTCGTGAAGATTATGAGGATTAATTTAATTTTCAGATGTTTTGATTCATCTAAGTAATAACCCTGTGATGCATCTGTATTAGCCCCATTGAAACATAGGATTAAGTTACACTGCAAGTGTGGAGAGCAGGGTCCCCAAAGATCTTCATTGGTATACAATCTCATCACTACTATCACTCAAATTATGGTTAAGGTTCTTGCTGATTTTTTGCTACCAAATATTATTGCCTATAAATACGTTAGCTATCGATTTCTGTTAAAACGTTTTCCAATTTTTTTGGAACAAATATATTTCTCGGATCTCATATGGAGTGAAAATGTGTGTGTGACTCTTTGGGTATGTGCGAAACAGATTCGTTATCCTTAGGCCAGAGAATTTGGCCACAAAATGTAAGTTCTGAGTTCGACTCCCAGTATAGTATGAATTTTTTGCATCGCTTCATTCCTAGGAAAATATCGGGGTATTTCAACCATTCTAATTTATTCCATACCCACAAGTTTCTCACAAGTTCGTTGATGTCCCTGCGACCTGACCTTAAGAATTCCCGACTACTTCGTCCCCGAACATTAATTCGCTCCTTCTCCCAGCGCAAACTCAATTTCGCGGAGAGAAAGAAGCCATAGTTTTTCTCGTCAAGCGATTCGAGGTAAGCAAGGCGTACTTCATTATCCTCAATTCAAATCCGCGAACGCAGATTGACTAGGATTTAGAAACGAGAGGTAAAACGTAGTGCGCTGCCCCTCCTCTCTGAATCATCTAGCATCAGCGGATCCCGCAAACAAATTCGAAACTCTTTGTTATCGGGAACAGTGCCTAGAAAACCTCCTGCGGGATATAGAGAGCTCACTCCGCATTCGGAATAAATATATGATTTCAAAGACCGTCGATTACGTACTCTTTGCTTTGCGGAAATAACTATGCCGGCGGAAAAAAATCCTTCGGAAAGAATGACCCCGTTCACCGCAATTACGGCTGACCGAGACGCAAGATGCGGATAATGGATATCTTTCGCCGTGCCTCCTCATTACGCTCATTATTCTTGACCGGCCCATGTTTGTTTGAACATGGTGTTGAATATTCTCGCTACCCGAAAGCTTTTTGCCCTGCAAGCTGGGACGTCGTCATTCGACCCGGAGTTACGATCCGGGATTCTAATTTGTAGCTTTTTCCGGCTGAAGCGGCACGTAAAATCGGATATAAAAAATCTCTGGAGGGCGAAAAAAGCAGAAAGAGAAGGGGGCGATTTTCAATGAGCCGGAACATTGATTTGCGCAATTAAGCGAGAGGGTATTGATTTCTCCTCAATTTAGCGATTCTGGTTTCCTTATTTTATTGCTCCCATGAAAACGGGTCGTTCTGATTTTTTTATTGGATTCCCATCTTTCAACGGGTGCCTTTTAATTCCAAGAATAGCCGTGCCCTTTATAATGTGGTCGGCCCAACAAAATGTCTATCCCTCACATTAAAAGTTCATGGCTGTGTTATTGAGTCGTAAATCGTTCTGCTGATTTTAATTAAGCCTCGTTACTCATATCCTCTTGATGCATTCGGGCGTTAGCGTAATTCGGGCGGACGGTGACGTCGACATTGCGATGTTTGCTTTCTTTCCAGATTCATTAGAAATTGCTGACGGAGAACTCAGGTGTAACTCCGCTGTAGAAGTAATGCTGGGCTCATAAGCAACGGGAAATCACGTTCAGTCACCCGTTTATTCGGCGATATGTACATTAACTCAACATTCGACGAGGCGAGTAAACAGAATCCCATATATTTAAACAAGTATGTTGAAAATAAACATTGCGGAGATTGAAGTTTGTGAAAGCGAAGAGGGGTGGCCTCCTGGACGCCAAGTAGAGTTGTATTTTGGATGTATACCTTTCGAAAACATTCAAGAGAAAGGGGAAGGGACCAATTATATTCAAATAAGTCAGACTGGAAAATGTGAATTGAGCTGTCATGAGCGCCTATTTTATAGTGAATGAGCTATGCATTTTTAAACTGCAAAACGCTTTCTGTAATACTCTTATTCCAGCGAAACCTAATGTCATACTTCTGTTACTTCATGATCACAGTTGATTTCTTATGCGCATTTATTTAAAACCGCACGGATTCTTTGATCGAAATGGAATATAAATCAACGACCGTCTTGTATGATTCATCATATAAGAGGATTTTTGCGGGATACCGCAATTCCTTCCTTATATTGAGAATTATGCTCTGAAATTTAAGTTTTTGGTGGCTAAGCTCTTATCATTCGATACCTAAGTCATATGTCGTCAAATTAGATCGGAAACCTATACAATGAGACGAAAACAGATATCCTAGTGAATACATAATGTATCATGATACGCGTCATGCTGTGGCACAGTATTAGTATTTCGAATTTAAATGACACTTTCTAGATTCAAAAATTCAAATTATATTCTCATCACATATCGTATTATTCTTATTCAATTTTCAGTCCAATTATTATTTGAAATGTTTAATATCTATTTTAATGATGATTTTTTTTAATTCACCATCAGCTTTCCCTTTACTTCAAATGAAAACGAACTAGAATCTTTGAAGGAAAGGAACATGGCTCTGATAGTACACTAGAAATTGAGAAAAGTTCCAAAAAGCCATAGTTTGCAAGCAAACCGACCGTTAAGAAATTCCAACCAACGGAGATAAGGTTCTCCGTGGTCATGCCTTGCAAGTATTGTTTTCAATACCTATTTAAGCGAATACGTTGCCATCTTCCGGAGAGAAGATAGCTGACAGGAGAGAGGTAATTTTCTCTCCTGAAGATGGAAATGAAATGTGGAATAAAATGCATCTTGTTATTAATCAATGAAATAAAATAGTGTTATATTTTCAACCATTTTGATGACAGTATACATGTGAAATTGTGTTCAGACTTGCTTCCAGTGTAACGTTAAACATGCCAGACTTCCTTCCCGACAATCATAATTAAACGCTTACCAAACCCCTTAATCTTTTTGAGAATAGGATAATTCTCGGATCCTAACTCCGCTCGTGAACTAAAAAGAATGTTACGGACAAAGCAGTATCCGAAGGTCCAATTGACTCTGAATTATTCATGCATTCCATCTTTCCTCGGTTGAAATTTCACCGCCATAAGATCACTTTCAACCCCCTTACCCCCTCTCCTTGTTTGAGATGAGTTAGGCGTTCACATCTTCTCCTCAACTTGTTCGACCAATGGTGCTCGAGTCTCAAAAGGATTCCATTCTTGCGGTGACAATGGTCGATAGGTGACTGTTCCTCGGTAGGAAGATTAAGCTGGTTTTGAATGGCAGGAAATTATTGGCTGCAAGGGGCGGGGGGAAGTGGTGGAAGAAGAAGTAGGCTGTTCGCTCCAACGGCATTTCCATAGTCCCTTTATCGATTCATCGCTCGGCACGGAGGCCTTTAAGCGCTGCCTTTTGAAGAAAGTCGCTCTGCAGTCGGAGGAAAGGATTATAGATTAGCCCTTCTACTTCACTCCCCCGCCTCTCCATTCGACGGAATCTGTTCGACAGGAAGCCCTTTTACGAAACGAAATATAACGAGTCGCGCTGAAATGTGATGGCTCAACGTACGAGATTTGGCTCGGGAAATGTTTTTGATTCGGGATGGGATAGGAAAGTTCTCATCTGAAAGAGATCGCTATAAGTGCAAAGTTAATTTGTCAACCTTTCTCCAATGCAACTCGTAATAGGGAAAATCGTTAACGAATAGAATCCAACTGCGCTTTTTAAGCGTTATCTAAGCGTACCGAATGGTGAAAAACTAGAACAGGCAGATACATACTCTTAATTGGGAAGTGTTTTATCTTTGGACGGGAGCTATATCGATGAGATTTGCAAAATGGTAGCATTGGCCAAGGAAGCTTTCGTGAAGCGAAGGAAACTGATGATTCGAGGTAATTATAACGGATTTAGGAAAATATTGGTAAAAACATTGGTGTGGAATTTTTGCTGCATGGGTGTGAACATTGACAACGGAGTTTGTAAAAAATTAGAAGCCTTTGAGATGGTGGTATGGCGTACAATGGAAACAGTAAGCTGGGTCAATAGAAAAATAAACATAGAGGTACTGGAGATTGTCTTGGAGGATAACTGTAGAATAAGAGGGTAAAATAAAAGGGAAAAAACTGGGGGAAAGACAAGGACAATTGTTGTTAGATGACATAAAGGACAAGGTAAGTTTCCAGGAAGCGAAAGAAATTGTGTTTAGTAGAGAATATTAAGGCACGTAAAGCTACTGGAAGGTAAAGTACTTATGTATAAGGGTCCCAAGATCAACTTTACTATTTTAATATCATCCTTTCCTTAAAGGGAAAGTCTGTATGAAATCCAGGAGCATCATTGCTATTTCAAAAATATCTGATAGTAGTTTCTCCTTCTATTTATTGGTTTATGAAATATTTTTACTTGCCTTTTTGTAGACTACAGAGGAAAATAAGTCTTTCGTTCATTTTGACCATGGTAATGAGCGTGATGGATAGATACCTTGAAAGATATAAAATTTCTTTCACGGCTCTTTACAATGTAACATTGAAGCAATGCCTGTAAGAGTAATGTATCTGCCACAAAATTTTCTTCGTTGAAAGACAATTTTATTCGTTGTTCATACCTTACTTTCAGCGCAAGTGAGAGCCCGCATAAAACAAATCAGGCAACTTTTCCACTACTTTTCGAAATGAAATTCGTCGGGGAATTCATAAATGATCCACAAAAATATTCACTCGATCGGTTTGAAATCGGTCCTTTGTAAAAGTAAAATTGCATTCGTTTCTTTCTGGAGTCCCTCGTCAGGAATTTGAAACGT
This sequence comes from Ladona fulva, assembly GCA_000376725.2. Classification (NCBI taxonomy): domain Eukaryota; kingdom Metazoa; phylum Arthropoda; class Insecta; order Odonata; family Libellulidae; genus Ladona; species Ladona fulva. The sequence continues at coordinate 2,681,531 of KZ308125.1, read as the reverse complement.
AATTGAAAACGTATGTTCAAAACATTTTCAATAAGGAATGTGGTAGAAAAATGCAATAAACATTGAAAAGAATTCAGTAATAGAGCTTTTTGCATAAGTGATCACATATCAAGGAGGAGATATACGGCGAATACGATACATAAGATTCGTGTACTTCGATCGAAATCGAAATTCTATCCCCGGATGTCTACGTAAAATATAATGAAGGAGAGATTAAAGCACTTGTATATACTAAGGGAGATTCCCTGAAGTATTTTTATATCAAATTGTGATGGAGAATTTAAATACAGCATGTTCAAAATAGAATGTTTGTAGGAGTGTTGGTTTATATATTTGCCATGAGTTGTAGAACTAGAGATGTAAAATGTTCGAAGTCCACATCGACTGATATTATACCTAAAGAAAATTAGTTACTATAAATCTTCAAACATTTGCATTTATCCCCTCAGCGATGAAAAACATTCCATAAGAGCTAAATAAAATCCGTTTTTATCCTATACAAAGTTTAATTCTGTGACAAACTCAAATTGACTGACGTTTCTTATCAACTGTGAAATATTTGCGGATCGAAATCGTCAGAAATATTGAGGAAATTTGCAAATATTCACTTAACCCCTTTTTCAGAGCCATGGCCTTCGCAAAATAATGTTTGCTTACTTTCCAGTTAGGGAAACGGCGCAAGTTACGGCAATGCAATTTCATCCCGAAGTATATTTAAGCTAAGTGTGATGAGCTTTCTAAAATTTCCGAATATGCATTATATTGTTGTCAACAGGCGTAAAAGTTAAAAATCTATCCAGTCCTAGAGTTTTGGTATTAGGAAATCAATATTAATAGTAGGCATAAGTATACGGAAAATGTTTAAATTACACAGATATCTTTAGCATTAAAGGAGAAAAACCATACTCTGAATTAGAAATTTTCAGGATGCATAGCAGAGAAGCTATGGTTTCTAGTCAGTGATGTATTATTTCATTCCCGTTTGTTATGATTTTTNTCTGCCACTCAGTAGTTTTATTGGCAAATAAAAGTCAAGGCAAAACAGACTAACCATCCCATGCTTCATTACTTAAAAGACCGTAAAGGTTAACGTAATTTATTAGCGTTTTCGTATTATTCTAGGTATTGTTCCTCAATCAGTGCTCGCTGAAAATGCATAACAGAGTAGCTATGGTTTCTAGTCAGTGATGTATTATTTCATTCCCGTTTGTTATGATTTTTAATATTAAAAGTATCTTATTCTTCATTGGCCATCTGCAAGAATGAATAATTTTGTAAACCATCCAAACAAACTCTATCCAGGAAACGATTAAAGTATACCACTGAAAGAATTGGTTGCAAAAATTATTCCGAACATATTAATCACAGAAACCATTTCTGAGCTATAATTGGAAGTTCTGTGATATTATGACACGGTAATGCAACTGAAATTATTAGATCTTTAAATAGTATTTTAGGATACAAGAATATATTGTAAGAATTGTGTATGGGTAATTGTGCGACATCATGAAATTGCATTCGAGGCCACAATGATCATATTTTTATTTACAAAACTAAATACTAGTCTTCATTTGTCCATCATTGAGTGATTAAAATCAATATTGAAATTGAAACTCGATCATTTCTTTGAAATTTTGACTTTCTGGAACTTCTGTTTACGTGTACTTACACATTTTTCGGGAATAAAATTTCATCTTTTTTCCTAGAAACGCCGGGTGATTTTGCTAGTTAAGATATGACTATAATAATGAAAATAAGTAATTTGATGATGATTTTGATGATGATACCCTTGATTTTTGTTCATAATACACATATCTGGAACAACTGGTTATGACAGGAGAGAAAAATAGGATTAATGAAGTGAATCGAAGAATGAAACTAGGCTGGAGTGCCTTCGGAAGAAGCACCCATATTCTGAAGTCAAAAATGCCAATGGTCTTAAATAGAAAGATCTTCAACCAATGCATTCTACTAGTTTTGATATATGGAAATTAAACATGGCTGTTAAACGCTGCAATAACCCAGCTACTTCAGGCTACACAAAGGAGTATGGCACGGTGTATGCTTGGAATTTCAAGAAGATACAGAAAACGCAATACCTGGGTGAGGAAGATGACAGGAGTGACAGACATCATAGATATGATAACATCACTGAAATGGATGTGGGCAGACCATGTTGCTAGGAGGAACCACAACCTATGGGCATCAGCAGTTCAGAATTGGATACCAAGAGATGTGAAGAGACCAAGAAGAAGACCAAAGAAATGATGGAACAGGTACATCAACATGTATTTAGGGGTTATATGGCAACGAGAAGCTCAGAATACAGAGAATTGGAAAGCGCTTGGAGAAGCCTACATTCGACGACGGATTGAGTATAATAAAAATCATCATTGCGATATTTAAATGTAATGTGATTTAATTTAATATAATTTGGATATTTAATTGTAGAATCCGTTCATAAACAGCCAGAGAACAATGAAAATTGCTAGGACAATAAACAGAGTCCTCCACCTAACTCTCGAACCTGAGCGTCAGATTGGAAATGGAACTTTCCCAAAATTGATGATAGTCCTATCACTTTTAAATTCAGCGCAATATTACGTAAATAAGGATAGCCTTAATTGACAATTGAACGTATCCCGTCACTTCAATTTTAATTCATTATATCCTTGATTGAATCTCTTTAAAATTCCCTACATTATTTAATTCTCGTTAAAGTTGCCCGGCATGTTTCGTTGATAGATTGGAATGATCGACCTTTCGTAATAAACCTTTTTGTCACTTGATCACGACGATAAAGCACTAAGTAATTAAAGGCACTAATTTAATTATCATCTGTATTTTGACACCCACGAGAAAACAAAAACCAATTAAATTTTCTAGAAATAATTCAGGCGAATTTCATGCGATGAAATTGGATAATAACGGTTGATTTCGTTAAGGAATTTGTATTAATATATTACAATCAATTATTTATGCTCGCAGGGCCCGCATGTGCTCTATTTTTGATGGTGGACTTTGATGTTCTTCCTGTTAATTTAATCCATTAATTCACGTTCTCGAATGTCGGAGATTAGAGAGTTTTATTTCCTCTTAAATTGGTGCATATTCACCATTTACTCACCAGTGTTAATGATTCATTGTAGTTAGCATTGAATTTTAATATATTTAGCGAGCTATCTTAATCCTGATACATGTCTTCAATGTACAGAAAATTATATAACTATGTCATATTTGTCAGATTTTTGCATATTATGCGGTTTATGTACTATTTCAATTGGGTCATTCTATCTTATCTCTTAACACTTCACGTTTTCTTCTTAGAAACCGGATTTTGGAAACGTGAACTTGCAGATACTATTATCCTGGTTTTTCCTATACCATCTAACGTAACTGAAGTACGCTTATCGCGTACCTCTTTTTCCTAGAACGTATTTTCCTGTAAAATCAAAACGCTAATCTTCTTCACTGGCATTCAGTTACGTTTCCAGTTCATCCATTCTTTGCACTCATTTTCCTCATATTTTTATTTTTCTCCAAATCCTTTGTGGTGGATTCTCAAACATTTAAAATTGATGTTGGAAAACGTGATTTGAAAACTTAAGAGATTTCACTATTGAAGTTGCAGGAATTAATTTAACATAGTGTTTATAAAAGTAGAATATTGAACTAGCATGACATGTTATTTTAGGGTATTTGAATTAAATAAAGAAAGAATATATGCAATATAGATTTAGAGTGGATAAGAAAATGCTAACAAATTTATTGTTTCGATTTTCCATGTCAGCATTTGACAAATTGTGTCAAAATCAGGAAAATCTGCCACTCAGTAGTTTTATTGGCAAATAAAAGTCAAGGCAAAACAGACTAACCATCCCATGCTTCATTACTTAAAAGACCGTAAAGGTTAACGTAATTTATTAGCGTTTTCGTATTATTCTAGGTATTGTTCCTCAATCAGTGCTCGCTGAAAACGAGACCCGATCAATTTTTCGAATGAATAGCTAAAAATATAAATGATAAATTAATTATATGGTAGACGTATACGGCCCACTGATGGTAAAGTTAACGTTCAATAAAAGCTAATTATATGGTGTTCATATAAAATAATTCATTGCATTGTAAATAATAAAACTATTATATTATATTATATTATTTTACATGTGGGTCATTAAATTCAAGAAAAAAGAATTTATGAAATCTACCTTTCAAAGTGAACAGACCGACGAAATTTAAACGAACTGCCGCCGACAAAAATTATGGAATATTAACAAATACTGTTATAGTTACATCTCTTAAACCAAGAGGTATATAACTATCAGTATTTGATAAATTATATGCCATCCGTCAGATTGTCATAAATTAATATAACATAGTTTTACGATAATGTAAGTATCGTAGTGAGACACGCTCAATTGTCGCAGTGCCAAATTGGTCTAGAACTTTGTTAATACTTTTGTTGTTTAACGTAAATAACGTTGATACAATGTAGAATTTTAAAATAGTATAACGTGTGATTTAAGGGTCTTTAAATTCACAAAAAAAAGAATTTGTCATAAATATTCAAGAGTAAACATAAATACTGCCGACGAAATGTAAACGAAATACTGCCGTCATCAGTGGTTAAACAAAGAAATATCTAACTATAACAGCACTCTACAAGTGATGCTATCTTTCACATTGTCAAAAAATTATATAAATTAGTTTATACGTTAATTTTAGCTGTGATACTTGCTCAATTGTCACACGTTCAATTGTCGCGGAGCCAAATTATTCTGTTGAGAGGATGCGTAGATTTTTCGTTTTTTATATCGAAATACGCACTATACTAACGTTGAAACATATTTCTTTTGGAATAACTTAGAGTTAAGGCTCTCGGATACCTAAGTTGGTAGTGGATTTCTCTTTTTTTCAAATAGGTCCCGGGTTCGACTCTCGGCTATGACCCATATTTGAAAAATTACCTCAGCTGTTGGAGAACTTTTAATCTTTTACTACGACGTAGCATTAAAATATGTAGTGTTACCCATCCGAACAAGAAATTTGAACTTCGTATATTCCGCACGATTTCATTCTTCGACCGGTTTCGTCCTTAAAGTCATCATCAGGTACTTTCCATGAAAACACAGAGAGATTATTTCATTGCATCTCGTTTTGCCTTACCTTGCCCTAAAAAGTAGGCGTATTGGTATAAATTTTCTGTGTAATCAAATTGATTACACTCTTTAAAACGTAACGAAGAGAGGAAAACGTATCAAATGATCCCAAGAAAGAATCTTGCGCAAAGTCAACCTCACCCATTTTCGTTTGTTTCGAATGATGATGGATACAATTGAAAGACAATTGAAATTTTCAAATTAAAGTAAGGACAAAAATTTTATATTGACTATCATGATAACAAAAGTAAATGAAGCCACTATGTCGCATTTTAGTGGACTATGGAAACAAAACGCACATAAATCTACTGAAAATGCAATGAATAGCTAAACCTGAGAGTACGAACGTGAGTTTGGATTTTCAGAAGTTACCAAGTGTTTAATGAAATTAATTTAATCGAAAAATAAGCAAGAATTAGATAATTTTAAGACATTTGATTCATGCAATTTCAAGAAGAGCAGTCAAGAAGCTGATGAAAGTTCAGAAGAGATATATTTCACCCAAACCATCACTCCGGAGCGGTTGCAGAATTCCAAGAAGTGGTTCTTAGGGTATAGAAAACACCTGTTCGAGATAACACAAGACCCCATGTGCTCCTAACGTCTCTGCTTGATTTAATGGTTGCCCTCAGCATTTGGGACACATGTAGCAAAACAGATGATCGGAAAAATGTCGTCTCAGCAAGGTCACCTGATCGACATTATTCCAAAACAGTACTGATTCTTGAATTGTTATTATGTATTTATTATTAATATTTATTGTTTCGGCGAGGTTAGGCCAAAATGGCCTCTCTTCTACCTAACCTCTGGGGATATTACATTGTATCACTACTAATATTACATTAATAATTATAATAATTTGCTAAAATTAACTTCAATCTATGTAAACAAATCTCAATAATACTTCAAACATGAGTAAAAAAGTTCTAAATATTGATAATATCAACTAATACGTATAAATAAATATAGATATTTATAAAAACACAAAGATTTGGGTTCTGGGGGAAAACTCCTCAACTGATGGTTTTTGGAGAAAAACCCAGGACGCGGGACCCACACAAGAAGGGGGAGAAAAAAACCGCGAAAACACAGAGGTGATAAATGCACTATAAGTAGAGGATGATATAGGTGATATTCAACAAATTTGTGTAGTCACTAAACGTTGGTATATCAGCGTTATGTATGATTGTAACATTACATAGGTATGCATCTCTCGTCGGATGTATGAACGATGGTGTAACTCTGAAAAATGGGGAAAAAGAGAGAACAATTTGTTTAGTACAAGTAAAATATGTAAATGTAAGAATGCAACAAATATTGTATACAATGAATGATATATGTTATATGTAAGAATACAATAGATTATTTACTTTAGTTTAAATTGGTGGCGATTTTAATGTGGAATTAGTTCAGCTTCTCGAGCCAGCGGCACATCCTTGATAAGGTTAGATGTAAGAAGAGACTTGCTAGTCTCAATCTCGCCCTGAAATAAAGTCGATTTATTATTATTATTATCCTTTGGAATCGGTCTATTCATTTTTAGTATTTGCTCTCTCCTTTTAAAGGAAATTGAGTCTACTAAGAGCTCTTCTTGGATATTACTTCCAAAAGTAAGTGAAAGTAATCAAAATTTTCTATTTATACAAATATGACAAGAAATTTATTTCGTATCTTTTTTAGTTACGGGTATATTCTATTGCAAAGAAAACTTGAGCTAAACATAATTTTCGACGATTGCATTATAAACTTATATTCTACATTTATCTCGAATTATACTTCAGGAAAAGCCTTTTTCGATTGTATTTACCGCTCCTGCTTTCAATAATCACAAAAAAATATCTGCAAACATTTCGTAATCCATCGCTGCTGGGAAATTTCGAAGAGTCTTTATGGAATAAAGGTAGAGTACGGCCTTCTATGATATAATTTATTAATAACAACTTAATAACGGTCATCAAATGATGTTTAAAGAAGTTATGCAAATAATGTTTTTAAGAAGCTTAAAACGACTGGAGTAAAGTGCGTTTTTCCATTTGGAACATAAACTATAATTTTCATGTTTTTCGTTCTTCTGCAGGAGTATTTCCTGCAGTAATACCTAAAAATTCCCGTCATTATTTTTCTCTGCAATGTTTCACTGTCCAACCTGTGTTATGCGGATGCCTCCCTTGCTCTAATAAATGTACGTATCCAAAATTAATTGCTCTGAAAATTCCACATCACACGTTAACATTCGAACTCTAGCGAGATAAAACCATATTATGGAGTATTAATTATGTATGAATCTGATTCCCCTCAAAATTAGTATGCTAACAGAGCGGTTTAATGTTTAAAAACAGAGCGGCGGTATCGAACGTCATTCTCGGCGCATGTGTGGACAGGGATTAACGTTACGGATAAAATATTGCGGGGCGTCCTTTAACGGATACGATCACAAAATAAAAATAGGACAAAAATGTCTCCTACGCCAATAATAGTTCCCGGTAACCCATTTTTGTCATAAATACAATACGCTTTTAATCCAACTCTTTGATGCTCGAATTCCGTTTTGTAAATAATCCAGCGTGATTCTCATCCGCCAATAACTGCGACCTCCCCTCCATCTTGTCAATAATAATGGGATAGGCACTTAAAATGGCACCAGCCGCGGAACCAGATGCGAGAATATTTCTCCATTTTCCCCCGCGAATAAAAGAGAAATCTTCCAAAGAGCCAAGCAGAGACCCCGTTACCCTTGGTCTTCGCTTTTCCAGCGGAGAGGTTAGGAAGGGATAGACCCTTTGTGGGGGCCGTGGGTAGGGGTTTCCCGGATAGCCCACGCACGGCCTCCAGGGTTTATAAAAGGATCTGGCCCTGATAAGTCAGCTACTAACGACAGGAGGTAGCATAGTCGGTTCTGTAAATCAGAAGGCAAGGATAAAAAGATGGGAGGGTGAAAAAGGAGGGAGGGAAGTGTACGACCGATGGTGGCTCCACCGGAAGCCGGGCGGTGGGCGGGAGAAGGATAAGGAAAGATTGGTCGCGCCACAGTGCCATAGCGTACCTTCGCTTCCCACCAGATATCCTCCCAGAAGCACAATAGCGGCCCGCGTTTAATGGCTAGCTAAACTGGTTTTCTCGCTTCCATAAGCGTGGCCCGCTAACATTCCTGTTGGATTTTTTGTTACTTTGTTTCCCCTTCCAAGCGGTTTTTGTCCTGTTTACGGATTATGCTCCCGCAGTCATTTCGTTATCGCTGAGGAGTACGAAGCCGTTTATGGTTTCTTGAAAGCGATATGGGAGCTGAACATTAAAGGATCCCTCGAACGGTTATAATACATCCCGTAATCGCTATATTAAGGATTATTGAATCTATCTATCTCTCTTCTCACACTCTTAGTATCGATAACGGAAATTTGTTGAGGGAGCTACAGAGTAAACTTCAGCCAGGGTGCTTTTAGCTTTAACTACCACGCACATGCGTCTCAGTGCAGCAATGGAACTCTGGAGGACTTTTCAGTGAAACTCGTTCAGAATGGGACTCTAGAAAAAATTAGAATCCCGTAGCTCCTTAACTATTTGTAGACGAATGTGTATAATGAGCTAGTTTATTTTCTGTAGGTGAGGTAGGTATTTCCGCGATAAATAGATCAACAAAACCGTTTTTATTTTATTTCATAACTCTTTAACATTCATTGTCTTTCAGTGTAGGATATGAGAATTGTATCGTTCATTTACTTATGTATGTCTTTTGCGTTGTTTTCAAGGAAAGGTAAAGACTGAGGTGTAAGTTATGGTTGTGACACTCCCAATTAAAGTTTACGGAAAGCCTCAATCGCATTCACGTAAATTCGCTGCCTTATTTGAAACAGTATTTTGTGCGAATATTTATTAATTACGTTGTTTTAGCGATATGTTGTTATTATTTCATGTGTATGTCATTTTTGTATCATTATTATAATTTCTCGGAAACTTAAGAATTTCAAATGCCAAGGTCTACTGGGCTCTGTTACCATTGGAAAGTTCGATATTTATATATTTGCAAAAAGTGAAAACTTTCAGCTTTAAAGAGGGAGAATAATTTCTTCCGAGCATTTTTCAAGTGGGAAATATTGGTGTCAAATTGTTGTGCTGTAATCCAGTTGTTGACGGAGTGTAAAAGATCCGGGAAAAAAGTAAAGATTTTCACTTAAATATGCTCACTATTAGATCACATTTCAGAGAGCTTTTCAAGTCCCACTTTAGTCATAATTTATCATTTTCGATGTCATTCGTCTTTAAGATGAAAGGAGAACTTTATATAGTTTAAATATCTCGATAACTGAATCTTGACATAAATAAATATGAATGAAGGAAAAATACCCGCATAAGAAGGGGATGGGAAAAACCGCGAAAGCACAGAGATGATAATAATTTGGGAATTTCAATAATAAAATATTGCTTAAGTATGCACTTAATATATGACGATTAATATGCCTTATCTAGGTCACTTACGTTGTTAATAATAAGAGAGAAAAATCAGCATCTTATGGCGTCATTCAACCTTTCATTTTGTGAAAACATTTCGGCATTTGAGACATTATTTTGCTGAGAATGTCTGCGCCGTTTCCCTTTTAATTTGGTCAATAATAAAAGCTGGAAGAAAAAGTAAAAACATCCTTTTACCTTATTTTGACAAAGCGTAAATCATATTTAGAAAGAACAACGACTAGTTAATCAAAATCTACTTTGTTTCTTTTGAGCACCAATTTGTGAAGGAATTTCTAAGCTCGTAGCCATATTCAATCGTTCAGTCCCAAAAGAAATATTCAAAAAGCACTCTCAAATATAGGGAAACCGTATTAAGTAGACCAAGCTAGGCGGCCTCTGAAAGCTGAAGTTTATGCCGCCAAAGCTGCGTCTACGACGAAACGAAAAGAAAGCTCCGGCACTCACACACGCACTTATTGTCATCCTCAACTTCTTGGGAGGTGTCAAGGCCGAGGTCTTGCGAGGACGTGTTTCCTACAAAACACTCTCCTAACAAGAGGCTTTAGGGATGGTTGGCGACGGCGTAGCCTAGTGATTTTCAGCCGCCTCTTTCCCTTTTATCTCGCATTATAATCGCCTTTAATGAAAACCTAGACTACTCCCCAGTAAGCCATTAGCTGCGTTGAGAAGCAGCGAGGACGATACCCTTACCCCCTCTCTGACCGTATACAAATAAGGGTCCCATTTTGGCTACCTTTTTAGACCCCTTGCCTATAATCCTTCCCGTGCCCCACACCCTCTGTATCACGGGAGGAAATTACCTACTCCCACCACTCCGTTCGAGGTGATATACTCCGGCCATTCCCTCCTCTTCCCATAATGCCCTCTTCCCCACAGCTTTTTTTCTGTTTCCTTTTGTTTTTTTCATCCTTTCCGCTTTAACCCTCTCTTTTAACCACTTCCTCCCTTCTCCACTTGGCCTGTCTTAAGCCTTCTAAGTTGAACCCTTGCCCTCTTTCTCCCTTCTGCATCGTTTATTCTCCCTTCTTTCCGCTTTCTCTTACGATGATCCTTGCCATGCATCTCTTAAACAAACCTCGCGCTGACTGGGTTGTGGCTTCCTACCCAGTGTTTCCAGACCGATTACTCGGTTAAGTTGTATTCAGTACCTCCGTCGTATTTTCGAAGACTCCAGGAACCAGATGTTCGATGCAAAAATGGAACTGTAAACGTCACACGTGACTGTAACCTTAAATTCCCATTTTAGAGGAGGGTGATCTAACCCAGGGGCGTGGAATCTTTATCTACGCGAGGAAAACATTTTCCAGTCATGTGTTTTGAGATTACTATAATTTGAGGTTGCGTAATGCCCACATTCTATTGGTTCATCCCAAAATTCTTCATTGAAAGGCATTGATTCTGGGCGTGAAGTGAAAGACAAGGCTTTGCATTTCATTATAAACCGTAACCATAAGCAAGATTGGGAAGAAGGATTATTAAAATACAGATATTTTTTTCAGGAATAGAGGGGCCGCATTGAACGCCCAAAACGGCAGCATGAGGCAAGAAGGTTACCGTAAATTGAACCTTTTTCACAGTAAGATTATGCATACATCCCGGTCAAATGTGAACCCAATAGGCCGCATATTAACCCAAATGGACCCACTTAAGTGGCGTATTCCCTGCCGTTAAATTGTCCTTCATGGACATTGAACTAAGTAAACGAAAAGTGTGATTGCTCTATTAACTCTAATCAAACGCTCCCATTTCATTTACAATTCACGTAATGGGCGAGAATAGGAAACAAAAATCCGCAAACGCCTGCATATGTCTTGGCAAGTATAGTTGTATGGTTTATGGATTAACCAAGTGAACTAGGTCTCTAAACTGTGTCAGTATTTCTTTTTTTGGGTCATTTTAAATATCCTAGTCTAGTCTATTCTAGTCCTAGTCGAAAAAGTAACTCCAAAAGTACCATCATCATTTCATTCGGAGGGAATGAAAAAGTTTCGAACGAATAGTAGCGGGTAAAATACAAAGGGATGATGTATTACTAAAAATTATAGGTTCCAAGGAAAATAAACGAGGGTGAGACAAAGAAAAAAGTTACGGAGAACTCAAATACTTATCACGAAGCAAATGAAAAGGCGTTCATATAGGGATCATAGGGTAAATGAAGGAATCATCATCTCTCTTTGAGCGGTGCAATTACGGAAAATAGGAAACTCGCAACTTACGTAACGGAAGCTACCAGCTATCTATCCCAGCAAAGGGGGCGGGATCTGAATCGCTAAGCACCCATATAAGTAAAACTTTTCTAAAACTGTTTCAGGAAAATGTAACCCTTGGATGGAAATAACTATCTCAAATTTAACTCGCAGTTAAGCCGGCTTAAGCCTCTTCTAAGAAGCTATTCCTGGTCTTAGAGTCCTTGTAGCAAGTACTGCCATTCCAAAAATTGAAAACTGTTAAAGTAATAGCTCGTATAAGGCCGATTTTTCGTAAATTACAATTACATGAAATTAAATATTTATAATATGTAAAATATATTTTATATTACTCGAATTTTGAAGTCGAGTAACTTGTAAGTTCTTGTCCTAAGCACCCTCCATCTACATACCATGAGGTTTTAAGTTATATTTCTTTAACTTATTTATTTTAAATACGTAATCGGGTTTCTTTGCCTGCTTTTAGGAGTAAATTGAATTTTTTTCTGCATCTAATAACTTGTTTCTCCATTCATGATGCAGTCACGTTTTTGTGTGGGTCTTTTTCCACAATTGGTTATTTTCTACCCTCATCTCACCCTTTACTTAAATTAAATTGTTCATTCATTTGTCGCTCATAACTCGTATGCAAGGATTCAACGACAATATATTCCTGTAAGCAGCCTAGGTCATACTCTTAACCTAGTAATTACGGTAAAATAATGGAAAACGATTTAAATAAGGCATATAAAATTGTAATGGATATGGTAAGATCGTTTTCCTCCTGATTAAAGTTTAAAATCGCCGAGGTAATGATGGCAGCATATATATTCGATAACTTTGGTTTACTTGGAATTTAAGATCACAATTAGATAGCTGTCCTATAAAATCAAAGGAAAAGGGATTTTAATTGTAAAATATTCAAACGTTTTCCGAAATATAAAAAAAACTATTTTTTAAGCTATTAATAAAACATCAGGAAATCCAAAATTGACGCAGTAAATCCAACAATAACCCAATATTAATTAACAATCTCACTAGTGCATAGAAATACCTCATGTTGTTGAATTAGTTACATGCACAAATTGCGTGTAATTTCTCCATTCATTTGAAAATTTGGAACATAGATGAGGATGAGACTGCATAACCCAATTTTTTCTTTCTCTTTTGCTTTACTTCCTTATAAACCTTTCTGCCTAACTTTCTTTCTCTTTCTCCTCTCCAAGTCAACCCATTCCTTTTCGCCTTATCTTCTCTAACTTGCTACGAGCTCTCTCCTTCCTAAGGTCGCATTAAGACTTTCAGGTAAGAATTTCCTCTGTCTGCCTTACGTGATCCTCGCTTAGTTTCCTTTACATTTTCCTCCCGGGAAAGTGCTCTGGAAATAAATGTCTTTTTCGGATACAATTCTCTTCTCTTTACGACCGGGCCTATATTTTCTTCCTACTGTATGTATGTATGCAAATAGAACCGTAGCGAGATACTTTAAATTGCATGAAATTATCGATGCCAACGGTAACCTCAAAGGAACTAGATAGTCTAAGAGTATCTGCATTTCATGCAAGGCCTTGGAAATCGTAGAGCCAAGGTTTGTATAAAAAAAATCCGGAATTATACTTACAGATAAAAGGAAGTAACGAAATTACACGCAAAAATTCTCCTCGTATATTTAGACACTGTTGTTAATTCGTTCTTGATTTTCTTGATAAGTTCAACTTGGAAATAAGCACAACTTGGAAGACGTCAAATGTTTCCTTGAAGATCCTAGGCCTGCTCGTCTGGAGAAAAATGCTTTTCTAATTCTTTTTGACTAGAATCTCTCAGAATTAAGAGCCATAAAAGTTACGATCCTTTGATTTTTAATGCCGTGTTTGGTGCACACAGCCATTTTTTTATTAAGTACTCAAGCACTCTTTGAGGATGAATCTTTAAAGGATGCACCTCTTTTTTTCAGTGCATCTTCAGCCCGGTGAAGCGTTTATTTCACCTATCAAATACGAAGAGATTGTTTTCTAGCTATTCATATGCAATTGATAATAATGTAGTGTTTTTTATAGAATAAAATGTATATGCATGACCTATAGAATATGTAGCATGTATTTGCATAGTGTTTGCACATTAGATCAAGCAAACATGTCTCAAACGAAATTTCAGGGTATAACTCAATGATAATAAATTCACCGACTTTGGAATTGGAGCTTAAATATACAAATCAATAATATTAACTTCTAGGGCCGTATCTTCGTAGTAGGCCTCCATGAAGTAACAAGGAAAGCTCGACTTTTCCTTGTTCCTTTTAAACAAATAATTTGGATATTTCTTTTCTTGTGAAGGTAGTTCCTTTGTCATTCTATGTTTAAACCGTAGGAGCCTTACATATCAGTTAAGGAGTTGGTTTACCTTCTCAATAAATATACTTATAAATCTTATAAATCATGTATTTTGTCGCTGTGTAGTTAAAACCGATAGGGAAATTATTAATAAGATCCACCTTTGAAAATACGTTTCCATAAGTGATGAATTTAAAGTGCGTTTTCATGACTTGCAGAGGTTGTTTCTTTTACAAAATTAAATTAGAAACAATGGTCCTACGGAATTGAGACAAGTGTCACAAGAGAGGAAAATGATCATAAATCTTACTTTAGTCGTGAAATATTCATGTAAATTCGGAATTGAGATAACTTTGATAAAATACACGGAAAATTCGTAACACGTTTGAGAAATAAACAATCCATCCATTTGATGACTAAGGCAATTTTTGAATGTTGATTTCATGAATTATCCCATATAAGTACACGGCGATAACCAGTTCTTATATTTCTCTATAATAAATGTACGTAAAATAGGCTTATATGACTTTGAAACAGAAAAATATGTTTCTATTATAAGAATTTCTAAACTAAATTAAGTTTCGTCATGCTTGACGGCGGCGTATACTAGTACATATATATTGTTTATTTATTTGCTTATTAACATTCATGCGTATGGCCGCGCGCTGTACCTCTTTACCTATTTGCTCTAGCCAATTTCTGGCTTCCGTCGTCAATCAACGTAAGACCTCAGTTCCTCCGTCGCAATTCCGTAGCGAGCACTCATCCACAATATGTCCCAATGTCTGTAGTAGTTTGGGGAATGGCGTTTGTCAATCTGTTGCTACCTCGGGTAACGCTAACAAACAAACAATTAGTACTACTACACCGTAATGGTCATCTTTAATCAGAGAAAATGTCGGAATATATTAACGTGCTCCTCAAACTAAGTAGCCATAAGATTAGTCATCCGTATGCTAATATTTCGTGGCTCATAATTTATATTTACAATACATTCTCAAATTAGAATATGTATTCAATCACAAGGCTCTCCTATATGTAGGACGCACCATAGTTTAACAAGACATGTTGGGAAAAAATTTTAATGCGTTTGTAAGAAGAATCGAATTCGCCGTGATACTTGTCCCAACACGCCCGGACAGGTTTGCGATGGAAAACATTTTGGTGGTGGGAGGGAAAACTAAATCGTAGCTGAAAACAATGCATGAGATATTTGCACTTCATATTTTCATTATTTGTCCTAACAGCTATCATCACTTGATGATAGCTGTTAGGCCCAAGCCGGCAGAATAATAAAATCGTGAGTAATATACGAAGTTCAATTCTCTCATGTATTAAATAGCGTTCCACGATGTAAGGTTTAATCATATCGATTACTTAGCTTAAAACGTTATTTAGAGTGACCTTCGTTTATTTTTACCTTCATTAACCATTGTCTTAATTTATTTCTTGCCCATAAATATATGTATTTACCTACCTGATTTTTATTTACTTTTCTGCCCCCTTAACAATAAAGCAATTTCGTCAAAAATCTAGGAAGCACACGATTTTTCTTCTTACGAAAACCTGTCCCCCCTGCTCTTAATAAAGAAATTCTAATTCCTTTCCTTATGAAATGTAAGGATTCCTCCAAGCTAAGGATAGAGTTCCATAAATTCTAATTTTTACGCAGCGTACTTCTGCATCTCGAAATGCTTTGTTTCTTTTTCGAGTGATCTCATGAAATGAGTCGCACCTCTCACACTTTTCCATTTATCTCTCAACATCCTTGTGATATTAAAATCTTTCCATTCTTATAAAACACAGATACATTATTATAGGACATACATTTTATTTACATTCACTGCTATTAATTTTCTTCCAGAGAAACGCGTTATCTCCTTTTTTCAGCTCTTGGTCGATTCGTGCGTTAGTAATTTGAAGCCAGTTTTTTAGATTACAGTCGTTTTAGCGGTTTAGCAGTTAGCAGTTTAGCAGCTAGGAAAAACCTAGCAGTTTTTCTCTTGCCGATATTATAAATGTTATACCGTTCTGAAGTATAGGATAGGCGATGGAGTTGCTTTCCTTTTGATATGTCTTTGTTTTTTGCCTCAAATGATAACAAGCAATCGTTGTTCGTAGATGATTATATAATTTTACAATATCAGAATGAGCTATAGAAAGCAATGCAAATTCGTTTTTTTATTATGAATGATGAATATGAAAATTAATATTAATCAATGGATATACAAGTATGTATGTATCAATGTCTGTCAAAAATATTACCTTCCCTTTGAAGGTATCATCTGTAATAAGGAGATCGATGTACTTTGAAAATGAAGCCTATTTTTGTATGAAACATTTTCAGATGTCGTGCCAAAATAATATTCATCTCTGATATAATCCGTCATACGAATATAGAGCTGCTCGAGTTGACATTTATCAGCTCTCTCGAATAAGGGTCTTCTATTACTTGCTTTGCATTCAACATCCTTAACGTTACTATGGATTTTCATCATATTTTCAATAAATATGACTCTTACTGCATTTTTCATCTCGCCTGTTACGCTTTCAGAGATCCTAAGTTTATCTCGCTGCATCTAGAGAAGATTCAAATTTAATAAGGGGCATATATTGCGAATAACATCGTGAAATAGTTCACTTTGAAGGTCGTGTTCTCAAATTGATGAGCAGGGACGTTCGTCTACCGAAGAAATTTATTTAAGTTTATAGGGATTCATACGTATCTCCATTTCCTTTTCCATAGAGCAGATTCTCGTGACTTCTATCTATATAAAGAGTTAGCAGTTGTTGGAATATTTAAACTAAGTTGAATTCTAGTGAGAAGCTCCTCCAAATATAAATTTACATAATTATGAGATTGTTAAATACGAAAACATAAAATACCCAACTATTAAATATGAAATATCCAAAAAAAAATTCACCTGTATATTTCGCTCTCTAAAAATTTGAGTGGTTTACAGTCTGAAGCATAACTGTATCCGCATAAAATTAATTAATTATTAATGGAACGAAAAAGTAAAACTAACGCAGGGATGATTTTTATTGCATCTAGTTTCTTAATAACAATTACGAATTGGTATTTGCGAGCGTAAAATTAATGAAAATATTCTCATCGGTAGCACATAGCCTTGAACAAAATTTTATACTCTAGGAAATATATAAGCAGCTTTCATAACTATTACTCGTAAATTTCTTCATTTTCTATGTCCTTAAACTCATATAATGTAACTTGCATCAAATACGGATGTAAATTACTACATGGAGCTTTCATAACACCTTCCACACATATACATAACACTACCAATCGTAACACTAAAACCCATTATGCAAATGCAGAACGATCTATAAATATCTCATATTAGTAAAATGTGTGCAACGTATACTTATATTACACTTTATTATACTTTAATAAATTCTACTCAGGTACGATTAGCATCAAGAGCTATATATTTTAGAAATTCAATGATGTGCTTCAATTTTATCCATTTCTTTTGATCTCACGACTTTAAAATGAATTTACGAATTTAATTAAAAGATGAATCACCCATTTTAAACACTCATCCTTCTGTATTATGTAAATGTAAACCAGAATAAACCACCGATAGTAACAAACAAGTGCCTTTAAAAGTTAATTAGGTTCCAACTGACAGTATCCCAACTGGCAGAAAACTTTAATCTATATCTCCCAACATCAAAATTTAATATTTCAACGATGATCACAATCGTACCATTGGTAAAGATTCACAATCCATCAAAGGTTAATTTTTGCGAAATATATGGAAGCATTTCATAAAAATAGGTTAAAAGGACGACAATTGTTCCATGTATACCTTCATTTGACTTTAATTCCACCGCCATTTCTACGAATATCTTTAGCATATCTATGAACACAATATGTGATATTCTACAACAGTTTCCCAAAGTTTTCCTCCGGCGGAACACTTTATCAATTCTATGATATCAGCGGGACACCTAGGTTACCTTTTCTGAATTCAAAACTGAAATTCATACAAGAATTATCATTCTTCGTAAGTTTCCGCGGAACACTTAAAAACTCTTCGTGGAACACCAGTGTTCCGCGGAACACACTTTGGGAAACCCTGCTCTACACAGTTGCATTACAGTGCTTATATTTCTAATAAATAAAAATCTCAATCATGGCCTTTTGGGATTTCAAACCAAGGAGTTTCTCTCAAAAATCCTAAAAGGGTAAGTGGGGAATTTTAGCAAGGGATTAAGGTATAGCTATGGAGATAAGACGTGCGCCTAGGTTAGATAGTTGAACCCCAGGATAATCGAACCTAGAAAATTTTTTTTTATTCTTTTTAACTTAAATAATCAATAGTTTTGTTTTTAAATTTTTCGGTACGACGATTGCATCAATTTTATTACAATGACTTATAGCACAAAAATTACACGTAAATATCTTCATTCATTTCCTGCAATTCTAATTTCAATCATTTTTGTCCTTCCATAGTTTCCCAGTTAGCTTTCTTTGACTCTAATTCGCTACACCCTAATTCATTCAATATCTCTTCGGTAACGCTCAAAAAATTCTCCGTGTATTATAAGCGACGGTAGTCATCCTCCGGATTATATCGAATTAGTATAAATCGCCTCCTTCGAAAACCATAACTTATCGAAATCTCGCGAGCGTTAATATTTAAAAAGTTGCAATTCCTATTCTTGGAACTCAAACCCGAGAGGTAAACACAGTAAATCAAAAAAAGCTCTCCTTCGCCGCGACAGAGCCCGAGAGCTGAATTATATTTAGCCCAAATGCTCCTTGTGATCCGATATATCATCAAGGATATTTTTCTGACAACGCGCGCAACGTGGTAATTAATTTCCTTTTGCTCGAAGAGCGTTGCTGCTGCAATAATTCAGCCGTTTCTTTCGCTTAGCTGAATATCCTCTCCATTCGTATTACACTTTTCTCTTTCATCCTAATTACTGTTGATTTCTTTCATCCATTTAAACTTCTGAAATTCTGGCGGAAAAAGAATTTCTTGACTTCTCCATCTTCAGGAAGAAAAGAAAGTTGGAAGACGGCTGTTAATGAATTATAGGTTTGAAAACACTCCGTAAGCCGTATTTCACCAGGCTAAACTCTCGTTAAGAGTCAAAGGGGAAGCTTCAGATTACCGATTTCTGGGAAGTACCAATGTGAATTTCAGAGACAATGCCTCCAAAATCAGGTGGGCTCCACAATAGGAAGCTTTCACATCCTATTGTGGAGTCATGATGGTGGTGGAATACTACGGCCGTGACTTCGTGGTAGAACTCTATTAAAGAACAAGAAATATTCGAATTTTTACATAGCATACAATTCTCAATAATGATAAATAAATATGTTTTTGTAAAATTTTAACTTTTCCTTGTTCCCTGAGTTATGAATTTATAAAAGGAAAGGTACATTCACCTCTCAAATAACTTCAATATTTTAGTTCTCTTCTTTCCCAGGGTCCACGTTTCACACCCATTGAAAGTAGTACTTGAAACATTGAAAGTAGTACTTGAAACATTGAAAGTGAAACTTGAAACATTGTTGCTTTGAATCCTGATGATTCCTTTCACTCACATTTCGGGGTATATTCTCTATTTAGAACACAAAATCAATACGTGGAGTATCAAAGGATTCGACCCGGACTGGTACTTTCAGCGGTTAGGACATGCACAGATATTGAAAGATCTATTTTCGTGTCACGCTTGCCTCGATATTTTCAACCTATATTCATCCTTGGATTAAGGAAAAATAGCCCTCGTAGAACTACGATCGACGGAAATGTAGTTCTTGAGTCTTCAGAGTCTTGCAGAATGCAGCGGAGCGTCGTGGTACTGCTACTCTTCCATTTTTAATATCCCAATCCCGTTATCAGAGTACATAATCATCAGCACGTGGATTAAGTTTAGGTTACTTAAATAGCAGAAATGATACAAGGCAGTGCAACATCCTCATCAGGAGCAACCTCTGCCCCCGTCTATTTCATGCACGGTTGCGTGTTTCAAATATCGTGCCACCTTAAAGTAGGCGGAATATTTTATTTACATTGCAGAGTTGAGTAGAACTTTCCCCCTACTTTCCCATTCCATTCATTATTTATACCTCCCAAACTTGAGGCCACTTCTTAGCAGGAAATTTCCAATAATGGCAACCTCTTCCTGTATGCTTTTGAAGTTAACGAGATAAAATTAGACTCGCTATCTACCGAATGTTACTTTCATTTTCGCGCAAAACGCTCAGTTGCCGTTGAGAGACAAATATTAATTTAATTTTTTATATTTTGGTTTAATTTTAGCGAATTTGATTTCATTTAAACTGTTTACCACGAAGCTCTTTATTTATCCACAAATACAGTCAGAAATGCAGTTGTTGACGGGGTTATTAAAATATTGAATTCACGTTGTACACAGAGGGACATTTTATAACTTTTTTCCCAGCCTGAGCAAATGCCTCGTAGAAGATTGTCTACATGAATGCAAGGGATCAAACCTAAAAAGGAAAAGGTATTTTTTTACGGATTTTAATCGGAGACCAAACCGAAAAATGAATAATCTACAGTTAATTATTCAATACATCACACCTTTTCGTTTAGTTATTTATCCATACTTAACAATCCATATCATACAATCCAATCATACATAACAATCCATACTTTTCCCATCCAACGTCTCTAGCACATTTTATTGAGTCACACATTCATTCAGCGAAACACATATCACCAGCAATGTTACTAATTTTTGCTGGTTCTTTCACCAAGGCTTTATGTCATCAGTAATCTTCGCTTTATGAAAGCTTACGTTAACTCAATACTATTCCGAATGTCATCTGTACTACTTACTTCTCAAGAAAGTAGACTACCCAAATAAAAGAATGTATCCATCGGTCATAGTTTTCCCCACAACCCCAATTAATAATTAGCTTCCTTCCTTTTGCTATTCTCATCACTTCCCATTGTTAGTTTTTCAGACGTTTAATTTCATTTCAAACTCCCGTGCTCTATCATTCAGCAATCCGGTAATATATCTGTGTAGTAGAAGGATTAGGTTATTTACGATTTAAAATAAAGAATCGTGAACAGAAATCCAATGAACAGAATTAAACACTAATGAAAGAAGTAAAAGGGAATGGCATTCTTTACCTGGAGTGAATTCGAACTCATTTAAATGCCAACAAAGTGTTAAAACTTTCAAACAGAAGATACAAAGTTTATAAAATTTAATATTTTTACTTATTTAATCCTCATTCTTCAACTACTTTTTCATCATAAAGTATACGACCATATTTTCAGGTCTTCTATTACGTGCCAACTGTTTCTATTTGATTGTGTCTGTGTTTTTGTAAGTGTTAGTATGGAACTAGACCTTAAAAGAAGTGAACTACCCACGGGAAGTTGTTAAATGGATTCCCTCCAGTCCTTCGGTGAATACGGGATAAATTATATTATTTTTCTTACGCCCCCTCGACCGTTTCCACCTGGCCTAGCAACCGAATTTCAAGGATTTATTAAGTAAATAATAAATATAGGTCATTTATTAACTAGGTTATATATACATTAATTAGGTAATCTTAGCGCAGTAAATTTTTCCTAGAGTTCTAATTAAATAATGTCATTGTTTTCCCATCGATATTTTTGCCGCGCATTTCTCATTTCCGTGTCCTTTTCCTCCTTTAAAACTTGTTTCTAAGCATGTCCTAGTAGTACCACTCCGTTCTAATACTGTTTTTCTTTCTTCCTAGAGCTATAATTCTCTTCCAAAGTAGTAACGGCCTTTAATAGTAACCTACGGCAGTTGTTGTCACCCGAAAGTAGTAGTAATCCTAATTCGTTGCTCGTCCCTTCCACTCCCTGCAAAGCGCCTTCCCTAAATAACGATTCAATTTATCTAGGTCGAGTTTTGTGCGGTTTTGAAGGAGGAGGCGTCATTTTTTTACAAAGCAATGTGTTCGGTCTTTTGCAATAATTTTTTGCCTTTCCCGCGGCGCAGCTTAGTCCATTAATTTGTAAGTTTCGTTGCGTTTTTCGCTCACTCCTCGTCCGAACCAGTCGTTCATCCGAGGGCGAGTATTTTAGTAATGATTTGTACCGTGAAGTTCTTGGCAAGTTCGGCTCATTATTTCCCCGAAAGTTGGCGCTGTAAATGATTTGTGAAAAATTTAACTTCCGCGTACGGGGTCAGTGTGCATTTGGCGGGGTTAGCAAAAAGAAGAAATACGCCGACGCGCTGGAAATTCTACGTTCACGTTCAAAGAGTTGGCCGAATTTCTCATGCAGGGAAGTTTTTCAGGTAATTAAGAAGCAGCAAATAAAAAGCACTGTATGGTGGTCGGTTACGGTTAATAGCCTTTTATAGTATGTCATCATCACAGATGTTTTCAATCCGTCGTCGCATGTAGTCTTCTTCAAACTAGTTTTCCAATTCTCTCTATATGTGGTATTGTTAAAAGTGCTGCGACGGTCATTTCGCACGTAGGGCCCCCTTGGAATGGAACCGGGGGCGGCATTCGCCGAAGTAGAACGCTTTGTCCACTTGGCTATCCGGGAGCACTAGTCTTCCCTATGCTGATTCGCGTAGCCAGATCACACCCAATAGGAAGTTACCTCGAGATTAATTTTTGATGCCTTTGTCTGTCGGTTGTATGAGGTCAATGATTTCTACCATCATTCTCTTCCAGGTGTTGTGTTTCTTCTCTTTCCTTGCAATTCCCAGCATGCAGCTTCTATACATTTTTGTTTGGTCTAGGGTGCCTATTTCGACGCTCAACGCCAAAAAGTTTATCAATTATTATTTCAAGTTCAAAGTTTTATGATAATGGTATACTTATAATAATGGTATACTTATGATAATGGTATACTTATAACATATTTTCGAGTTCGTGAATCGATTGTATGTAGTTATTTTTTAATATATCCATATGACAGAAGCGCTATACTATATTATAATATATTTTTCATATACACCTGAAAAAGAAACTAGAAAAGGTCGAAGAGGAGAAGGTTTTCATTGAAGTCATTAAATGTTGACAGAGGAAATGGGTGGATCAAATATTGAGAGAACAGGGATTACTTAAGTATTTTGTTAAAGGTAGAATATAAGGGGAAAAGCAGAGAGGAAGATAAAGGAAAACTTGTTAGATGACACAAAGGGTGGGGTAAGTTATCAATAAAGGAAAGAAATTGTGCAGAGTAGAGAATGTTAGGGTACATGAACCTACCGAAAGGTATGACACTTATGTTCGCATGTTCCACATTAATGCTACAATTAACCTAAGAAAAGTTAAGAGTAGAAGAAAGGTTGGTGTGTTCTGTGTTTGTAAGTAAACTTGAAATTCCACCTGGCACTCATGATCATCTTCAGAAATGTAAATAGAAATCTCTTTAGCGCCTACTGGCCAGTGAGTTATATGCATAGAATCAGGGATATTGGTAGGTTAGTATCAAAAGATAAATATTAAATCACAATGATAGCGTAGTATATTTGGCTTTAGTATATGTAACTACATAGCCTAAATTATTTCACTAAATTACATGTATGACTTTTTTTGTTATCGACGTTTCCAGAGCTATTATTAATATTTTGGTTGAAATAATAATAAAATAGCTCAAAGAAAAAATAATGATAAGTTAGTTAGCATTGTCCCATACCACCGTAATGTGGAGATCTACATAACCGAAGAAAATGACAATGGCAATGTGAAATCGCAGAATACCTGATTTGGAAACATATTACTTCAATTATTCTTCTGCATCACCTACGTCCTTACCCTTTAATCATCCTCTCTCGCGTGATCCTGGGCCGTGGATTTCGCACGTAAGTGGAAATTATTCATCTGTCGTTGCACGCAGCATGACGCACGGACCATTTACCGAGCGTATTAATTTCGCTCGGAATTAATCTTTCTCCACGTGAGTTTCGTGCAGGTAACAAGATTTCGATACACGGCTCACAACCTCCGAGGCGCCCCTGAGAAGTGACTAATGATGATGTAAATTAAAAAGAAATATGAGCCTAGCTCCCAAAATTACGACATGATTTTTTAAACGGGGAGTAAAGAACGGCGGCGGCGGAACGGAATCCTTTTTCAACCGTCAAATTTCAGTTAACCCTTCAAATCTGCGTTAATGTAATTCCTTCCGGCTGGCTCGGCAAAAAACGCGGAGAATGATTTACGGATAAGGAATGCAAATGAAGCGAGCCTAATTCCCGCGCGTCACGATAGTTCCGACTTCGTCCGCGAGGTTGCGCTACTGAGTTTCTGAAGAATGCCATCTTCGAGCGAGAAATCCTGCGTTGTACTCGATTCCCTCGAGCAAAAAGTTTCTGAGGGAAAATCTGTAGCGACGGAACGAATGCATACTTTTCTTTCGACGGTTAAGATACGATAGTTTCCAATATTTCGGAAGGAAATGATTTGCTTACTACCCAATTGAGCAGAGAACATAAAATGACAAAACCAAACAAAAAATCTCGTTTTAAAGAATTTCTTTAAAATTTCATTATCACAATCATAATCCTGTCCTTTTTAAATTTCTTTCTCTTTCTTGATAAGTGTTTATAGAGCTCTCAAATGTACGGAAACACAATATTTTAAAATATCATACTGAATTATTTCCACTCGATTTACTCTTTAGAAGATCTGCAAATGATCGTGTATATTCCATTTTTCCACAATCTTTTGCTTTATTTCTTTATTTTTTCACATATTCAGTCTATTCGTTCCAATTTGGTACCCTTTTCACTTTTACAGAATACGTTATCCTTAATTTTCTCAAGGTGGTCAATAACTATGCTTGTGAAAGATTAAAGTAGCTTTTGAAGTATTTAGTTTCGTTATAAACAGAAATTACCAATTACTCTATATGTTATGTAGTATGTAGTTACAAAAATCATTGTGATCCTAAAATTGCCACTGTATTTCACTAGGAAAGTAGCGAAACAAGGACTGAATCCTAGCACTGAAGGAATTACTCTGGCATTGAAAGGTCACTGAGATACCATTTTATAGCGAGAATTACGTACACGTGCATAGCTTGTATTGATATTACGTACGTACAGGTAGTATTGGTATAAAATGTAGTTCAAAATGCTTCCTTCGAAATACATTTATCACCAAATTACATATTTCCTGAAAGAAATTGAATACGTAAACTCAAATAAATGAAAATTCTTGATCTTCGAGATGAAAAATTAATTCAAAATCTGCCATAGGCTGAATCTTTTGGTATGATACAAGAAGCATCTTGTATCATACCATATTATACCTTGTGTTAATAAAACATTTCCCTAATAAGTCATTAAATTTTAAATAAATTTAAGATTCGATAAACTAGATTATCTGGCGAGGGCAAAATATCTTCTCTTTTTTCTCCACTAACCTCACAAGGCCCTTTAAATGGCACAGAAAATTGAGCGCAAATATTAAAGTGATGCAATTGTCCAGAAAATATCCGCGAACTGATGTTTACAAAGAAAGAAACCTAAAATACAGGATCTACAATGGAAGAATGAAAAAATTTGGAAAAAGGCAATAAAAAGTATCAGAATCAAACAAAATACAAACAACCTTGGTTTTGGTTAATGGACCTCTTTATTTACCAATATATACAATATGGTGATCGCAATGAGCGTCTCACACCACGTCGGTGTTTTGTGTTGTATTTTTAGGTAAGAGTGGAAATTACTTTGTCCAAATCTTACCACCGGAACATTGTTCTATTTGTAAGTTTATCTAAATAAATAAATCTTACAGGGATGAGAGGATAGCGTTCGGGCGCCTTTGCCGAATTTACTCGTTTCGTTGGAATTGATTTGAAGATTTATAATCTTATTTGTATTTATAATCTTATTTGTAAGATTTATAATCTTATATAGCTTCCGAATGACTCAAGTTGGACTTCTAATTTATCATTCATTAATTTTGATTCACTCCGTTTCGTTCAGACAAAAACTTAAGGCAGGAAAACAGGAGTCTTAAACTGTTCGACACGTGGATATTTCGATGGAAATTCCGCCGTAAAATTACACTCCGCTTAAAATAGTCGCACGGATTACATTTCTGATTTTCAAATGTCCTCAATACTTAGGAATCGTGAAAGCAAATGCTCGCGGGGTAAAATAGGCGTAATTTTCATTGGTCTGCTTCCACCCTTATCACATCCTCACTAAAATATACGAATACGAGCAGTTCTGATGAATACCAGGTCACTGCGCGAACGTCTCACAATCAGCTGCCGTGATTGGGGAACGAACAGTTATCGATTGGCGCTTTTTCAAAGAGATGGTCGATTTACACACCAACTCAACTGTTACATCTGCGAATACGTCAGCGGCTACCAATCCTAAATCCTTTGCCCCAATTATTTTCCCGCTCACAATGAGTTGAAGAATTCGTAGATTATCCACGGAGGTTTGTAGATATGTCCCATGCTGATTCATCCTGAACGTGTATTCAATTAGCTAAAGGGGTAATGCTAAGTTAATGATAATAGATACAGTTGGGATGGATTATTTGAAAATAAACTAAATAGTGAATGACTACTGGGTAAAAGGAGGTCATCATAGCCTGAGTTTTAAGAGTTTTAACTACGTTTGGGATACTTCGGATGGTTTGACGTAAGTTGAACTAAAGGTATTTATGAGAGTGTAAGCGGAGGGAAAAGGAGAAAAGAAAGACAAAGTATAGGGATATAAACCCAGTTGAGTAGGTAGAATTAAATTCAGAAAGTAAGAGATTATATTGTTATTAAGGATGTATTTATAAGCGGCTTCAAAAGGGAAGACATGATGTATTGTCATGTCTGAAGTGAGATTCATATGCGAGGATATGATGTTACGAAGATTACTCAAGATAAATTTTGCTAAAACATGCTAAAACTGGAGAAAACCTCACTCGTTATTAAGTTATCTATACTTAGCTGTAATGAATATCTAAATAATAAACTGTAGCAATAACAAGATATTATAATCGCGGATTATGTGAGGAAATCGTGCGTAAGTATGAACTTTAGGTATGGAAATAAGGATAAAAGCTGAAATTTAATAAATTGGAGGTAACAGAATCCCTACTGTACACTAATCAAAGTAAATATGAACTATTATAAAGAGTGGTTAATTAAAAAACCGGTAACAGGTGTGACAAAGCTCCTGTGAATCGTTATCAGACAATAAAATGAACACGTTAGCAAGCAAAATTCTTTAGAAATACCTAAGAAATTCAACTACCATAGGCAATTTTTCTATATTTCAATGGATATAGTTTTGTTGCCCTAAAAGTATGGTCATTATCCTAAATATCGCGCTTAGGATTTTCGAATTGGATCAACCCCCACGGGACGGAGGAAGTGGGTTCAACGGTTATTCAAACCCACATGTTCACCTATTTAATTGAGAAAAAATTATTTCACTTGTAACGAAATCATTGAAAATCCTGTCTAAAATACTCTTAAAGGAAATAGAGTCAGGTATATGCCCTGTATATCATTTGTGAACGAAAAAAAACGGATTTTCGTTTAAAGGAAAAGGTTAAAAAGGGTACTTTGCATTTTAAGGTGTGTGCCTAGGAATATTCCCAAGAATAAACTGAAAAAAATTAAAATTGGGTGAAGATATTCTGGCAGTAGTATTGTGCTTGTATAAGTGTATCGAAAGTTGAGGTATTTTCGGGCGTAGTCTCCCACCGGGAAATGAACCCGGGACTGCTTTCACCAAAGTCGAACGCGTTACCCTTTTAGCTATATGAGAGCCGAGGAAATATTCAGGTTAGCTAGAATATCGATCAGTGGAAAGTGGAAAATCAGGCTTCAAGTCCCGGACCTATTAGACTATTTCCACTTAGAAAATTCTATTCCATCGATATTTGTCCCTAATATTCTTACACTTAAACTAAAAATCATGAGTCATTGAATAGAGCTTCATTCCCGTCCAAAATATCCATATATGTTATTCCTTTTAGAGTTCAAGCGTACACCAAGCATGCCAAGTTCATTCAAGTTCATTTTAATAAAAGAACATCAGGAATTAAGCAGAATCTCTCTTTATTCGGCCATATTCATGTCAATGGTTTCTAATGTGAGATTTTGTTGAAATGATAATTCATTTGCTCGTTAAATGGACGTTGACGTCAATTGGATATCGTCCACCGTCTTATTACATTACAGAAAAACCAAGACAGATCTATGGGTTTCATTTCCTTTCCTAATTCAGATTTGTTAACTGCATGGGCAAAATCATCAATATTGACCGCTCCTATCGCTCTTTAACAAAAGAAAATCCAGAGCTATCCTAAAGCAGCGTTCCCTTCACGTTCGATGGAATTGACCCAATTCCATCACACGTCCGTGCGATTCGTATTTTTTTGCCTCAAAGCATTGCTTCGGATTTTATAGGTATTTATAAAGCCTTTCCGCTGCCAACTCCTCCTCACCGTTCCTAATATGCATTTGAACTCACCCTCCCGACATTCCCGTCTTTTAATGTTCCCACCCTATTAATTTCTTCCATAACCCGAGAACGTAAAAAAAGCCACTTAAGAAACGGTATTTTTTTTAATTTCTCGCGGTCGGAAGCGTCTATTTGTCTCGCGCTCCGTCACTTGGCAAAGAAATGTGATTTCAGCAAAGCGAGGTAAAAATAAATATTCAGTACTTTCTTCCGAAGCTATCTCCGTCTTTTCTCCTATGGCTCGTAAGGTTTCCTCGCGAAGGACCGCTTGACTCCTTCTCCTAAGGGACGGGCGCCCGTGCAAACCTCTCGTGAGTCCAATCTTCTATTCATTTCACCTTCTATTCACCTCAGCGACCACTCGCGAGCAGTTGTTGCGACTGCCGCCAATTCCGTTCCAATCGGAAACTAATACCTCATGCCGTGCGGAATCACAAATCTTCGCCTCCCGAAGGCAGGAGGCATCATCGCCGCGGAAACTGATTTTCGACTCTCATTTTTAAATTTAATGCGGTAAACATCTTCGGTGGTCGCTTGATGTAAAAGGGTGTAAACTTCCTCACAGGTCTCTTGTAGTATAATATAATTAAAAAATCCTTAGTCCAACTAATTGTGTTTCTTCACCCACATGTCGTCCACAGGATTTCATTAAATATCACAAATAGGAATTTGTACAATTCTAAACAGGCTTTTCCTAATGAGCATGGCAATCAAATAAGATAAACAAATTAAAAAAAAATATTTTCCCTTCAGAATCATAATCATTTTAGATACATTTTTGCATTTCATAACATCAGAACAGTTGTTGGCAACAAAGCGATATCCCGAAGTTTCGCGATAGATGGGAACCTACGAAACATTTTGCAGGTCGAATTGGCGTAAATTACTGTACAACACTGCATGTAAATACATTTAAATGAAATGAGAAAATGTTAGTTAGTTCCACATAGATTTTAATACACGACCGGTTTTCTCTTTCATTTAGATTAAATACCTCAAAGGAAAAAAGGGGTACATTTGATTTTATTTAATCGGAACCTAAGACTAACAGAAAAAGTAGAAGAGAAATATTTAGTAAAAATTGTATTTGTTTCCAATGAACACCATATTTGAAAAAAATAGAGTTGCGTAAAACAAAAATATTACAATGTCAATAGCTGGTGAAATCTTAAAAAAAAACTCGTAGACACACTATGTCCCGGTGTGTTAATGTATTTTATCAGTACTTAAAATTTATTATTAAGTAACTCCTACACTTTCATTTTTCTCAAAAATCACGATTTTTTGAAGAAAATTTTCATTGATTGTGTTAGTCACATGTTATGAAACCCGGAAACACTCGGAAATTTCTATTGATTAAATTATATACAATTGGAGCTTTTAAGCTATTTTTTCTCAAGCAATCACTCATTATAAATTTTCTTTTATTTCAGGTAACTACGGCGAATATCAGCTGTTACTATGGCGTTTAGTTGCTGAATCCTATTTAGTAAGTAAAATGGATTCTCGTTTAATCGTAAATGTCCTCAATCTCAACCATTCAAATTACTTGCCAATCAATGGTAATCTCATGTACTGCGATATTCTCAACAAGGAAGTACTAGATGTTGTTTTAATGCTATTACACTATTCCTGCAACGAACTAGTGAGACGATTATCTAGAGATGGTTCAACGTAGAGCAGCCGGTTTTGTCAGTGGAGATTTCAGGTTCGACAGCAGCGTTACGTCAATGATAAAATCACTCGGGTGGAACTCACTGCAGGAAACAGCGAGCGCGATCTTCGAGAGGCGACGACCAAGCGTTACAAGGAAATAATCGCTAAAACAGATGGTTAATTTTGGTCGTTTTTTTGCCGAATATAATAGGGTATATTAGGTAAGGTGTTAATCTAAATCTAAACTTATTTTCGTTAATTTCAGTATATTTGTTTATTTATGTCTTACGTTCCCCACAAACATCCAGTCTTGGGATGTTTACAGTGAGCTACCAATAAAAGATGAAGGTAGACATCCTTCCATAACCAAAAAATTCCGGAAGCTAGAACTCGAACCCGAGACCTTAATGTTGGAAGGCGAGCATGCTTGTCACTCCCCCACTGAGGTCGGCAACATCGCAGCACAATATTTCTCACTCGTTGTATCATTACATTGAATTATTTAAGCATGAAGGTTTGAGGAAAAACTCAAATTTTCAGAATCCTTTATCAATACAGCTGCGGAACTTGTTTTGGCATACATTTGATATGTTACGGGAAGCGAGAAGATATCTTGTGATCTACGTTTGTAAACATTAATCTCTGAGTCGATGTAAAATCACCTTTTGGTACATATCCTGAATTATGATTTATTAGGTATAGCTGATTAGTATTTACTAGAATTATGGAGCGATTGACTTCTTAAGGGATCGCTCACAAAATCAGTAAGAACGTTTCCTGAGGCATGAATACTGCTGTCGTGGTGACATTAAGAACCAAATTATTCAGCCTAAACGTTTGTTGATTCGAAACGATACAACGAAATACAGCAGGGGATGGGTAGTCTTGCGGGCAGACCACGCCGAAGATTGGCGAGATCGTTGGGTTGGCAGCGAGTTAAAGAGTCGGGAAGTTTTGCGGGTAGATCACTCACCTAGGTAGTCTTACTAGCAGACCTGGACACCGACTCTCGTTCAGGTAAACAGCCTGAACTGGAACCGATTCACTCCGGCGTAGCCGGATTTAATTTTTTGTTGCTTCCAGAAGTTATTTGCTTTTATCCACAACGTATTCTCTTTTGTTTGTATTTATATTAACAATGATCCAAATAAAAATCCTAAAAATGTTCTGTTGAATGCTTAAGATTTAATTCGATTCAATAAAAGAAGAGAGATCAAAAGAAAGCAACATAATAAGGAACCATGCTAAGTCTATTTAATAAATCCTTAAAATCTAGAATAACACATTAAAACCGTAATTACAACTGTAATTTAAACCTATGATTAGCCTCCGCGTTGACTAGTTATGACTAGAAATTATGACTAGAAAAAGTAATTTTCGGAGTGAAAAACTGAAAATCCGTGCCCGAACCATTTTGGAGCAATTTTAGGCGGGAATAAAGAATACTTTGTACGGCGGCAGGCCCCCTTCCCCCACGCTCACCATACAAAGTATGAATGAGTTACAGTACAAAGTATGAGGGAGTTAGTTTTAGTCCGGCAGCGGTATCCTCTTATACACACTCACTCAGTCACAACACAGCATTAAGTCACCGATTACTTTTTTAACTGTCATATCGAAATAAACACTTATCAGAAAATAGTTTCTTTACGAGATATGCTTAAAAAGCTATATATGTCCGAGAATTGCTTTATGGCGTTACCAAAATAAGATTAAATCTATTTATAAGGAAAAACTTCTTCTTTAAATTTATAAGAAATTTGTATCCCTAGTTTGAAAATCATTACGTGAAATTTGGAAAGGAATATTTTCTTGTTTTCCAAATGTAGCTATCTTGTTGGATGTGCAAGAAGTAATTAACACATTAGAGTAAGATTTAATCAACCCGTTTTCTCGTTTAATTAGTAATATGACACTTTCTAACTAGCTCAGGTTATTTCATCGTCCATGCTTCCAGCTCTTTAAGTAGGTTAAAAGTTTTAGAGATGAATATGTTTTGTCTTCCACGGTACAACTTCTGATAGAGTCAAATGAAGTATGACGCCCTACTAACGTGAGAATGTTTACTCGGCATAGTTTCCCATTGTTTGTTAATGGAATTCTAGCTTAATCAAGCTAGGCTTGCTGAAATACTCCGAGCAAAGTGCTATTAGCGAAGAAAATTAATTGCGTTCATCCTAGGGCTTCTATTGCATAGATTAATTTACAGAGTTGTCCTATTTAACTTGTACTTCGCTTCTTGATTCCTCACATTCCCACATTCCTTGAATAGATCCGAAGACAAAAGAGTGATTCAAATGTAGAGAGCAAGTATAAGTATTATCACATATCTCAAGGATAGACGCGTGGAAGAATTTCTAAATTACCTCTGTGTTCCTTGTCTCAGTAATCATATATGCTGTAATTAGAGCCATTCGTTAGTGCCAAACCATTCTTCTAAAGAATAAAATCCATCGTATAGTATAGTTACTGCCATTGTTGAATTTTATTTGAGCCAAAATTAAATGTCTCAATTTTTTCTCCAGTAATACCCTGCTTGTGATAATTTCAGAAAGTAAATCGATTTTAACTAAAAATTAAATTTTTAAGGAAGAAAGGGAGACATTTTTTTATTAAAATCACAGATTATCGTATAATACATGTGGCTACTCATACCGTAAAATTTTAAGTAATAAAATCCTCATATGTAAAATGTGATCTTAATGAAAATACCTCTAATATTCAAGTTATAATATTTTACAGTTATTTAATATGTAGAGCTGTAAAGTTTAGATTAAGAAATTGATTTGGTTTGGTTTAATTCACAGATCTTAGAATATTCTGTAAACCTTTTCCTACGACAAGCATGTGCGGCAAACAATTTAATTGTACAGATAAAGCTTCGGAGGGGATTTAAAACTGAACGGAATAGATTGAACCAAATAAGAATGTTTTCTAGGTTATTTTATCTTCCAAATATTAAATAATGGCAATGCTGAAGAAATGTAATAAAATGCGCAAAAGTTAACTCGAGAAGGAAGAAAACTTACCGTAATACGCTTTGAATATAACTGAAATTTGATTTTGTTCAACTAATATACTGGATATATATCATCTCAAAGTAAAAACTTCAGAATTGAATTTTTCCATATTTATGAAGAACTCTCGAGTGGTAAGAAAGAAAATAAAAATAAATCCTAAAGAAAAAGGTTCAACGAAATCCATTATGTAACAGCAATTGCCGGTGAGAGTTAGAGATGTTCTTTCACTTCTCGTGAATTTCTTAGTTCACCGATTCTACTCCAAGTAATCATTCATTCCTTAATCGTTTTAACCTTTTCAAATATTCGCATCGTACCTTAAATAGAGCTTTTTAAAGAGCATTGACCTGGTTGTCTTCCTTCGTCGTGAAAGGTATCGAAAATTAATATTTCGGATTTAGAATTTTCTCATACACTTCCGTTTGCAGTCAAGAAATCGAAGTATTAAAGCGGAGAAAATTTATATGGCGTATTTAAATGGCACAACTACGACTAATGCTAATTTTATATAGTTTGAATAATTTCAATCTTTACATGTTTCTTGAAGAGGGATCAAAGTATAAAACCCGAAAACCTCTGTGAGATTTTACTCCTTGCCATGTTTTAAATTGATCTAACGGCAAGAAGTGTTTGCATATTAAGTATTTGTGTTCCATTTTCATGTACTATCAAGCTTACGCACGCAACGAGGATTACTTAGCTAAAATACATCTTGAGATACCGTCCGATAAATATAAAGACCTACCTCTACATTGACCGTGTGCAACAACTCTTAAGCTAAAGAGGTTACTCGAACGCTTGGTGTTTACATCCCCTAGCACACGCCGAAAGGCATCTTGCAGGGTATTTATTTAGATATAGGGTGTTTCTGGTATTACTAAAATCGGTATTTTAGCTTTTGCACTTTTCATTTATTTTCATTTCTGTGTTCATCACTGTACCGAATCGGTTGAGAAGATATTTACCGTTTATTTGAGGTATATTTTATCTATATTACTATTGCACTAATTTAAATTAGTGCAATACTTAATGTTTTTCTGTAATTTTCTTCACTGTCCTATCTTACACCTCACTTTTCTTCGCTGGAGTTCAAAAGCTATAGATGCATATTTTCGTATTTGTACGAAATACATATTCATTTTCTCAATCAATAAAATGTATTCGTTTTTATTAAATTCTGTTGTAATCATGATCTGACCGTAAGTTTTGTTATATCGCATTATATACGTTATGCAAGTAATCTGCATACTTTTATATTGATGGATGGCATTGTCTTTACAGTGGTACCTTAACTTAAGTCTTGATCAACACAGTTTTAATGTCGTGTCTCGAATAGTTTTTCTCAAAACTCAGTTTTACATTATATTTTAAGTATTTTTCAGTTTTTGTATCGAACTAAACTTCGTATCTAGAGATCAAAACGATATAAGAAAAAAGTACGTGAGTAAAGCTGCTCGTAAGACAAGGTACCACTATATTTGTTTACATGAATTTAGTTGCATTTTTGCACTTAATTTCTAAATGTCCGCTGATGCTTTTCTTTGCTCAGCTTCGCATTATTTGTCGTTATGCTGAAGTCCTTAATGAAGAACCAAATGTATATTGGAATAATTAACGCTAAGGTGCTGAAAATAAGAAACATGCATGTATGTGCAAATGTATAAATTGATATTCTATGGAGACTCCAAAAGCTACTCCTTCTCAATATCTCACGACAGTTAACTTTGTCACGGGGAGCTGCTCCTTAAACACGGAACCTTTCCACAAATGTAACCGCAGCACGACCCATTATAAGTCGTAAACATCATAAGGGATCGAATTTTAATTATAAATTCGTCAATCACCTTTCTTTTCCCTCACCAAGCTTCCTCATGAAAGAAAATGAAAGCTTAAAACGACGAGAAAATTAGGTTGAGCCAAACCACCGTCTCTCTCTTTTTAACTCCCCTTCTTTCCACTTTGGTTTCCCTTCAACTCAATTACATTCCAAACTAACTCCCCCGGCACTAATCTTCGTCACGCTTGAACCTCCTCATTTTCTGTTTTTTCTTATCTGCCCTCTCGCTGCACACCACACTAAGGAAAAAATCTTTTCTCCTTCTAAAAAATCTCATAATTTCGCCAACCTGAAAATGGCATCTTTATCCCCCTTCCTTCTGAAGGGTATTATCACCCCCTTTTCCCTTTTACGGTTCGGCTAATACTTCAAAATTAAGGTAACATTCAGAGGGTATCTTAAGTACGATTTTTTAGCAGGTTACCTTTCTTGAGGCACTTTTAAGCGGGCGTTGCTCCTTTCCCAGTCGAGTTCAACTAGGTGAACAGAGATATGATCCAAGCAAAGTTTTGCGAAATTTCTTCTGCCTATTAATCGGTAAGCTAAAGCAGATTTAATACTCTGGAAGATTTTTCGTGAATCTCAGGGACGAGATAAACATGACGCTTTATCATGCGACACGAACCATTCTCGTAGAGAAGTTCTCGGCTCTCTTTCAATTTCGTAGGTGAAGTATGAATAGCCTTCTTTTGGGTTTTCTAGTACTCTTCCTCTAAGAAAGGAGGAGGCTTGAAAATTTTCAGGATAATACATTGAAATGTTTAAATTTTATAAAGATTTCTACTAACAAACCATCTTAGATGGAAAATTTTTATTTGGCGTTTTATACAATATAGATAATGTATTTTGCATTCACTTTCGACTGAGTCATGTTCATGGTTGTGATAATATGAAAGTTATTGAGGTTTGAGTGGTTTTGTGAAGCATAGAGAAAAATGTATTTTTCATTTACTTTTGTGTCGGTCTTGCTCAAGGCTGTGATGATATAAAGATACTGAAGTGTAGTTGATGCTAAATAATTGATAAATAATCCACCGTGATCATTTGTCGTTCATGGAGTCTTTGCACTCCATTTATGTTTAAATTTCCCGCTGAAAGTATTCTGGCTCAATAAGGAAAGAAGTAGCAAATTATTCTGCTCTGAATCTTGCCTAGAAATCTTCAATTCTTTGGTTCCTATAATCT
Source organism: Ladona fulva (assembly GCA_000376725.2). Taxonomy (NCBI): domain Eukaryota; kingdom Metazoa; phylum Arthropoda; class Insecta; order Odonata; family Libellulidae; genus Ladona; species Ladona fulva. The sequence goes on along the minus strand of KZ308125.1, from coordinate 2,645,243 downwards.
ATTGGTGAAAGAGATGAGGCAGCGATGGGATTCAGCCAGTTTAGTTCGTTAGATGCTGTTCTTACAATTTCTCGAGTTCATTGAACTGGTACCTATGCCTGACTGTACAATAGCGATACAGCGGTATGCGTTGAGACGTTACAATCCGCCCTTTACAATGAGAGTACTATGAAGTACTTAATTCTTATTACATCTCAAAGTTTCGTAAACTTTTAAATTATAATCATAAGGGTAAATTACTTCAGACAGAATTGCGTGATTTATTTGCCACGTGGGGATAAGAATTAGTAACGAAATTTTCTGAATTCTACGAGAGGGATGATGGTTATTCCAGCCCTCAAGCTGAACAGCCTGTCAAATAACTTGATAAATAAGTCTTTTTTATGGGACCGTTCGTTAAATTAAATGTACTTAAGGTATTTTGCAACAGGAGGTTTAAAAAGATGGCTTGACCATGTATCCGGAACGTAAATTTTAGAGACCCCAGACTGTTCAGTGTAATGTTGGATTAAGAAATCTTGCTTGCGAATAACAGGTAATTTAATATATGTTCTTATTCTATTATCCACTTATCCGATCCCCAACAGACACTGAAGAATTGAATTTAAGATTTATTAAATATTAAATATTCATTGACAAAGACGCATTTACTAAGGGGCTGTTAGTTTCAGGGTTTCAATATATTATGTATCAAGCTTTCAACAAAACATTTGGGTACCTTTAGGTCCAAATATCCCGAGCAATACTGATGTATGAGAATAAAGAATTATTGAAGTTCTTAATAAAAATAATTCTCCTGTAGAATAAATAACGCTATAATGTATTTCACGTTTTCACAGCCGTCAGAACACCAAATTTTCTACAGCAGATTCTAATCTTTTTATGATAACTTTGGAGATGAAAAGCAGTTACTCCTGTGGAACTAACGAGTTCGTTAGCAAGAATTCATTGCTCGAAATACTATGTTTATTTTGCAAAGATAGTTCGTCGGGAAAGGTTTATTTTTCTTTAGCCCGTTAAGTTTGTTTTTCATGAAACTGGTTTCATTTCTCACAGTACTCTAACCTCTCGTTCGTTAGCATTTGGAAACATATATCTATGAGACAGATCACCACATTTTACCATTCTAAAGTAGCATTCTTTCTAAGGAATCGACTTACTTGTAAATAACTCTTTGTAAAGTTAAGCTCGACCTCGAGTCTTTGAAAAAAAATGATCTGCTCATTAAGAACCCCAATTAGAGCTATGAATGTTTTCAGCATTTGTAAAAGGAAGTCTGATTTCCTGAACAAAGACGATGAAAATTTGGGGGAGCTTTTCTCCAAGGATTGTTCCAGTCAAAGCATTGCCATTATCAAAAATGATCACTATAATCACGGTGTGATACAGATCTACTATATCATGCACAAATATCACTTCTGTGGACTTAATTATTGTGACCTAATTTCGGCTTGTGCAACGAAGCAGTAATTCAGCGGTGCTAAACCTTTGAATAGCTTTATTAAGAAAAAAATGTTAGCATATTGTTTTTTTTTAATGCGCGGCGCGCAAATCAAATAATGTTGTCCTAGGAGTCACAAAAAGCCTGGCTTCCGTGGCCACCGCTTGGATCTAAAAGTAGAAGTAAAAAAAAGAACGTACATATTAGAAAAATTCGGCGCCTGGCTGGCTTACCGAATTAAAAACAAATAAATAAGATAAAAATATTAAATTATTTCATTTTATTTAATTTCCGCCTAGTTTAGCTCATGTTTAAAAATGCCATGATAAAATAAAAACTCTGTCATATAGGTAAAAAAAGGAGAAAGATAAAAAAACTGTATAACATTTGGTCATAAGGATAAAATGTAGTAAAATTATTCAAAGATTCGCGATCACGCAGACTAAAACATAAAGATTTGACTAGAGAAATACTAGAGTAATGTTACAGAATTTCTGACTCCTTTACCCGTAAGTGTAATATGGTGTGTTGGTGGGCCTATATAGGCTAGCTCATCTTCCTGCAGCTCTGTGATTGGTCGATTGCATGCTACTTTGATTCGTCGATTGTTCGGAGAACTCATTTTCAGGTATTTTTTAGATGAAACTTGTCCTCTCTACTCATGTTGTCGGGCGTTTTGGGCATTTCTTTAGATTCCCCTACTAACCATGTATAAAAACATTTCTCTTTCAAAAACACTTTGACCATCTCAAATAAAATACTACAGTATGTTAAGGAAAAAAAAGAGAAAGACCTTGCAGAGATCAATCGAGCGCCAAGGAAAACTGCAGACCAACATAAAATTATTATGTTACGAGTTGCGTTCAAGTATTTTTATCAGCATCGAGAGTAAATAAAAATATGAAGTTGCTTTTAAAAGATGCGGCCTTAATACATAACCCTGAAATCTATTTCTGTAACCAACTATGGCAGCTAGATACCGCAAGGAGAAAAATTGCAGTCATAAAGCATAAGCACATCTCAATTTCCGAGTGAATTTCCAGTGGCCAAAACATACCCTTAAGGAAACTGTCTTAGCAGCTAAAGATTAGGGCGAAGATGTTGAAAAATATTTTCAAAGAGACTAATTTGATAATTAATACAAGTTTTAAATCTCTGTAGCAAGTAGTTACTCAGAAGAAAAAACTTGGATACCTTAGAACATGAATACCGCTCGTAATATAAATATTGTCCCACCTAAATGAGTCTACTTCACGCGCAGTAATAATTTGAAAATCCTAGAAACTGCGTCAATCATAGATATATTTCATCCTTACTACCAATGGGCTTTTTTGACTCAAAAATGGAAAAATGGTTAATGATGGAAGATTGGATGGTTAATGGGTATCTAAAGGAAAAAAACGGGAATGAAGGAGTTTCGCGCATTCTGGGATTGAGAAACACCCCTAGAAAATAAATTAGGTCTGCTACGAAGTCAATGATTTATGCAGGAATGTAATTATGAAGGGTTTACTGAAAATTGGGGGTATGAGCGAAATTTTAAAAAGGAGGGACGAATATCAGCGCCTCCAATGATTTTACCAATCTCAATATGGTTTCGTGCATCACAAGATTTCTCTCTACATTTATTTATTACTCTAATATAAGGGATACCCAATGGGAAGATCCAGTTGCACAAATTTTAATAATTGTTATTTACCAACACAAACAGCCAATCTTTAATCAGAAAAATCTAACTACTTGGAACTTGAACTCGGGAGCTTATGGTTGGAGCGCTAGCTCGTTAACTACTCCACCAACGCAGCCGGCCTACGTTTGTTCACGAAAGAAAATGGAATATAAAAACTTTTCTTATCGCTGCACTGCTTTTTCCATATGGATACAAAGATATACTTCTTTACCTTTAACTCATTCCTGTTTATGAAATACATGCAATCCTTGCTTTTTTTATCACGTGGTTGATTTGACAATATGAAGAGCTTATTTAACATACTCTGAATCTCACGAATAGCCTTTTCGGTAAATCATTTGTTTTAAGGCATTGATCGAAGAAGAGTGGTAAGTAAAAATCTTTTCCTGTTATAAAATTTACAGCGCCCTAATCTTATGCAACCCGCAACTCTTTGGCGCATGCATTATGCAACCAGCATTACAGTTCTGTCATTCGGGTCGTTGTTACCTCAGTATACGCCTACCGGGTTGCATACGATTAGGGGGCTATGAATGTTGCTACTGGATAAAAAATGTGCAGCTTTCGGTGAGATTTTAAAAGTTATGCATACGGACCAAAGTTCTTTAACGGGACGATCAAGGGGTGATAATTGAAAATTATGTCTACTTCGTGAATCAGTAAAGGATAATATCTCCATCGATATGTTATTTAACACTAGTTATATACCACACATTTTTAATGATTCCCTTTTATCACTTGATATTGTATGCATATGTCTGTCGATGTGTCACACTTCTAAAGACAAAACAATTGAACAAGAAATGACAATTGAGTTCCAAGGAACTACTCTCTCTTTCTACTCCACCTGTAAGAAACAATACCAGTTAAAACAGAGCATAGAAATCAAAGAAACAGATAAAAATGTATGAAAAGCAAATCGATACGGAGGTATGTGAAATACCTTGTGCGGAATTTAAAAAAGGATACAGCGCGTCTCTTTAATATTAGATTCTTCTTCCGCATTTTGTCCATTTGTGTTATTACTCCACGTTTTCAAAAATTAATATTATTAATTTTCACAGGTATCAGTAGTTTTATCTAATGTTATTTTTTCCTAAACTTTCTAAAAAAAAAGCATAACATTTATGTAATTTAATTGGTGATGGAATTAATTTACTATCAAGTAATGAGTAGAAATCAAGTCATCAATAACTTAGAATGCATTTCTTACGGAGACGAGATTATCACCTAATAAATATAAATTTCCACCAAGATCGACAGCAAATAAAAATGTTTTTATTTTAATTCCGTCAGTAAATCAATCGTGATTCGTTTTATCATTGGATGTTACACAGCTTTTTTGTTATTCCATGAATAGGGATGCGTCTTAAACCTCCCGTACTAATCTGATCCTTATAAGCAGCTCAAAATGTATGCGTTTTTGATGCTAAGTATATAATCTTATCTAAAATTTGAAAGATGCAGCGATACGAACTTAAGAATAATTTTAAGGTAGTTTCACCTTTTTTTTCACCTGTTTAATATTTTTGTGCTGGATTCCCTAGCTTTGCAAGTAACCTGTATAAGTTACCCGGTTCGTATTCTAAACAGAAGACAATTGTAACGTATTTTAGTTTCAAACGAAGTGTTCCTTCTGAAGTGTTTCTCTTGAAAAAGAGTGGAATTATCTACTCGGGTTCACCTTTGTGATCCGCGTATTTTTACCGAAGAGATTCTTTTCATAATGTCTCTTTGTTGCAAGATTTTTATTGTCTAACCACCGACTGTCTTTCTATGTCTTTCATTGTTTCGTATAAAAGAGAAATTCAGTTTCTCGAGCAACTTTTTTCCTCCAAGTTTAGCGATATTCTCAGAGAGACATTCTATCCTTTGGAGGCCTACGTTGCGTTATCTCACTTTTTATTCCTTTGCGTTATTCATTCCCATGAACAAACACGTCCCCGCTATGGAGAACTCAGGAAAAAGCTTTGCATTACTTTGTGGCTTGCATTCCACAGCATTCTAATCCATCCGCTTATTTTTCTTGCTCTTTGATGAAGCCTCCAGTTGGGAATGCACGTGGGTCGTTACCTCCGTTAATTAAATTTCCGGAATTACAGCTTCTTAGCCAAGTTGAAGTATTCTCATACCGACAAATTCATGTTTTATTTTTATCTCGGATATACCTTTTCTAGTGTCTCATGTTAACGATTAAGATAGGAATTGAATATGGTTCATATATTAACCCATATTAAAGTAGGATTTACTATATCTCTCTTTTGAGGAACAAAATGAAAAGCAATTATCATAAATAGATACTATTCTTATTTTGTGGAATGTAATGGTAAAATTATTCCGTCTTTGGAGATGGTTAAGAAACTAAACATTGTTAAGTTCCGCAAAAGGTTTTTATTGATTTGACCATTGACTGCCAACATCAGGTCGTCGAGGACATTTTGTCTATGAACGAAATCAATCAGTCACAAAAAAATTCTCTTGTTGAACTGAATAAGCCTTGCTTCTTAACCATCTCTGTTACACAAAGTACAATAGTCAAACATTGATTTTATTTTATTTATTGTCATTTGTTCCTTAAGCATTCATCAACATTTGTGTTCTCGTTTCGAAAAATACCATCTACTCCCTTTGCACGCATGTTAATCAATTTAGACCACGCCAGTTATAATTTAAAATATTTGTATAATTATTGCAGTAACAGAAACTTGTATCGTCATCAACGACGTGAAAGGGATTTCTATCAGAAAAAATTATTAAATTTAGAGAAAATAATAGAATTAGCTATAATTTGCGTACCACATCAAGATATCAGCTTTGGAACACACAATTTATTTTTCCTATAAGGAAAAACTAAGGTCTTGATAATACGGAAAGAATCCCGAAGAACGTGACATTTAACTTCATTTGGCATTCCTTTCGGTATTATAAAAATGGTAGATATACAGTCTTTGGAAAAATTCCGAGGTCCAAAATTTTCCTCTAAAAGATACATAAATGGATTTGGCCTGAGGAAGAGTTCCCTCGAAGGCGAGGGGCTAATCTACTAGGCAGTCCGACCTCGCCAACTTTGTTCCAAGTTTCCGTTTAAGATGAGGATCAGCATGATTTTATGCGCCCGTTTCACCCAAAATCCTTCCATCTCCTCCCCGTTTTTCGAGTCGGGAAGACGAATATTTGGTAGTCTCCATTTGCATTTAAATCACCCCCATAATTGTTTAACTTTTTCCCCGCTCGATAAAACCTTCTGTTTCCTCCCATTATGGGAAACGTTTTTCAGGGGCCATGCGCTTTTGTCGCCGTCCCTTGTCGTTCGTTATACCGCTGGGAACTGTAATGCGCAGGAGTGTACATGCTCATGATGAAATGCGAGTTGTATCTTCTATGTTATTCGTGCGATATGCTTTTATCCGAATACGTTCCCGAGGGATTCGCCCTCGCGTTATCAAATCTTTTATCCTCTCCTGATAGTTTTCCTCTATAATAGTAATAAGGGATGTTTGGGAAGTTTACCGCTATTCATGTATGTGTAGATAAAATATTTATCAGCCCTTTATAAGACCTACAACGTAACTTGTATCACCGTCTTCTTTTTCCGTGATTACCAACTAAAAGACCAAATAAATATTGTGATCAAAATTTCTCATTTTTTATAAAAAATGGAGAGACGGCTCTATAAAATTCATTTTTGTTTGGCCTTCTCTTTATTCATGTACTATAATTACTTAAAATGTATTAATTTATTATATCTGACATTTTGTTTAAGTAGACAATAAATCATTTGAATTCACAATTTTATTTCGTAGAGTTGGTTTGAATTTTTTTCTAGAAAAAATATCCCAATATGAAAAAAATATTGGTAGAAAATGATTATTCAATGACGGAAGTTCTTGAATAGTAATTTTCAAGAACGGAAGTTATAGTCATATTTCTTCATATCTTCTCAATTCGTACGATTTCATTCATGTGTGATGAGAATTTCACGAGATATCGGAATCAATTCGAATGTTGGATTATGTAGGTGTTACAAAGTGGTACTTCATCACTATAAGTTAATTTAATTCGTGAAAATACTCCAGATATCGCTGTTTGCAATTAACGCTCTAAAATGAATAAATAAAAAAATGTTTAGTGCACAGAAGGAGTGAAGGAACTATTTTCTTAGGAAGTTCACATGAAATAGTAGGCTTTGAAAACGATCAGAACGCATATAAAGGGATCATGCCGCACTTTAGAGGCTTATCGCCCCCATTCGGAAACTTCTGTTCTTGGAATTTTTGGAAATAAAACGAATTCAGTTGGTAAGGAATCTGAAAAAGAAGAAAAATAGTTTAACAAACAAGTTTGAAAGTTAATAGTATTTACATGCCATCCTTAGAACCACATATTAGTTGGGCTGAGTTATGGCCTGATGAGAACACTGTCACTATTAAGTCTTTCATCAGCGGGCCAAAACCAATGGGACTAGTGGTAGTCCTAGTGGGACACGGTGGGACTCAAGCGGGTCAATCTCGTTTTAGTTAAGATGTCTTACTTTTTATTTTTCTAGCAATTGGCTCTGATTCGGATGTATCCTACAATTCACAATCATAGACAAGATCTTGTAGAAATCTATGTTGTAGAATGAGGATAGTCGTTGAACGTTTTTCACAAACATATTTATTTATTGTTGAAATAGTACATCTTCTCTCTTCATTTTACTAATTCTACAGTGGCTTTACTGCTGTTTATCAAAAAAATAATTATTTGTAAAATTATATAATACATTATTGTATTAATAATTATATTAAATTAATAAAATAAATTTACAAGTACAACGCACTCATAGCAGGTTGATGGGACGTAGTTGTCATGAAGACACGAAGAGGGAGCTTGAGACCTTAAAGGATGAGAAGCACTGACGACGTAGATTTCCCACCTCCGTTGCACCTTTATTGGCTCTGCGGCGAAGATTGATAGAACGGGACGTTTGAATACTTTTCACATTATTAAAATCTGATTTATAATTTCCCTATCATCCCTGAATTTTCAGCTATATCCTTCCCAATAACTTTCCAAGTGCGACAGTATGACTGATTTATCGGTACCGATCAAACCGTGCCAAGCCCGAAAAATTGATCTCATGGAAAGCCTAACAGTTACGTGTCCTCCGCCATTATGGACTGTACACCTCATTTCAGCACCTTCATATTGACCTTTGCATGCGTAATTGTCCAACACATTGCCCGCGTCTGCATTCTCTAACAGACCCAGCCATTTTGGCGCTAATGGATTTTGGGCCTTAGCAAACTGTTCATCGCCTCTGCGACGCCTTTCGCCGAATATTTTCCGAGTCCGAAAGCAGCCGAAGCGCCATCAATCTCCACCCTTCCCTTTAGGCGCCCTCTGTTTCCCCTTCCTCTCCTTCCTTTCTCTCTTCAAATTGACGAATTCCATTAATTCTCTTCATTAGTGGTCTTATATAAGGTCGTTTTCCATCCAGAAATCCTCCCCGATTTTCCCACTCTGTGCCTTCTCTTCCCACATCCATCACGCAAATTAACTAACTTATGCATTCCATCATTTCCATGCGTTTGCAAATACGTCGCTCGTCACAGCCCGTTAGATTTATCCCACGTATAAAGCCGTCTCTTTCTCCATATCTGTCTCCTTGTCATCAGCCTCCTTCCAGAGCCTTGGAGATGTGGAGCGGTCCCCAATCAGAGGCCTACAATTCGCATTCATTCGAAATTACTCACTTTAATGCTCGCTCACAGTGGATATTGAACTCGGTTAGTATCTGCGGGGTTGCATTCCCGGAGAGAATAAAAATATCCGTCTGAATTAATAATTGTTCTTTTATAATTCACCGAGGAAGGCGTACTTCCGTGGAAATCCATCAAAACTAAGAAAGGACGCAGAAGAATGTACCTTTTCCAGTTTATAAACTCCTTTCTCCTTTTTGGTTGGAATATTCCTGCATCTACGTTAACGAGAGGCGGTTTGACCGTGGAATGTGGATAGGATCAACAAGACCTAAAGGAATTTATCTCGATTCCGCGCAGCAAAGGTAAAGAATCAATAATTTCTATTATTCAAGAAAAGAATTTGGAATTTTTTCCATAACTGCAACTAGAAAAACCCCATCGATAAACGGACATGAAGCGTGTCTAGCATGACCACTACTCAAACTAGGATCTTCCAGTACCGGCGACCGCTACTACTGTTAAGCAATCTCGTTTACGCCCGGTTAATCTTTCTGGATGATGACCAATGCTGAGGAAAATAGTCAGTTGGCGTTGCCCACAAATCCTTGTAGAAACGACACGAGATTTCTCTGCTAGTAGTAACATGCAAACTCAGTAGTCAGGGAAGCTACCCGGTAAACGAAAGATCCGGGTTTGAGTCCCGAGCTCGTTAGACTTTTCTCGTGTATGTTTTCCTTTGGGATTATTATAGGTGTGTGGCTGATCGCGACATGTTCAAGGACTATCTCGTAATTAGGACTGAAAAATATAATAGAACTAGATTAATATAGAATAGATTAATAGACTAGTCATATTTCCGTTATGGATATATTCCTCAAGGTAACGCCTGAAACCGTTTTATTAATTAAGAACTAGATTAGTTATATTAGTTACTTACAATCTGACGTTATTCATTCGGTATCAAAAAGTAAGAAGGAGAGGGGAAAAGGTGTTAATGAAAACATTTTATTAGTTTCACCGGGCTCCCGGATAGCGAAGTGGGCAACTAGCTTACCTAGGCCAGTTCCTGAAGCGAACCAATAAAAAGCTTTTGGGGGTTCAAACCCCCATATTAGAGCAGATGCAACAATAAATGAAAAAATGCGAGAGGATGGTCTCTCACAGTTATACCAACTTTGGAGATTGTCAGGGTATGCATGTTAAAATAAAACAGTTAATATTTTAATTAAATTTTGGGCGGAAATATTCCAGCCCCTGGATTGTAGGCAAGGCAGTGTTTACTCCGTGAGTCTAAAACCCCTCATGGACAAATCGCGGCTATGCCCTTGGTAATGCCATATCTGGAACATGCGGCGAATAGCCAAGCGGGCAACGTATTCAGCTTCAGTGAAAGCGGCTCCGGGTTCAATTCCCGGGACGATGCCGTCTTGTGAAATGACCTAAGCTGTCGAAGCAGTTTAACAATACTACCACTATTATTAGTATAAATTATCATTAGCTCGCTTTGTTAGCTTAGTTACTTATTAGTAACTTAGTTAGTTACTTAGTTATTTATTAGGTTAGTTACTTAAGCAAATTAGAAGAAGAGGAAAGGAATATTTGTCAATGTAGTTAAAGTATCATATCAAATTAAATTAAATAAAAATTTGGTTTTTCCCACAGCCTATCATTCAAATTCTTGATTTAGCATCCGTCATTTCTCGGTTTTAGTTTACTTCTCCGATTTCTTTTTCACAGTTATGGATTAGGATATAATGTTTTACAGCAACTATTTCCAAATTATATCCCATACTTCAGCAGACGATGATTTTATGTCTCATGACTCAATCGGTAATGCGTCTAGCATCACCTTTGTTGACTACATTTGTGTCACCTAGTCAATCCGGCACTTTTAAGGCATCTGAAAGTTTTCCTTCGAAGAGGTCTCACCAACGACGGTATTTTTATTCTCATCATTCAACGTCAGATGCCTCACGTTAATGGAGCCCAAATTAGATGGTGACAAGTATTTAACAAGGGAGTAAATTCGCAGAATACGATCTTATTGGAATATAGATCCATCCCCACCAGGATGTCTTTGGAAAATCAATACCTTATTAAAGACTCGCATAAAAGTGAAAAATGCAACATAATTTATGGCTATTGTGCTGTTCTCTGAAAAAAAATGTCTATAAAACCTTTATAGTACGGTTAATGCTGCTTTAGCCAAAATAATAACTGAGAAATAAATTTTAAAAGTATTTAAAACTATTCTAGCTTTCGTACTATTTTAGTGTGTCTCCATTTTGTGAACAATCCAGACTCCAGGTCTGAAAGAAGTAAATACCAGACAATGGGAAATTAATCAATCGATTACGTACTGAAAACGTCGCTCATACAGTAATTTTCTGCATAAAATTGGCTAACCCTTACCGACTCTTTTAAGGAATATTGTTTTTTGACATGATTCATTTCAATGATAATGTTTAATTGCATTTGCATATTGAGTAAATTATAGCTTAGAGAAAGAGTTTATTCGCTTTAATGCTATGGATTGATAATTACATTTATAAACATTCTCTTATAATGCCAGTCACGTCTTCTCATATAGATTACATTATGATGGAGTTAAAATGCAGTCAACAATTACCGATAGAAACTGTTTTCATCCTTCGTTTCTTCATCTATTACTCATCCAGCATGATAATAACCTTGTGAATAATAAATTACTCAACAGTTATTTTATTTGACAGGTAAAGTACTTATTTTCAATTGTTTGCTGAAACATTTTGCATCGCATACTGCATCAACTACAGGCAGAACTTTCACAGAAAGCCAATATAACAGCGATACATTTATAAATTGCGCCTTTCTAAAAATTCATTGATCGCGAATAACTTTGGGATGGTCTGATATTACCCTTTGAAATTTATAGCCATTCCAGCAAATAATATATAAATTTATAAATATGGGAAATAATTTAGATCCGGAATTCCATGGAAATATCCAGCGATAGAATAACGGTAGAAAGGCACCTTTTTACTAAATATGTTTTTTTTTCTGTAGATTTATCTCTGCAAAGCCGGGTTAAATTAAAATATTTACTCAGTATCTCATGCATAACGTATTTACCCAAAACAAAAAATTGAAATTATACGTTTTATCGGATATGGATAGGGGTAATATAACCGAAAATTTTCTTCTTTTAGCAAAGTATTACATGCAATTATTTTAGTTGGGCAGAGGTGAACATTGTTACCACATTACTATAACATTGGATTAAATAATACATTGATATCTGTTCACAAAATACTTGAAGATTTTGTAAATGTTTTGAGCTCAAAATGTAATTTTAAGTGAAATTTGTCCAAAAATGTCGAGTTGTTCGGTCATAAAATATAATACTAATACCCACTTCGCAATTTATGATGGAAAGATCGAGAGACTGCGATAAAAGTATTAATCACAAGCAAGTAAATAATTTTAGCGCTTAAACTTTTCTCAACGTAAACAAATAAATTTCTATTCCCTCGTGTTTTCTTTCCGAAACCATTCCCGCTTCTTGATCGTTCCTCCCAGAAGTATCGATAATTGTAATTCTTTCCCCTGCAGCATCCAATTTCCCCGCGATGTTTGTTCGATTTCATCTCGGCCTCATCTTTTTTCCATCACTCACTCGTACTTGGACTCATCAGACCTTTCCCCATCCCCAAATTTCTCTCCTAAATCTTTCATTTCCATCTCCCCACTTTCCTCTAATTTCTTTCGCTCTCCACCTCGAATTCTCACCTCATATTCTCTTCCCATTTCCTCCTTACGCGGCATTCCACCTACCCTCATTCACTACCCTCCCATCCATCATCAAATTCCAATTCCACTTTAGAAGATCGCTCCGACGTGACTGTGCAAGGAATCCCTTCAAATGGATGGACCCTGTCTCTCTAGCTCTCTTCGTGCACTCAGCCATTCATCCTAAGTCCAAACAGCCCACAGCCCCTCTTTCTTCCTTACCAGCCCACTTTGCATCCCCCGTCGCTAAAATAAGCTCCTTCTCACTATATATTTCGTTCGATTCTCAGTATAAGCGTTTTCTTCCGTGGCACTCATATTCCTCTTTCTAACCATAAAAATGCATTCATTCATGACATTCTCATTTTTCGCCGAAGTTTCTCCTTGTTTTCCACGTCTTGTCACACACAGATTTGAGTACCTCCCAGTGAAATTTTCCACACATTTTGCGATCTCAAATCAAAAATATCTCAAACAAAAGGGGCAAAATGCAAAGATATTGTATAACTGTTTTCTAAACATTTTACTAAAGGTTTTTCTTCCGAGAGAGAGAGACTACACAAGGACTGTTTACCCTTTTTTTTTCTTTTAGTCAGAGGCATTACTAACAAGATATTTCATACAAGGATGTTTCTATCCAAGAGTAGGTTCACTCGAGGCATATTTAACCTAAGGAATATTTCATCTAATAGGCGCTCCACCAAATGGCATCACGTTAGGTATCAAGTTGAGCGGCCTTTTTTAATCCAATTTCAGTCCAAGAAGAAACAAGCAAAAGTCGACTTTTACAAATCGCACTATTTATTGGAAGACGACCATGGTTCCGATTCATGGATTTCTGTACCTGACGGCGACTCAATGATTCGAAATTGTGGTCGTCTTTTAATACATATTATGGTTTACAAAAGTACGACTTTTTCTTGATCCTTCAGGGAGTCCTACTATGAGATCACGGCCCTAGCGATTTGTTTAACCTAAGAATCAACCTCAGTGGCGTAAAATATAGGTTAAGTAGTTACTGGACATTTACTCCAATCCTTTGTTTAATTGCTTTCAACCTAAGAAGTAATCTTTGCGGTCAACGAAGACAGAGTTCTACGTGTATTTTTTATAAAGGGCTTTCTAAATAGAATGGTTTGAAAGATTCACGCAACCTCATTCAAGCAAATTTTTTGAGATTGAAAAATATATTACCCAAAATTTGTGAACTCTTCCAGTAAGTCTTCAAGAGGTTTTATTGCAAGTCTTTCTTTTAAATGCAATTTGGGAAACTATCCCTTGGGTGTAATATCTTCGGACCCTTTCCTTATTTACCCGATACTTAAATTTCTTTGCTTGCCAGGTCTACTCAGTGTATCGTTCTATGGAATCAATATACTTAGGTGCTACTTCGTCGAAAGCCATCAAAGAAGAGAAAGAAAACTTGGTAAATTTTTCACTTTTTTATCTGGCAACTGGTTTCGCCGAAGGATTTAGCATCATCAGGCGACTTCAAGAGCCAATCCACTTTCCCACTGAAAACTTGTGGAAAATCTACAAAAAGATTTCCATTGATGGATCGTTAACATATTGAAGTAACATATTGAAATATTGATAAAATAACAATGTTATTAGAGGGCCTAGTCATAGTTTTTAGACAGGTGACTTGAATCTGAAGGATATATTAGACCTTTAAGCGAGGAAATTTCGGAAGTTCGGTTGATACAAATGGATATAAGTGCAAATTTCACCTTCTGCAAGAGAAAATAAAACAGGATACTTCCAATTAAAACAATTTTAGGTTACGATTTTTCGATTCCAAGATATCTTCGTTAAGGTAAATTACCACGTAAAATCTTCAGCCTATTCCACTTTCCAGAGCTTCTCATACGTCGGGGTCTTAAATTTCCTCATCCCCCTCTTTACTTACTTCCTCCTTCACCCTCCTCATCTGCTTTCTCTCTTCACCTCCTCTAATCTCAAATTCTGCCTCAAATTTCGTTAATTTCCTCTCCGTCAATAAGGTCTCGGCAGAAGAGAGTTTGATGGAATTTGGTTCTCTTCATAGTAGAAAAGTGTGGAAAATTCGTCAGTCACCCAATTTAAATGACACCTCTATTTCCACAATCTCTAATATAAGGCACTTTGGTTTCCTCGTTACCACTCTTCCCAGACATCCTTTACACATCTCTATCTCTCCCTGTTTTAACAAGGAGTGTTTTCGCTCATAATAAGGTTGAATTTAGTTAGCCGTCCTGAGAATTAAGAAACACTTCCATTTGATTCTCATCAATTTGTGGATGAGAATGCAAATTATTTGAAGTATAATTTAAGGTTCAAAAAAACAGCAACTCTTCTTTAGCGCGATTTAAGGTATCATCCAGTTAAAAGTCATAGATATTCCCCCACACTCTGCAATTGTAAGCTAGAAGGCCGTGTTCTTCTGAACCTACCAATTCGTATTCTTTGAACTGTGTTTCGTTCAGTAGTTCTTTAAATGGAGGTTGTGACATGAAGGAGAAGTATATCGCTGAACACAGTTATTTCATCCCTTTAGCATTAATCTTGCTTTATT
The DNA here is from genome assembly GCA_000376725.2 of Ladona fulva. Classification (NCBI taxonomy): domain Eukaryota; kingdom Metazoa; phylum Arthropoda; class Insecta; order Odonata; family Libellulidae; genus Ladona; species Ladona fulva. The sequence continues at coordinate 2,630,106 of KZ308125.1, read as the reverse complement.
CTATATTATGATCGTTAAACATTGTGTTATAATGAGCAAATATTTAAATTATTTATGCCCATAGAAAAATATCGCTAACCGACAGAAGTGTGTGAAAATTATTATTTTGGATATTGATGCGAAGATATTTTTACTAACTGGTATATTAACTGTTATTTCCTTAGAATGTAGGAAGACTTGGGTTATACTGTTGTTGGAGAAATGTAATTGTTAAAAATTTAAGTGTTGGTTTATTGTATTAAATCTAGACTTGCGCAAATATTTTGAAAATATTCCTTTCACTAGTGTAAGACTCTTTTATTTGATTAATTTTGTTGCATTAGATTGAGGTTTGCTTATTTTTTATGTAAAATTTATTTTTTAAATCGCATGTTTATCATTTACTTGTGCTCAGTGTAAAAACTTACAGCTAACGATCTCTATTAAGGCTCCTTCTGTGTCTATACCCTTTCCTATTCCTTTAGCAAGTGAACTTGCTGGGGAGATGATAATCAACGAAAAAACGTAAACCTGAGTTTATTACGTTCTTGTACAAAATTTAGCTGTTTTTACTACTTTTAAAACTCGTATTTAACGCTCTAATAGGCGTTAGACCACATATAATGTGTATTCCACTTCTAATGAGTAATTATAGAGGAAAATACAAACGAATTGACATTTATTCATGTAAAACAGTCCGTACCTTCTGAAATAGATTTCCAGCAAATAAACCGTGCTTCCTTCCTGGACTTCCTTCAACAAGCGCCTTCCAATACACTAGCCTCCACATAGTCGGTCTCAGACGGGCTAGAACTCAAAGTCGAAAGCACGCACGCTGATTAAGAGCGAAGGACGTCCGAAACTCTGCGAGTCCCTCCGCCTCAAATTTATACCCGTTAGGAGGTCGTAAGGAAGAGAGAAGATGGGTTCAGAAAGGTCCCTTCGGCCACCGCCAACTGCCCTTCCCTTCATAAGCCCTCAGTAGTACTTAGGAAAAGTTTCTCCGTGGCACGTTGACCATAGAGAGGGAAAGGAATGAGAGGAGTAGGAAGTGAGGAAATAAATGTGGAGGGAGTGGACTGATGGAGAAATAGGGAAGGACCAGGTGGCAAGAAACGACTGCCGCAATATCATTAATAAGGAAAGATGGGTGAAAAGGAGTATGGGGTATTTGAACTTCGGGAAACTTTTTGAACGTGCTATCTAATTAAGGGTTCGAATTATTTATAGGTTGTTTTAATTGTACCTATGAAGTATTTCGCCGTTTGATGGAACTTGATCAGAAGAACGTTATACTTTATCCATTACTGTCAAAAATGACTTTCTAAAAATGGATTAGACCTGTAGAAGGATATATAACGGATATTCAAGCTAGGAAGATGAGCTTTAACTTCTAAAGTTTTCATGACGGGTAACAGGAGGAGATACTGACGTTTCCTTTCAAGAACTTTGGTTTTCTACTTCGACATTAATTAGCGTTACCAATTTTCAATTAAACAGATGTAGCACCCGTTAATCCAATGAATCGATATTGTATGGATTATATTTTATCTTTGTATTGTTATGATATGTATAAAATATGTTTTCTTATTGCAGTGTTTTCTTCGTAATAGTATCTATCTTCACTGTTAGAAAACGTAAGTCATGGCATCTATAGGAGAATCACCAGTAAGATTGTCTAGAATTATCCTAGAAGGATCGATCGTACATCAGGTCAAGTACATGCAGTTATACTGCCTTTAGCGGAATCACATGGTGCCGCAAACATTTTCCATAGTAGGCATGTTTCCATCATATACATGTCTGTCTCTTTTATATGCAAATTTCAATTCCGCAGGTATGGACCAAGAACGGTTCCCATAATGGACACGTTTCCGCCATATACAGGTTCCGTTGTACACAGGATGCGATGCTTCGTATGATGAAAACAGCGATATCAAAAATATAACACCACTTTTCAAGCGGTTCATACTGTACCTTTTTTATTAGCTTGGAAGGGAAAACAGGTATGGAGATATTGTTATAAAAAAAGTGATTATCTCCGCATATTTTTACTCTTCAAAACGTCGGACTTCACTAAAGAAGGATCTCCGTCTAATGAAAATTTTGGAAATGTAGTTATTGGAATGGGTGAGAGAGTTAAGCAACATTAGACATGATTTGAAATAGAGAAATAGGGATAGAATTGAAAGTAGTACAGGAAGTGTGTACATACCATTGAAAAAGCTGCTATAGAGAGAATTGCGATAAATAAGGGATAAGAATCAAACAGAAACAATTGTCAAGAATAGCATTTGAGTATTGGCCGATTGATAGAAGAAGTGTATGAGGGCTAGAGTAGGTGAAGCCGAAACTAGAAACTAACGCCTAAAACTATACCAAGTAGAAGGCTGGATATTTTTACCCACTATCTTTAAACCTCTAAATTTCTCTCGATTGTTTTCGTAAATCCAGAAATTTAATGTTTCCAATCTTCTCAAATATCCCTATCTTAGAAAGAATCAATTCAGTCCCATCTTCCTAAAATTAACCTGTGTCATTTACATATCCCTTGAATTTATTCTCCTGGCTATCACGCTATTATTAATTTACTCTTACGGCGAGTTTAAGCCAAAATGGTCTCTCTTCCATCTAACCTCTGGAGATGTTACATGATAATAATATGACACTAATAACCGGGAATAACTTACTTCAATTAATTTAAATGTAGAAATAGAAATCACAACTTCTAAACATCCCGGCAAACATAGGTACAAGAAATTTGGTACAAACACTAGTTATAAAATAATAGGCATTCAAGTTGATTGACAAAAACTAATATAAATAACCTTTTATAGATACATATAAAAACACAAACATTTGGGTTGTGGGGAAAAATTCCTCAGCGGAAGTTTCCTGGAGAAAAACCCAAAATGACGATATGTTGCTTACTTTGGAATTATTTGACTTTTTTACTGTTACCATAGTGATAATACAATGCAGTTGACCATCTCTGGTAGTTTATGAATCTTTAAAAACGGATAAATAAATAAGCTTAAACGCGGACCATAGTCGATATCGTTCTTGATAGCATCAATATGTATTACTTTGTAGTATAAAAATAACAATTTTAATAATCACATCTTCATTTGGTAATTATAGTCTAGGAGACTTATTTTACAATTAACCAAACCGTAAATAAAGATTACGCACGCAAATATGCTCTAACCATGATTCGATCCCAGAACCTCAGAGTCGATAGGCTAGCATTGTATCCACTACGCCACTGCGACCGCCATGATACAACATACGAACAAAAAATCTTGTGAATTTTTCTCTCTCCTTCAATAGTGAATAGTAATGGAAATCCGGGTTGATTATCGTGTAGAAAACGTTTCATTTTAGTTAACTTAACGATATCCCGATTACTTCATCGTCTCTCCCCTTCAACAACGTAAATGGAAGGAGATCCTTCCCTTCCTTCGGTTATCCTAAGACGTTCTCACCTCCCACGCCCGGCTGAGTGCGCCGTAAGATATTCGACGAAAAAGGAAAATGATAATGAATTTGGCGATAAAGACGACGATAAGCGGTGGGATAAAGAGAAGGAAAGTGGATCTGGAATCAAATTATGACGAAGAAGAGTGAGCAAGAGGGGATGGAAGGTAAGCAAACTCTGGCGAGGAGAATTTTAGATAAGGGAAAGAAGAAGAAGAATTTTACGAAGAAGGGAATTTGGTGATAAAAGAGTGGAGATAAGCGGTTACTGAAGGCATTACACGCAAATGAAATGCGCGCAGTTGCAGATGAAGTCTCTGCTATAATCCTCTTTGAATGAGCGTGACTCAAATCGGAACAGCTCATTTTCGCATAATCCATCTCCGTTCATTCGAAGTAGAGTTATCTCATCGGTATTAATTGTGGAGGAATAGTGAATTTGGTATCCCTTATGAGCCGACCCTTCTCGGCAGTAACTTTCAAAGTAGCTTAATTGCCTCTCTTTATGCCGAATATTAAATTATTCCTCAAAATAAAAGACTCTTGTAAGAATTTAAGGGAAAGTGCTGGTCTTGGTTCGCCATTAGCCTTTCTGGATCTTTTTTTTCAAACAATGGTGAATTAAAATTACAATGGGAGTATCTTGTGAAAATATAAATTTCTTACGCACTTGCGGCATATTTCTTTGATATTTTGTTAGTAACTGGTTTCCTAAAAAATAATTTTAAATATATTAGAAAAGTTAGAGGGATTTATTATTCGATAGTTAAGTAACTGTCAATATATCCTTATATCTTCACTCATACTCATTGTTAATTTGTGCATTCTTAGTTTAAATGGTGAAAATGTAACTTATAACCTATATAATCAAGGTTGTAATTAAAAAAAGTCTTTGAGTTATAAAAGTTACATTTCTACCGTATCTCGTTAATGAATCGCCATAGTAGTAGCGCATGTTTAAAAAGGTAAATATTTAAAGAAAAAATCATGAGATGAGTACTTTTACAAGAATTGCCTATGCATGAGAAGGTACGATACATTTTTTATGGAACTCTTTCAATAAAAAAGTGACGAATAGCACTAATATTGTACACTAGCATTAGAAAATCAAGGTTATTTCCGGAGAAAAGTCCCACTAAAAATTAGGAATTAAATACCTTGGCAAATAAATCAAACATCAGTCGCTAAATCTTAGAAAACCGTGAAGTAAATCTGAAAACCAGTAAATTGTGTCACAAATATGACTTTTCTGTATTTCATGACTCTCTATCTTTTCAACGAATATAGGTTCACTAGATAAATTAACCGTCAACAACGACGGGAATTTATCAAAAAGCATATACTAATTCTGTTTAATATATATTTTTAGATCCATATTTTTCTCAAAAATTTTAAATAAAAAAACCAGAAATTAAGAATAAACTTATAAATTAATTATACGTATTCTATTGATATAATTACAAAACTTTATACTTTCTCATACTAAAAGTGTACAAAATAAGTTTTAGTAAGTGAAATAAAAGTGTAAGAAATGGTTATCCTCAACTGATAGCAACAATTTTACATAGCTTAGATGAATTCATTGAGGCCCAGAAATGACTGCCAGATAGTTCAGCCTTTTGCCAATTAGTCCCAATTTGCCGATAAGTATGTCTTAATTGTGCCAGCGTCTTATGACAAGGCAATGACCTTGAATGAGTCATAATGACAACAATGAATAATGATAACAAAGAATGACAGCCATTCACGTTTCACATTTTTATGTGTGTAGTTTCTGCATAATTAAAATTACAGTTTTAATAATAGTCATTGCATACAAAGGTGAAATACGCGCTGATATACTATGTCAAACAAAGTCGCATTATAGCTCAAGGAATGTTCACAGGATAAACGAAAAAGAATAGTAAGTCCATGAGTATAAGTATTAGATACAACTTAAACAGCCATCCATCAATGACAATTAGCTTCTCCACAGAATATCTGGTCTATATGCGAAAATGAATGCATCGGAACAGTAGCGAAGATCATGTTCATTTGTTATTTAGACCATCAAAACTTTACTAAGCATCACAAATGAACGATGCGGTATTCAAATTATGAAATGCTGCATTGCCCGTTTAATTAAGCGATCACGTTCAAAATGCCATAAATATCTAACATTCGATCAACCGCGAATCTATGACGTAAACAGGCATTTGTTAACAGAGCCAGTGTAATGTTCATTGATATATCTCCTTATATCAGTTAACACGGTGCATAATTAATTGCCAATCGTCGATTTCGCTATTAATTGCATTCCGCGTTACTGTTATTGGAATTCAAAGGTTGGTAAAACTGACACTAAAGTACGAATCTCTAAGGAAATTTAAGGTTTGATCCACGTATGTTCCTATTATCAAATAAGGGAAAACAATATCAACAAAATTAAATGATTAAGCTGTTCATTTTTATCATAGATTGTCTGTACCATCAAAAACGTTATGATGTATACTATAAATACGTTCAACAATACAGAATTATTATCCAGCATCGTTAAGTAAACATGGTCATCCCGAATGACAGTTTAATCTCCTAACCTTCCAATGTTAAGTATGAGAAGTGCTGGAGAGCTAATGAGGCTTACTATGAAGGATGAGGAGTGAGGTATTTTGCCTTGCTATGGATTTTTCTGTGTGTGCGAGAACGAATTGATTGTCGAAAATTTGATTCTTTATGTAAAAATACGTTAATACAGTACAGAAGCACTTATAAAGGCAATCAATTTCAAGTGACTTAGATGAATGCCATGATTATCCATTATTCATTGAACAGAAGCATTCATATCATCACAGCAATAAACAGTATTGAGACAAAAGTATATA
>KZ308125.1:2577397-2619245 GCA_000376725.2 Ladona fulva | reverse complement strand
AAAAAATAGTCCGAACGCCCGGTGTTTTCAACCCCTGCCACACGCCGTAAGGTGGCTTTCAGGGTATTTATGTAGATGTAGATTTTAATATCTAATTTTAGTAGAAAATAGAGAGCCTCGCTAGATCTTCAGTTAAAAACATTTAATATTGCCTTTGGTGTAAGTTTAAGTTTATAGACCTTAAATTAGAGACAATTAGTCGCTATTTAGCCTCTAGAATTTTCATTTCCTAGGTATTTCTTTTAAAATAATGCATTATTTTATATGGAATAAAAATCTATTTTAACTTTAGTTAAAAATTTAACCCAACCAAGATGAATAAAGTCATTTATTTAATAGGTAAAACAATATGTGGCATTAAGAAAATAAAACTTTACTAATCGCAAGGAAGAATGGACTTGGAAAAAGTCTGATGCGCCGGGAATCGAACCCGGGTCTCCCAATTGCTGGTCGGGTGCTCTGTCCGTTGAGCTATCCCGGCAGAACATTTCTCCAAGCCATTCGGGAGACTTTGTGGGCAAGAACTTTGCGATTTCGTCCTCATGGTGGCATCGTTTGCTGTCGCGGCTTCATTGAAGCACCGGCCATACAAAGTGTTTTTTCAAGTCCATTCTTCCTTGGGATTTTTTCCTGGGTGCGCACCATCTTGCGCAAAGTCACCCTGACCCGTTTTCCAAAACTTTACTGTTGTAGGCAAGCTCTTGAAATAACTCACTTTAGATTGTTTAATGTATCTTTAGCATGTTTGGAAATAAATAACATTCAGTTACCTATTGCGATGGGAAGTTATATTCATATAATCTTTTTATATTAAAGATAAGTTGGTGTCTCAAAACTAGACCCTGATTTTCAGGTCGAGAATGTTCATATTACAGATTACGTTCATATTATGTTCATATATAGATCGTAATATGAAGCATACTGTAGTTTTTTAAGGCACTTGCAAAACTTACATGATTGTGCATGATTCTAAAGATACTTGAATTCTTTTATCGTCCCCAATATTTATGTATGACTTTATTTCCATATTCTAACACTTGATCATGAGCCTAGCTACGGAGTTCAATTCGTCGATAACAGAACGATAACAGAGGCGTCAAACATCCAGGAGGTGTTTTAATAATAGCAGTGTAATATCCAATGTCCTTCAAAGCCTTTCCTTACGAGAAAATTCGGAAACTTTCCAGCAATTTCCGTTTCCCAAGCACCCCCACAAAATCGACCATCTTCTTCCACTTAATCATCCCCCTCTTCTACCAAATTCCTCCCTTTTCTCTTCCATCCGCAAACACGCGAATACCCTCGAGGACTTACTCTCGACCAATGCGATCACAATAATGAATGTCCTTTTCCTTGCCATCCCACTGTTCCTTAGCCCTCAAACCTTCCTTCCACCCGTGTAATCCTATTAATTTGCAACAGCCACTCTTTCTCGACCCCTCCGCTCTCTGCTTCTTACCTTTCTCTCGCCTCGTCTTTCTTGCGCATCGTCTTACCATCTTCCTTACATTCCCACGTCTTACAATTTGGACCCCTCACTTGCTTCCATCCTTTAGCCGATACCTTTCTCCACACCTATATTTTTTACTCCCCTTCATTCTACGGTTTCATCACCTTTAACTCTTCCTCGAACGTTTTTCTTCATTTAACTTTACCACCCAATGATGATCCAATTACTTTAGTCCCTCCTACTAATCAATCTAGCACACATTTCTCCAGCGCCTTAAGTTGGCTGAAATCCTGATTCTATCGGCTAAGAAATAATAGACGCAAGGTTTTTTGTTCTCTTCTCGTTAATTTTTTTCTTCTGTCTATCGCGTTATGCTTACGGTTAGTGGATCGTTAATTCTATTTCAGAGACATAAAACAGTACTATGATGAATTAATGTCCATCTGAAAGGAAAGAAATGTACTCCTCCGATCCAGTATTTAAAAAACGCGTTACTCAATAAATTAGGTATTATCTAGTGTAAGAAACGTCAGGTTACGTAAGTTTGTTTTCTATCCCGATCAAAATAAGTTAAACACGATGCCGAATTTCCAAAATAGCGGAGCTTCCTCATCACCCTAATCGGGAATTACCGTTATGGTTTAAACTAAGTACTTAACACTAAACTATCCGTACTTTCTTTAGATTTATCATGGATAATATACTCGGAAAATTACCCTTTGTCCACTTTTTAATTCCAAATGAATTTATAAATAAACTATTGGTTATCCTCTTCCATAATGACCGGGAAACGCTCTGAAGTGTATAATTCATTACATAGACTTATCCTCAGGTTAACTTGCTGTCTCCGAGCGTTACTTATTTAACCCTTTTGACGAGGTTTTACCAATAGGCCCCTCGTACACCTAATAGTTATTCTTTTCTTAAATTAATATTTTATTTTAATATATCAGTGACAAAACAACACTCGGTGTCATTCGGAAATCTCCTTATAACGCCATTAACAATCCATTTTGTTGATTCTAATTTTTAGTAGCTCTAACAAAACTTTCTATAGTATATTTTTAACCTATATTTCATTTGTGTTGCATTTTTAATGTTTAATAAATTCTGGTGTGGAGGCTTTTCCATACCGTTGTGATTTATTTTCGTGCTATGTTTTCTAGTGTTTTTGTCAATGCTCTTAACCATATTTTAAGCTATGGAATTAATTTTCTTTAGTTTAAAATTTACCTATTACCATCAGCAGATTTCGCAGGTTTTTCACAACATAGTTTCTTCCTTCTTCATTTTTTATTGTTCTGTCCTTTCCGTTTATTAAAATTAAAGATTTAAATGTAAGAGGAGAATTAATAGTCCCAAACTCTCCCGTAATGAAGAGGCTTCTATTTTAGTCTATAAGTTGCAAATAATAGTTCATGATATACAGTGATACCTCGACTTACGAACTTAATTCGCTTCAGTTTGAAGTGCGTAACTCGATAAATTTGTATTTAGAAACCAAGTTTTCCTAATAGCTCTTTGGGTTTCCGGTTCGTGTCTCGAAATCAACTTCGTATTGGTTAAATAGTAGTTAGAATAATGCACTTATGTAGAACAAAACGTAAGTAGCAGTTCCACTACAATTACATTTTCTCAAGTGTAATTACTTACAGAGAGGACTGAGTCCCCGCATTTTCCATGCATTTTCCTCCTTTCCCAAGCATAAGCGTTACCTCTTACTTCTCATGCAGATCCTTCAAGGACACAAATTGCTCCCATTCCAAAATACCTCGTTGCTCACATACCCTTCATTGCCTCTCCGTCTAATTTATTTTCGCGGAACTGTCGCGTAAATTACTCCAATTTTTTCGGCAGCTCCCGATGTTTTCTCCCTTTTCCGCTCTATTCCCTTATTACTCTGACCGCCTTTACTCCGCGATACCTAACAATATGCTGGCACTTTTAATTTATCGGGACGGCGAAGTAAACATCTATCATTTTCTTTGGTGGATTTTTCTTTTGATTTACGATTGGAAATTCTCCAGTCGAGAGCCCTTTGCGTTCCTTTCCAGGAATGAGGATTTCTTGCCCTGTTTTTTCCTCTCATAATTTATGTATTCTTTCCTTCTTCCTTCAAATTACTCCCCCAACTTAAACGTGCTTATCGCGGGTGTAATTTTACAGCGGAAGATTCTAAGTTATTAATATTCGCGTTTGATTCTTATGGAAAAGCAGCCAGAAATTTGCGAGATAAATGTTCAAGGCAAGATGTCAAGGATTGGCAAGCTAAGCAACGTGGCTTGTACGTTCGATAAATCACTGTCTCCATGTCAATAAGTGCAACTTCGGAACGTTGGCCAAATTCCACAGCAAATGGATTCTGGTAATGATATTTTCGCGAGAATTTCCACTTCTCCACCAGAAAGCAGGCTTGAGTACAATGCAACCAAAGCCGTTAGCTTTGAAAATTTCATCGTTGAAAGTTTTACAGAGTAGAATGAATTCGCCAGGAGATGGGATATGATGGATTTTAAATCCAAATTTAGTAAAAATTCCGAACCCAACTCACAAACTAGTTGAAATAGAAGCCCTTCATGTAAGAAAGCGAAAATATACATTTTTTTCTCCATCGATCTAGCTCCTATTTTACTATGAAAAACACTACAGAAGACCACATACACGGGATTGCATTGTTATCCGAGTCTGTGCAAAACAATATTGACATCCTTTCTTGAAATTCCTCTCTCCCTCATTTTTAATTACTACGAATGTAAACTACTCAATTGGATTAGGACCTAGTATTTGTAGTATCGTTAATTTCTTTTCTGGGGAAGGAATAATAGCATACTTTGATGTAAAACTCGGGAACTTTTATTTGCTTTCAGTTAGCATATTATCCTCACAATTTTTGTACAATGTGTTACTTTAAATGCTTAATCATGAATACCATACTAGTCAAAGTTAAATTCCGTTTGCGCTAGGAAGAAATGGCGTCAAAGTCTTCAGTCTTCAGATTTGACGCCAAAGTTACAAAGTCATAGTCATCATATCTTATCAATCTGTGATCTCTTGGATAACATTATCAATATTGAATTTCTACTAATCTGAAGACAATTGCCTCATTTGTAGGCAGTTACAACGCATGGAAACCACGTGTGTTGCCGCCATTGCAGGGGTGTCCGCTACAGAAATTCACAGGTATATTTTTAGGGAGCAAACAGAAGTTTTCAGAAGTGGGAGGGAGGCTGATAGCGTTTAGCAAAATTAGGATGGGAAATATTTTAAATTAATGTAATTTAATTCATTATTTAATACATTTATAATTTAACATAATTGAAAATTCATAAGATTTAATGAATAATAGTATTATTTCTACACCCATAAATAGTACTTTTTCCTATTTCCGTGTAATTAGTAAATGTTACCTGATTATGGCGATGTTATCAAAACCGGTCGTCTACAACAAATCTTTCTCATGAAAATTCATTAATTCAATTTTCATTTTAGTGTTCAGGTGTGCACATTTTTATCGAAGATCCATTCAACGTTAGGATAATACAAAATAATATTTTCTGTAGCATTCTCTCTTTGATGGATATTTCGAGCACTCGACATTTCGAAAACAGCTCAGCTCAATGAAATTGAGTTGAGTATGGAAATTAATTCAGAATTCCAGTAGGCGTTAAAAAGAAAACAACAGCGGTACTTGAAGCTAAACTGCAATATGAACAATCAGGAAATTAGCAAAAAGGAGGGATTAGATAATCGTCGTTGACCCACCTCGGGAACAATAGAGCTCACATTGGAAGAGGAAAAGAGAGGAGTGGACAAAAATAAGAGATTAAATAACGAGGGGTCAGCCCGGAAGGGGGATTATGAGATGAACGGGTGACTGATTGATTGAAGGCGCCGAAACTAGTTCGGAGGATGCGAGTTTTCCTCCTCTGACGGTGGACTTTATCACTTTTGCCGTCACTTGCGAGTCCAAAGGCTTAATATGGTGCGGAAATCTTGTATGGCGCGATAAAAGAGCGATCAGTCATTTTCTCTCATATATACGCCCACGGAAACTCAGCATCGTCCCGTGGGAAAAGGTAGGAAGTGATAATGGGGCATTCCTGAAAATCCCGTCGGAATAAGAGTGAATCGAGTAAGGGAATAGCTACGAATAAAAGCGATAACTTAAATTGAGTCTCCTTTACCGTGACACTAAATATTTAATCTCGAACGGGAGCAATGTAATGAAACGTAATTGGTAGTTTCTTCTATTGTGCAGAATCCATAACTTTCCCAAGATCTATCTCATATGGTTCCGCCTAAATTAGTAGTATAAAATCAGATACTTTTATGTCTCCACGGAATAAGTGTACTTCATATAGTAAATATCGGCTTTTCGTTCGTCTTTTTCCGAATAATGCAGCTGATAATTCAAGTTAATAAAGTGCTAAATCAGCTTGATAAATTTGATGTACGAATTAATGCGCGAGGAGAAATTATCACGTAGTGTTATCGGATCTAGTTGGATATTCATTACTGAATTAGATATCACATATTATCGATCAATTATTTTAATAAAAAAAATCAGAAAGTGAATCCATCTACAGAAATAGCACATTAGCTAAAATGCGATTGGTCCTACTTATTTATACCTCATCTTCAGGCTTCAAAATAAGTCGTGTTTTTTTAGAAAATAAGTTTCACTTGGAGGAGGCCTGGGAGATTTTGCTCGAACCTAAGGTCGAATAAGTTCCACAATGTGTCGTTTGATTTAACGTACACAAACAACATATAAAACGGTACATATAATTAATTTTAAATTAAAAATATTATCAAAATGATTGAAAAATTTTAACAGAAATAAAATTATGCATCAAAATCAATCGGTTAATCAAATGATACTTCTTTCGACTATATGGCCTTAGTTATAATACGTCATCTATCAAAAATTTTACGAGTGGTTGTTAACGATTGTTAATTACGAGAGATTCAGCTTCCATCAAATCTAGATTACTCTGAATTACTATCAATTTCCATGTTTCATATTAACGTAAAGCCATATTTTCGTTCATACAATCAAAGAGCAAAAATAAATAGAAAGGATTTCATTAACATTCTAACAGTGATAGCTTTATCATTTAGAGTATCACCATCGTTAAAAATTGTTTTTTCTGTTTTAAATATAAAAAATAATACCATGATTTTTAACAGGGAACGAAAGAATGGACGAAAAATTAATGTACAACTTCAAACGGCAATTTTTGCGAAATCACTTCGAGCATAGACCTATCCCATTTCTCCCCAGTCGTTAAATTTTTGATAACACTCTTCCAAAATAGTACCCTCCTCATTCACTTAAAACCCATAAAAACGGGCGTGTTAGGGCCTCGCAAATTTAATCGAAGTAAAAGCTCTTAAATCAACTCAAAGATAATGGCATTCTTCTTTCTCCTATATCTTCCACCCTCTCTTTCGCATCTCGATTCGGGATGTTTATACCCCTCCCCTTTCCCTTATTAATACTTCGACATCTTTCTTTCGGAATCCTTCCCTGGGAATCGGTCCCCCTTCATACCCAACTTCGCAAACAATGAGCGTCCTTAAGGTTCCATTCAATGACTCCCAGGGCGTTATGGTCGACGGGTTAACCCCGGAGCAATCCCCCGTTGCCGACGGTAATAGGTAGCCAAACTTCCCCATCCCCACGACAATGCCTTCTTTCCCAACCCATCGGTTCCAACCACACCCGTTCCAAAGCCTTTGCGACCCCCAGAACTGCATTGCCGGCGGCAGTAACTCACATAAACCACTCCGTCTCAACCTCAATTCTTCCTCTCACGTCCCTTCTTCCCTCGGCGGCATAAGCCCCAAAGGCCTCGTTTTCCTCTCCTTTCTCACACTTCCCTCCCCTCTCCGTGGCCCCTCACCTGGAATCGAAGCTCGTTCCTCTTCGGGGCATCTTGGTACCACTAAGTCGGCTTCTGGAAAATTGAGTTGGATTACTGAGGGAAGGAGGCAAGTTTGAGGATTTGAGGATGATTTTCACCGTGGGTGGTTAAGTGTGAGAGGTGGACTTTTCCGATGGGACAATGAAGAAGGAGACCATCTCTCCATCTCATAGTGAAGTTCTGTACTTCGTCCTCCAATCCAATTCGCTCTATCGTCGTTCTTGTTTTCCTTATTCTGCGCCTGCCCTTCTCTATCTTTCCTCCCCTTTTCTGTACACCTCATTTCCTCATAATTATTTTCAAATTAAATAGTAAAATATAGAAGTTAGTAATGTTAAATCTAATGCCATCTACTCCAGTTTTTATCATTCATTGCCTCCAATTACTTAATTTCTATACTTTTATTACTTCTTCCTGATAGTATATTACATTTATATTATATTGGTGAAGAGTAAACAAATTCGAGTGATAAAACTGCGATTGCTGTCCAAGCGATCTAATTTGAAAATTACCGGAATTCAGTATCTATCATTTTACAGGATTAATTTAACCACTGGAATCTTCGAGATACCAAATTATAACTCTTTCATATATTTCAACTCGTAAAAGAATATCTACAAGGATGAAAATGCATTTTATATTTTAGAGGACATTTTAAGAGTATGGGACCTGATCGTGCATTTAGAATGTTTGGGAAGATATAAATTTTTAAGGCATCTCTACATCTTATTCTAGAGTACGGATTCATAACCGGTAGTACATTCGCCATTGAAATTACTTGGAAAAAGATTCGGTGACACGTGAATATATAGTTAATGATCTTCTCATGGAGAAGCGGACATGAACAAAGATCTGATGGGACGGAGACTCGAACCAGGGTCTCCAATTTCCGGTTGATTGCTGTGACCATTGCGTTATTATTTTTTTTTAGCATTCCGGCAGGATAGTTCAATGATCGGAGTAACAAATAGGAAATTGGGAGACTAGGGTTCGAATACCGGAGCCGTCAGGCATTTTTCATGTCCGTTACTCCATTGGAATTTTCCTAAGTGCCCGCCATTACAGGCAAAGTCCCCTCTAGTCTAAGTCCTTCTCCTCCCATTTATGATCATTATGACTTAAAAATAATGAAAATAAAAATCAAACTTTTTACCTATAAAGTTAAATTGGTATATTGTAGCACAAAGAATTGATACACTTGTTTACATGGGCTTCTTATAAATGTAAGAAGATTTTAAATACCTCAGAATTTCTTCTAAATACTACGCAAGAGCGTAGAAAAAGATGGAAATGCGGAATTGTTTTCGTTTTAATAGCGGAAGTACTCACCTAGCAAAATATTTACAGCTCTTGTTTTGTTGTTTGAGGAAAATATATATAGTAACTCTCACTAAGTTATAATATCTTTGATACCCTCAGCCAGTACGTAACCCATTCCATTTCCAATCCTTCTTCCTTCCCATTTCATGTACTCTCTCCTCAGTCGCCTTCCTGTGTTGCATTCTCAAGCCCACTGAAATATTATTCCGCTCATATATCTCCCCGCTTTCTACTATATAGATCTCCCCATATCCTTAATGACTTTCTCATGCCCTTCCCATCTATCTTCGCTGTACCTTTTGTCTAGCATTAATCTAGGCCCTATACCTCTTTTCCGCCTCATAAATAACGTTTTCGAACCCCGTCGCCGTTCGCCTTTCTCCTTTGCCCTGTTTACGCCAAACTTTTTGCACGTTTTTAATTCTATACCTTTCCGCCTAATTTACGGCCCTTGGATAAAGGAGATTACGTCCCTGTCCATATCCTAAGGGTTTCCTGTTAGCAATAATTGACCTTCGACCGCTGCTGACAGCATTTTTCATCACTACCGTTAGCATTTTTATTGCTCCCCGATGAGTTCTCGTCTTGAAGCGCTTCTTGATTAAACTTTAGAAGTTTTGAAGAACCGATGAGAACGTGTTTTTCTCCTTCCGATGAAATGTAGATCCACTGTTTTCTCAAGCTGCGTCATTACAAATTTTGAAAACCTGGGCGAATATTCTCGGACTTAATTTTCTAAAAACGTGCCTCGAGGAATTTCATTCAGGTCGATAATTTCTAAGCGGTAAGTGAGAATGTTAACTCTCCCCATACTTTTTCCTTTCTTTCTTTCTCTTTCTGTGTATAATGTATTCTTTGCTATGCAAGGAATTCATCGGTAGTACTTACTCCCTCGATCTTGAAAAGACGGAGACTTCGTGAAAAAACATGCTGGTGTTAAAAGACGTTTCTTGTTATTCATTTTATTTTATTTGTTATTATCTTATTTTTCCACCATCTTAATTCAAGACTGGTTTCGAAGTAATGCTTGATAATTCACCTCGGAAAAAGCACTCTCAGCTAATTTTGTATCACATTTTTCTCCCTGTAAACCTTTCCCAACTTGCGAGTAATTCCGAGTACACAATAAATTTACAACATTTTCTAAATTTACAACATTTTCTGTTCATTTACTTAAGTAAGTTTAACGTGTTCAGCTTTATTTTCTTGTAATAAATATTAACTTTTTAGGTCAACCTATGAAATTCTCAATCTTAATTGAAACCGTACCTAAGCGGTCGATAAAGCTTACTTTTTCTATGGACTAGATGATGAAGTAGTTCTGTGAAACCTTAAGTCACCGCTGAATTGCTGTTTCATGAGGTGGTTTCCTGAAAATAGGAAGATTGAGATAGGACAATCTCACAACCACAAAGCTTAATCTGAAAGTGTGTACTGTTCTCGAGATACCTGAACTCTTACGGTATTAATGTTTTAGACTCTGATACCAAAATTTGACATTTATTATCTTCAGCCATTTACAATCTGGCATCAGATGCAGGACTCAATAAGCGTTTTCCACTCATTTCTCTTATAATCTGCTTGCCGTTATATAACCCCTATGTACCTGCAGGGTCTTGTATAGACTTGTTTGGACTTGTTGCAGAGATCTCTTGATGAGTTTGATCTGTCCTTCTTCTTACCAGAAGGTTTCCAGTTAAGAATTGCTTATGTTCAACGGTTGTAATTTTGTATAAGTCGCTTAGTATAAAAAAGAAGGGCTCGTCAGAACCTTTTTCTATTCTTATTAGCCGATCTTTGTTTTCACAGCTTCAAAATTTGTTTTTCTTTAATTAATAACCTCCTTTAACTCATCTATCCGTCGTATACTTGAGACTTCGTTCTTTCACTGTCTATATAATAAAACACCTTTTTTCTGAAATCTCCCCTCACTTCCTTTTAAGCATTTCTCCACGCACTTTTCATCTCCTTCAACCCCCGCATCTCTTCTTCATACCCCTCCCTTTCGGACCAATCGCACGTATTCTATTCCAAAGGTCTTTTGTCCACAGCTCCCTCTCCCCATGCTTCCTTCCCTCACCACCGCGACGCTGCCTTCTCCTCTCCTTCCGCCTTTCACGTCCTCCTTTCTGAACCGGCCGTTCCGGCTGCTCATAACTTGGCCGGGAATTGCCGTCTGCAATTCCCATTGAGTACGGTTTCAGGGGAGGTGGTCGAGGGATGGTTTGGAGTACAAACGTACCCGTTCCCCGACGCATGTCTCCGCTTCCTTCCTTTCCGGGTGATTCAAGTCGACGGACTCCTTGAAAAAAAAGGGGATGCAAATGTAACCGAGAGCGACTGTCGTATATTTCGAGATGTTAATTTCGGGAGTTATTGTTACGGTGGACGTGGAGAGTGGCTAACATTATGGACACGTTCATAAAGACTTTTGACGCAGACGTTACCAGATATGCGTGGAGTGTCTGGAAATGTCTTCACAAAGGCCTCTGAGGTTGGGTCATGGAAATTCTTTGGAAATCAATTCCTCTATGACCGTATCTTCGGGTATCACCCTGTCGACGTTTATTGAGCGATATTTTTCATAAATGTTAGTATTATTTAGAAATTTTCTATTTCTGACTTATTTTGTAGTTCGAGCAAACGTAAACTATAAAAAAATGAATAGTATCAAGCAATAAATTGTGGAAATTCATGATTGTTCAGTATTTAATAGCAAAACTTATACTATACTAATATAATATAATACTAATATAGTTATACTAATACACGAAATTATCAATTAATTATAAAATTAATTTTGTGGATTTCTACAAGCTTTGTCAATAAATTATGCACGGAAACTCTAGGATTAGAGAAGAGACTAACTAGTCTCGCCCTAAAATAAAGTTGTATTTTAATTATTACTATTACTTTTCTCTCACTTATCGTGTAATTAGTTCTAAACTTGTGATGGTTCTTAACCAAGTCATATGTCTCTATTTGACTTGGTTAAGACTAACAATATCATAATAATTATTACTATAAAACGTTCTCATCTAGGTTCCCTCTGTTATAAATAATCTAATTTGGTCAAAAATACTTTTAGTAATAGATTTTCCTATCTCCCATGTATAACATGTTAATGTATTTCTGATTAGAAAGACTGGGGTCTTCGTTGCATGCATGTTTTCAATTGAGAATAACTTTTAATATTTTACTGTGATTTTAATTTCTTTGGAAATCTAGAGAAGATTCTAAATATTTGCTTCAATAGAACATTATCCAGTTCAATCACATTTTCATCGTAGCATCTTATCTAAAATTCAGATAGTGGTTTCACTTAAATATAAAAACCCGTAATTCCGGAATCCGAGGAGAGATTTTGTATTTCTTCGCGAGAATGGCATTGTGAGTTATATTTATTGGTGACATTTTAAAAATTTACGTCATTTTAAAACATTATTCAACCGCGACTCGCATTTATTTTTAACTCCTCTGTGTGGTCCATTCCTGAGTTAGGCCTGGCCTAAACTAGACGAGTTTTTACCCCGGAGACCATTCCGTTGGTCCAACGCTACCTTTTGGTCACGTTCCAGAACAAATTCGTGAAATACTAAAATAATTATAGTACATTATAAATTAAATGAGTCAATTTCGGCCCACTAGGACGACGAGAGTCAGCCGGCATTATTGTAGGGAGAGTGCTTAGCGTATGGTTTCAAACTCCGTTTTTTAACAGCTTAATTCGAACGAACCCTCTACTTCTTCGTTCAGATCCCTAGCCATATTCATCGCGATACTTTCACCGTAAGCGAACACGTTACCCATTTCATCATTCGGGGGGCTATATTATCTATTTATTTGCACATATAATTTAAGTTTCTCTATCTCGCACTTTACGTCAGACGAAAATATAATGCAAGTAATTCAAATGGGTATTATTTAGCAATTATATTCATTTTATTTTCAACAATTTCATTATTTAATTATTTCTATGTATACAATAAGTCACTTAAGTATGACCTGTTGGTATCATATGATAAATATCATTACAATATCTTTATTCCACTGTATAAAGATCCTCTATACGAAAACCCTACCATCAAGAACTTCTATATAGTTTAATTAATCAAAATAAATAAATTTAGTGGTTAATTTAATGTTGCAAAGTCACATACAATTTCAGGCATCATAAAATGTTAAATGTTTGAAAAAATACACATCATATAGAGTGAGCTAAATATATGATAAATATGAAACTTTATATGTAAATCAAAACCCATGATTAGCATACTTTAAACAGATACATGCTAGGATATAACACATCGGTAAATGAAATATATTTATCAGAAGGAAGATATAATGATGCCGAATGGAACATACAGGCGCTCTTACCATGGAGAACACTTCCTCTTCCCTACCTTAGAAAAAATTATCACCTTAGAAAAAATAACGCCTTTATTTTGGGCGAAATATCAGTTTCTTCAACGTTCATGTGGATTTGATACTCATCACATTGGAGCTCAGACATAGCCACATTCTCATTTACTGAACCCTTAGTCTCAAAGGTGGTACACCTTCGATGAACGGAGAAATTTTCTACAGAGAGCAGAACTTGCCGAAAACCCGCCAAAGGACTGCTTTCCGAGAACTCAAGAACGAAACCTGCTTCGTAAAGGAAAAGGAGTAAGTTGATCTTGAAGTGTGTTGAGGTGTCTCCACAGGATGAATTGCGATCCCTGCAAAGGAGTACACGTGAGACTGGTTGAGAAGAGTTCCGACGAAATAAAGATGATACACCTGACTGGTTTTCTGTAAACCTCGGAGCTCTCCAGGTGCTAAACTCTCATCATAAATATTTGCGTTTTCCTTCGGAGCCTAGTATGGGATTTTTTCTCGAAAGGGACCATCCGTAAACTTCCTTGGAGTTTAAAATCTGGAAAAATCTTCATAACCTCAAGATCTCCATCTTAAAGAAACAGCTCCTACGCTTTATCTCTCAGCTGTGTACTGTAGAGGATTCACACTTTTATCTCCAGTGACCCGTACTAATATCTAAAAGAATCTCGGGCACCAAAATAAATTTACAGTGATAAACTCATGTATTTATTTATGAATGTATGCATTTATATATTTATATCGACATTTAAATCTACATTAATACCCCGCAAACCGCCTTTCGACGTGTGGCAGGGGATGTAAACACCAAGCGTTCGAGTCACCTCTTTAGCTTAATGTTGTCGCGTGCCGCTCGAAGAATGAATGAGTCCCTAAGACGACTTATCCTCGCATTTATTTCTCTTATTTTACGCTCACTGTCGGATATGCCGAAGTAACAGGAGAGTCGCACAACACCGATTATTTCTTCCGCAAATTTTATATTTATAAATGTATCAAGCAGTCGCAGCCTAGCTTGTAATCTCCTTTCTTTCAAGGATTCCCAACTTGCGTCTGAGAACGTTTTCGTTCACCTCTTTTTTATCATAATTCTTTTGTTGACAAATCGCATCACCTAGCGCTGTACTTTCTCGATTTTGCGGGTACACGCTAGATCTCATATACTTGGCTCGTATTCTAGATGGGATGTAGGACCGAGGTCATTAGTTGTTTCACTATATATTCTTTTAACCATCTCCCTTTCACAGGTTTTAGTGATGATTAAATATATGTTTTATTTATTTTTTTGTGAATTACCGAAATCATATCAGTCTGTAGAGTGGACGCAAGGGCGTCGATGAGCTGTGGAGGCTTGGCGTGGGCTATCCGTTTAATATTTAGGTATTCTGAAGCAGAGAATGGAACAGCTATTTGGAAATGCCTATAGGCGAAGGCATAGGAGGGGCAGTTTATCCTATATGACCCTGGCATTCCCGGCGTCAATGAACACTTATTCCCTCCTCCTTCCTACTGCTGTGCCCAAGTTAATGCTGCCCCTTCGTCTAATCTCCTATTCTAACCCTCCATTTTCCCTCCCTTTATTCCCAGTCCCTCTTCTTCAGTACCGCACACGTCATCTTAATGCGTATTTGTGCTCTCGATGATGACTCTACGTCTCAATATTAAAGCGAGGCGGAAGCTCTATTGGAAGGGTCGAGTGATTTTTCCCTAGATTAGATAGGAGGTATATCTTCTTTTTATGGCGTCACCTTTTCATCCCCTATTAGTAACTGGTCAATTGCCCAGTTCGCAATTGGGAAATTTTATTCGTTCAGTTATCTCCTTAAGCGCATCTTTGCATCAGCTGATCTAGCAGTAAGTACAGGCATTATTTTTTGCTCCCTATCGCTCGTCATCTAATTCTTCAAGGATTATTAAATATAAAGAGCAATCCAGTAATTATTGGTTTTATCATTTTTGCTATCGTTATTATATGCATGTGTAGATTACTTCCTACAAAAAAGTTGTTTTGATACCTTTAAATGTGATCTTATTATTTTCTGGAAACTGTAAAATTTAATCAAATGTTTGCAAGAAAATGTTTTAATGATACCTTTATACTAGCAAATATATTATGGGCTGAATGCACGTACATATGCGTATTGCTCAAAAATTTGTCTTTGGAAATCTAGAGAAGATTATAAATATTTGCTTCAATAGAACATCATCCAGTTCAATCACATTTTCATCGTAGCATCTTATCTAAAATTCAGATAGTGGTTTCGCTTAAATATAAAAACCCGTAATTTCGGGATCCGAGGAGAGATTTTGTATTTCTTCGCGAGAATGGCATTGTGAGTTATATTTATTGGTGACATTTTAAAAATTTACGTCATTTTAAAACATTATTCAACCGCGACTCGCATTTATTTTTAACTCCTCTGTGTGGTCCATTCCTGAGTTAGGCCTGGCCTAAACTAGACGAGTTTTTACCCCGGAGACCATTCCGTTGGTCCAACGCTACCTTTTGGTCACGTTCCAGAACAAATTCGTGAAATACTAAAATAATTATAGTACACAATAAATTAAATGAGTCAATTTCGGCCCACTAGGACGACGAGAGTCAGCCGGCATTATTGTAGGGAGAGTGCTTAGCGTATGGATTCAAACTCCATTTATTAACAGCTTAATTCGAACGAACCCTCTACTTCTTCGTTCAGATCCCTAGCCATATTCATCGCGATACTTTCACCGTAAGCGAACACGTTACCCATTTCATCATTCGGGGGGCTATATTATCTATTTATTTGCACATATAATTTAAGTTTCTCTATCTCGCACTTTACGTCAGACGAAAATATAATGCAAGTAATTCAAATGGGTATTATTTAGCAATTATATTCATTTTATTTTCAACAATTTCATTATTTAATTATTTCTATGTATACAATAAGTCACTTAAGTATGACCTGTTGGTATCATATGATAAATATCATTACAATATCTTTATTCCACTGTATAAAGATCCTCTATACGAAAACCCTNGATATTGTAATAGTAATAAATATGTGAGAAATAAATTAGGAAATAAAGAATGGCTTTGTGGAGCGAAGAAACTGGCATTATGAATGGAAATATTCGGAAAGCAATTGTTTACACACAACGCAAAAAATACAACTAGAACAAGTCCATAGGTTAATAAAAAGAAATACTCGTAAAATTACTCTGCGATTCACATCAGAAATTATCTTTCAAAATTAGTTGAGCGTTATTAGTGCATAACTTAGACGTAGTAAAATTAATGGTACCCAGCGATACTTGGTGGAATGACATAGTTGAAATACTTTAAAATATTTAGACGTAGTATTCAACGTCACAGTAGAGCAGTGAGTTTCCTATTGCATCTCAGGAATTCCATCTCTCATCATTCTATATCCCTTACGCTAGAGAAACCACGCACTCTCCACCGAATTCCTCGCACGAGCTCCGTTCGCCATTCACCCTTTCTGCTTAATTAGAGGTTAAATACAGTCAGACTTGGGATCCATGGCGAATGCTGTTAGGGTTCCCAGCATACCTCCACGTCCCTCTAATCCCAGCTTAGATCTACCCACATCTCAATGTGTGACGTCTCCTTTGATTTACTGGATGATGCACCGCCCTCTCTCCGTAACTCCCCGGGCCACGGACTCATTCGGACCCGCCATTAAACGCGCATTCACTTAATTTATAACTCGGGGTCGTGATTTTTCTACGCCGCCTACGCCGAAATATCCGCGAATAAATTCGTGAAACGCTGGTATTATTAAGGGGCTGAAGGGGGAATCGGTGCACGCTATTGGTTCTGCTAATGTGATGGGATACTTGGGAGAGCGTTGACCTTTCAAGTTCACGCTACGGATGCGTGACCATTAATAAATTACTTGTTGGAATTGTAGATCGCTCCGAAATTGCCTATGTAGCTTCCATTCTCGTTATGACGCTACGTGTGTGACCCTTACGTCACACGGTATTAACGACTATTAAAAATACGTAGTAAGCAATGCTTACGTACGGAAAAACGGAAGGTGTATAGAAGGAAATTTACATTATTACAATAGTTAGCAGTGATGTATCAAGAGCACTTCTCTACAGACGAAATTTTTAATAAGTATCAATTCTAAGTGCTTTGGCAGCTAAGGTCACTGCGCATATATGAGCCCCTCCGGGATTGGAACCAGAAATTGCTTTCACCGAAGTCGAACGCGTCATCCCCACTGTTATCCGGAGGCCCGACATTTTCGATATAACAATGAACCATTTCAGCAATTTTTTATATGCTTATGCCCGTTTTTGATAGTCAACTTGATAACACTACGTAGAGTTAAGTGACCGTGTCCCACGAATAAGCAAAGGTAAATATAAAGTAAATACCAACATTACGGAAGCTCTGTCACTGGGACTAATTAATGCTGATGGTGAGCACTAACACTATTGGAAATTGTCCTCGATGTAACATAAATGGTAACCTACACGGTAAAATGTCACGAATGCCTACTTTAACGTGGAAGGAATAAAACTTCACCGGAATTATCACCAGTCATTGTTTACCTGTTCATGTATTCGAACGATTTGTAGACCTGTACCACAGCAAAGACTAATTTGATTCTTGAATTCTTAATTAGCATAACAACAGAAAACCCTTACAATAGCAATTTATCCATAGCAAATCTAGGGAAATTTAGTCATGATCTGACCGAAACGTATGCTGTGGGTGAACGTAATTAACGACGTCATCCAAGGATATATCATCTCTGAATGAGTACATCAGATTCGATCGAAGCGAATTTCTTCTGCATACGCCCATGCAATGACAGGAAACATCAAACATTGCATGTAGATTTAACATATAGAGTTAATGTCAATCCTTGAAAAGAGGCATTGATTTCCATTTCATTTTTTCTAATCCATGAATATAACGCCTATGTGAATGAACCCCTTAAGAGCATATGCATTCATAGTTTAAGTAAGGTCCAACTAGTGCAAAGTAGCAAAGCACGAAGAATTGTTCACAGTACTTGCCACCAATTTGCCAATAAGTAAGTGTAATTTTTCACATCATAAAATACCACAGAGGTTTTAATTATACTGACCCCAACTGAAACTCCATGGAAATCGTTCCACTTATCGGAAGTTGTTGAAAGTGCTACACGCACGTCTTGTATTAACTATAAAAGAGAACTTTTTATAAGCAAAACTATGGTTCAAATTTCGACCACCGGGAGACATTTTGCAATACTAAAGTTGGACGAAAACAAACTATACAGCTTTAATTATTCACGGAAGGTGTTCAAAATAGCTCCATTAACATAACTCCTGATTCTAAAGTGTATTAAAGCGTACACAAAGGAAGTTGAGCTCCTCCAATATTAAAGGAGTAATTTTTGTCCATTCTTAGGGCGCCAACATTTCCCCTGGTGGTAAAAAGCTTAACATTTTTTTTTCTTTTCGATATACCTATTTTCATCAATACAATTTACGCCTCGACATATTCCGATAAGCAGATTGCAAATTGGAGTGTTCCAAATAGGGTCATTCTAAGCACCCTGTCCCATGACCCAAAGCCACTTTACCCAGCTAAAGAGTGGGTATAATCTTCAAAACCTTACTATAACCATTAAGTTAATGTACTGACTACGGATGAAGGCATCAAGGTATGTCCTTCCAGTACCCTTGTCAATAAATTGTACGAAAAATTCCAATTTTCCCAAAATAGCTCAACATTATGAAACAGGTCCAACTTTCTTCTTTTCCTTCGATAATATGCCGACTAGTTACAAAATTGAAGGAAAATTACGTCGATATCTCGGAGAAATGTAGTTCAAAGTAGACCAAAGTATAGGGTATGGCGGAGTATACACGCGATTTGACCGTTGGTCGACCTTTACGGACTTAGTGAGGCAATAATAGCGGTCAAACAGCCCCGATCCCCAATCTCAGCTACAGCAAAACCCTACATTATTAAATCCGAACCCTTCTTGACTGCCCTCTCATTAAAGCATCCCAGATTTCTCTGAGAGAACCAAAGGATTACAATCCGTCCCGCAAAAGATTGGTGGGGAAAAAGCGAGCCCTACTACCCTTATGGTTAAAAGGACCCACATAAACACGTTTTTGCTCCATTGACGATTTCGTTTCGGCCTTCCTTAACCCCAACCCCTTTATATCTCCCCTTACATGTCTGCGCTCCTCTTTCGCTCCTTCCATTTTCTCTTTCTTTAGTAGTCAGACTTTTTCCTCGATAAGTTACCTTTACCACTTTTTTTATGAAAATGATGTATTGATTATGATAAATAGTTAAACTCCTTATCTGTTTCTTGCTTATGAATATCCCGCTTCAGTAGTAGCAGCATTGAAAGTCTTTTGAGGTAGTTTAAGGGATGCAATGAAGTAACTTCCTTCATCATCATGTGTATCTCTCGCAAGAAGATTTAGACAATAACAAAACAGAGTTTATTGATATTACTACCTTGATTTTTAATTTATCTAATCTTTAAGGTTTTGCTAAACCTTAGAGGTAAGCTCCTCGAGAAAACGAAAATGTCAGCGTATAATACTCTGCGCATGACTTATTCAGTATTCTTACATACACCTTATGTAATTCCTGATACAATTATACCCAATATTCCCAGTAAAAAACTTCTCTACTAAATTTCTGATACATTTCGGAATCTCAATTAATTTTGCTAATGATTGTGAAACCACAATAGTAGATTTTACTTGATCACTCGTAAGAGTAGGTAGAAAGGAAACAATTTCTCTCTGTGCGACTCCGATGCTGATTTCTTTATCTTTTACAGATTGGCATCATTAAAGATTTTATAATTGTAGATCTTGCGAGGAGAAATTAAAATTCCACATTTTCCCCTTAAAAAAATTACGATGGACTGTCATCAATTTCATAACCCAATAACGTTTGGCATTTTGGCTCCATTTGCAACAGCTTTATGTACGATTTTTCTCAGAAATTTCATTTACCACAATCTCAAGTCTTGAACAGTTTGTCCTGTTTACTCAATTTATTACTCTAGTAATTCATTTGCTTCTGTGTTCAAAATATCTACGCAAAATGTAGTTGGAGATGTTAAATATCAAGCGTTCATATCAATGATTATTCAGCTGTTTCTAAAAAAAAACAATTTTATGATTCACAAAATAACTCAGTTATGGAGTTATTTGAATAACGGTGTAAATAAGATTATACTTGCAGGCAAATAAATAATAAGTTCTAATACAGGCCTAAATCTGGTGGAATCCGATACGAGAAAAACAGGAAGATCGGAGACTATACTTTCCATGTTTAAAACACCAAACTATAACAAGCATGGTCAGTATTTCGTTATTTGCACTGTGAAGCTTAGAATGAATCCTCACATAATGCAAACATTTTGGAAGGCATAAGTTAAAATCAAAAAGTAATTATGCAGTAAATTAAAAGGTTACGCAAAAATGCCAATTATTTCGTAGATAAATGAATCCTGACAGTAAACAAGGAAACTCTCTGGGCTCACTCTTTGATAGTTACCAGAAACAAACCGGTCCATGCTCAACATTCCCATTGAAGAAGACGTAGAAATCATTCACATTAACCAAGATTTCTAGAAGTTTTATCATATAGTGATACAGTAACTAAGTCGATATCAATTCATTAATTAAATCGATATTGATTTAGTCGATTTTATAGCTTAGAAGAAAGGTGAGAATACAGCCAATAACGATATAATATAATAATTCGATTAAAGGAAAGTTGAAAAAACAAAATAGAATTAAGGAAAAAAGAAGTTCAACTTACCACTTATCCTTTGATTTGCTTCGATTTTGGATAACATACTTCATTGCACTTACTCCATCCACTGATGTAGACCAGGGTCGTGTGTATACCTTGTGACGTAGAAGAGGTTTTAGCACGCGTCGTCCGTAAGAAACTCGTGCAATTTTTGGGTCCCGAAACCTCACCCTTAAACGACTCTACGCCTTGAAATATTCCTCGCGTCGCTCCTTACCTCTTTTACCCTTTGTATTTGCCCATGCTCTCTCCGATATCAGCATTTTCCACCAACTTAAATCTCTCTATGACCCTATTTCCCTTCTCTATAATCTCCCACCCGCCCTCCCTAACGGAGCGATTTTTCATCCTTCCTCAAGTTTGCGGCGTCTGAGAAATCCGCAGATGAAAGCAAGCCGCTTCCATACGCTTAACCACCCACGCCCTTCCCTCTCCCTCTTTCTTACCAGTCTCTTCCTCATTTTCTCCTTCGCACACCCAAAGCATCTCTGGTCTCTCTCCCAAGGGGACCAATTTTACCGCCTCCCTCCACCACTCCCAAACTAAGAATCCTCCGGGCGTCTCTGTAATCCTAAGGAACCTTTCCACCCTTTCAACCCCCCACACCCGCTCCCTACAGTATCCGGCCAACATAACCTTCGCATTCCCACCCCGCTACTTCAGGGACGATGTGCATTTGTCTTGGGAGAGTCGCAATTAAGCGCCTTCCCATCCCCGGTCTCCGCTCCTGTAACGCTCCATCCCGACATCTCTCTCGCCCTCTCAATCTCGAACCTTTTACACTCCTTCCCGGAATCACTCTCCTCATTTCCTCCCTCCACTCTCTTCCGTTCTCTTCCTCTTTACGTTTTAATTCCCCTGGCTCCCCTTCGCCTTTTGAATCTCTTAAGATTCAGCTCGTTACGCTTTAGATGGACCGGAACTGCTGGTTCACAATTGAACGAACCTCACAACACCGCATTGTAGCAATTAAGTTGGATTCGGGATATCGACCGTTTCGCATAAAGCGGTCATCTCTGTTGATTCATTGTATACTGTGTGAAAAATAAGCCATTATGTACGCCTTGGCATATGCTGGATTTTAAAGAACCGTACAAGGAGGATATTGCCGAGGTTCGACCCTGAATCTCCAAATTGCCGTGAACAAGAAGACAGTATGTTCCATTAAACCTGAGAAATAGAAGGAGAAATTCTGCCAAGGAAGCTCTATCGATTAGAGCAGCTGCCCGAGGGGGAGATCCGGGTTCGAGTACCGGCTGTGGCAGACTTTTTCTGTTTCATTTCTCTCTACGTTCTAAAAATATCCAGGACAGAGGATCTTCAGAATCTCAATCTCTTCGCAATTGGTTACCGTAAGCTCTGAAAAGGGAATGAGGCTTACTAGACAAGATGAGGAGTGAGGTATTTTCCTATTTTTTTTCTAACTGTCCAAGAGTGCTATAAGCAAAATGAGTGCACGTAAATGCGGAAAGTAGCCGAATAGAGTCCATTTTTCGGTATTTAATAAGGATAATAATGTATCTAATAATTTATCAGAGTAAATTCGATTAATCAGCGTCAGTCACACCTCAGCAGCTTTCATATCACGACAGCCAAGAAGAAGACTGAGACGTGAACGTAAAAAATTATATTAATTGCATGAATGAGTTTGTGTATATGTGTGATTCCCATTGTTTCTTATCTATGCCTCCCACATCATGGTTGTATCTTTGAATGAACTTTCCCCGGGTAAGGGTAACTATGGCTCCGTGGAATCCACAGATAAAATAACATAAATCTTATAACAAATCAATATGAAACTTGGTATATCGGAAAATCCTTGTTCTCTCCGGGATTTTAACAATATATGATTGAGTTTTAGGTGATTAATTAAACCATCAACATAAATAATTCTTCCCTATTCGGTCTTCTATTCCTTGAGGCATCCGATTTGATTATTCATTATCTTTACAACGATAATTTTTTATGCTTTTGGCATGAAAGGAATAATTTATTAAGAATTTTTTTATTCATATCGTTCAATTTCGAGAAATTGTAGTTTTAAAAGCCTTCAGAAAAAAAGGTACTTGTTGCGATTTTGGAATTTCCGACCCTTAAATGCTATGTATTTTCTGCCAGAACGGTTATTTTACTAAGAACTCATATTTTAAGGAAATAAGGGCTCCCCGGAATTGCGTAGATCGTTCACCGCGGGGAAAGCTGCTCCAGACACGCTTCGGGGATGAAGGCCATACGTGTGAAATGACTCTGTCGAATCACTTTGAGCAATAATACAACGTTGAGGAAATAAGGAATGAGAAGGTCCTTGGAATATGTTCTACTAACATTAAGCTGCCAGTGTTTTCGAAAAGGAAATTAATGTCTAATGAGGGAGACTTACTAGTCTACATACGAATACAAATCAGTGTATGAAAAGATAACAAGCACAATCGACAGTTGAGTTTTCATTGTCCTGACTGAGAAATTATAGTTTCGATATTTCCAAGGCAATAATTTTTTATGCGTCAAATCTTTGTGCTTCCAAAATTTACTATCACTCAAATTTATGATCAGTATAGACACCACATTCATTTCAAATCTAGATTACCGTCCATAATTCAGTAGCATTTTCATGATTCGGACTTAACGGCCTCTGATTGGGCAAATATCGTATAGCGTATATGTTATTCTTCTGTTGGCAGAGGTTATACTTCACGCTCTCCCTAAAATTTTAACAGTATGCTGGCAGAATTAATGTCGTCCTTTCATTCCATTTCCATAATGGTTCTTTCCTTCCCATCTTCTTTCCTTATCGCTCATCGTCATCCTCTTTCTTTCTCTGATTACCATTACAATATCATCCATTTTATTCTTATCGTTCATTTCCATAAATCTTTGTCTCCAATATATCATCGCGCATCCAGCGCATTTCCCTTCGTTCTTCATTTATTCACATTATCTTCCACTACCTTATTTTCCCACTCCCTCTCTCCCACTCTCATTCCTTCCTCTTCATTTTCTATCGCTTATATCTCCCTCATTCTCATCCATTTCGTGTGAAATCCCTCCCTAACAACGCTCACCACATCTCTAATAATCTTCTTTGTCGACATATCTGTTCCCAAATCTTCCTCGAGCGACTCCATATTCAGTTTTCTCCTCGTTATCCCCTTCTCGATTCTCCCTTTAAGGGACGTATTATCGAGAATTGCTTCTTCCTCCTCAGGCTAGAGCTAATTCTGGTTTATTCCTTTATTCTACGAACGCTTAATTCACACAGGTCTTAATATCTGTCCGCCGAAAGCTATTTTTGATGATTTTCACATGGTAGTGTCCGGTAAGGCTCATGACACTTGAGCAATGGACGAATCACGACTTGGAATAGTATTTGTAAAGATTCTTTGTGAAGGAAGGTTTTGTAAAGCCGTCTTGTTCGGTATCGCCCGGTGCTGAAATCAACTTTTTCCACTGCGCAACCCCTTTTGCATCCCATTCTTTTGGGCATTGGATTGCTATGAGCTTTCGCAGGATATTCAAATGGTCTTCAAAGGACGGATATTTAGCACTGAACTGAACTTGAGATTTTATAATGAATACAATTCAAACCAATGTATTCACGGAGCTTTTTGTTTTACCACAAAACAGTTATGATAATGTCGACTGTTAAGAGATTAAAATTGGTATTAAAAAATGAAANACCCAACTGTCCCTCTCCCTCCGATACCTTCAATATTCCCACTTCTCTCCATTCCCCCTTCCTCACCTTCATCCTGCTCCCTGGCCTCTTTCCCATCTCTTTCCATCCCCAAGCGGTAATTTTTCACTCTTAATCTTCCAGCATTCCTTGCTCCTTAATATCCTCCCTTCGTCTAAGTATCTCTCCTCTTTTTAATATGCCTTTCAACATCTCTGTTCTTTCCTCTTCATCCTTTTGTCTGTTTTCCCTCTTAATATTCTCCCCGCATTTCGCGTGTTCCCGCTCTCTCTTCCCTCGTTAACTCGTTTTATTTCAAAGCTTTCTCCCCGGGAAAGATTTCCTTTTTTTACCACTCCATGGTTTTTCAATCTCCATCCTTTAATGTTCTTCCTCATTGCGCCCATGTTCTCTCCTACTTGAAATTAAATGTCGTTTTCTGTTTCCTCGCGAGAGTTTTCGGTGCTTCATTTTTGGCAATCCTTGCACCAAGAGAGATATTGTTGTGTAATATTAAATTAAGTTCAAGTCTCTAAACTTTTTAGTACTTTGCGGAATTAGATAAGACAGTTTTGCGGAATTGATTAACCAGATTTCTGTTACGGTTACAGTTCTGTTCAGATATTTTCTGTTACGGCTGGAAATCTTCAGAGGTCATTTGTATACTCGAAAACATTTTTAACTAAACTAAATTGACGCAACAGAATCCTATTATAAATGTTTTTCGACGGATTAATTAAAGTAAAACTAAAATACTCCAAGAGTTATGACTAATAGGACCGGACTACGCAATCTTGTGTAAGATAGTAATGTATCTAAGTTTCTTAAGATAGTCGTATATCTAACTAAGGTATCAAGTTTCTATCTGCTTTGACGAGAAGTTCAAAAGAAGTTATAATCTTCTTTTGGAAGTTGATGAAACCATCTTCCTCTTGGCTGAGACACGAATCTTAATATGCAGGGAACTCTTTATAGCGTAATTCATATTAATTCAAGTTTTTGAAGCCAAAAAACCCAAATGATAATTGCATTTTTTCCAATGTGGAATTGCTTTCTACTGGGAAAGTGGTTATACATATACTTAATCATGCCCGTATAGATCTTAATGATAAGTATTGAGGAATACAAGAACATTTATTCCTATATTTTCTGAATTATTTCACAGGAGGCTTAAGTCTGAATGTAAATCAACGGTAATAATGAACCCTGTTTATAAGACCATCTTAGGATCAAATTTTTCAATGTAATAAATTTAATTTTGCAAATGATAGATGTTTAGTTCTTCCAACTTTGCTCCGAAAGCCATTCCTTAGAATTCAGTAAAATAAATCCTTATAAAACTCACCAAATTATCATAAGACAACGTAATAACATATCTCGCATTTAATTTATAATTTTTATCTTTGGAATGGAAAATGGATAGATGCGATTAATAGGAGGCATCAGTAGAAATACTTTCGCATAAAACCAGGCTGTAATATTAGGTTTTGATTCCTTCGTTAATCTCTGAATATTTCCTTTTTCTATGAACCCGTTGGGTATATATAGTTTTTAGGTCTCTAAATTTATATTTTGATCCCAACATTTCATTATGGTTCAACTCCGTGATCAACGAAACCACATATGATATATAATATATGAATTATGATAACGAATTATGATATTATTTTATAAATAATTTCCTCCGCTATCTCGCTTTATAACTTTTGTTTTGGCAGTTTAAGACCTAAACTATCGAGTTTAAAACGTCTATTTACTTATTTATTTTACCCTTACGACGAGGTTAGGCCCAATGGTCCTCTTTTACACCTAACCTCTGAGTCATTGATATAAATAATTACTAAAATTAAGTCAACTTACAACTAACATCTATGATACATTAATACAAATCTAAAAGTCCTAATATTATGTAGTGCTAAACCTAAAGCTGGAGCCAACCGGTATTATAGACCGGTTGGTTCCGACTTCATCAATTTAAACTACTTTTGTTTCATAGGATACAGTATGAGGAATTTATGAACCATAGTTATTCAACTATGATTTTACTTCCACCATCTTGCAAAGTTTTTGTGTTCGCGCAGACTGTAACATATTGGGAACATATATTGTTTCCATGAATCTCTAATTATGCATGTAAAATAATGTAATGCCTTGTATACTTGTGATTACAAGTCTGTGAGAAAATGGCGTCAGGCTCAACGTTATTTTTCTGTCTGGAGCAGTTAGTCACACTTTTATGAAGTTGGATGGCAATCGATCCGAAACATTTTGTAACTATTTCTAAATACATCCTTTACTATCAGTTTCAAATGTTTACGAGGTGTAATTAATTGAAAAGGCTAATAATTTAATATATATGCAATCCTTTCTGAAATAGGTGACAGGTAACTTCGCACATTAATATGCCTAGAAATATTCCCAAGTAAAAATAGACATGAGAAAATTTTGACAGAACCGGGACTCGAACCCGAATCTTTCTCTTTTTGGATGACTGCTCCAGCCAATTGAGCTATTTTGCCAGAATAACTGGACATGCCGTTTGGGCAAGAGCAGCCACAGGAAAGTGGAAATATCGAGTTCGAGTCCCGACCCTTTTAGACAGCTTTCATGTATGTTTCTTCTTGGGATCATCCTTTTTGATATTCTAGAAAATACTGCCATTTAAACCGTGCGCAAACCCGTACGTTATCACATTCCGAGAGACATCCAAAGCCATCCATAATCAACCACCCTTCTCCCCTGTAATCTTCTCTATGAGACGTCTTTTTTAATATCCCTTTTCGGTTCCTGCTTATCTTTCACTCCGACCAAATCAAAACACCCAACTGTCCCTCTCCCTCCGATACCTTCAATATTCCCACTTCTCTCCATTCCCCCTTCCTCACCTTCATCCTGCTCCCTGGCCTCTTTCCCATCTCTTTCCATCCCCAAGCGGTAATTTTTCACTCTTAATCTTCCAGCATTCCTTGCTCCTTAATATCCTCCCTTCGTCTAAGTATCTCTCCTCTTTTTAATATGCCTTTCAACATCTCTGTTCTTTCCTCTTCATCCTTTTGTCTGTTTTCCCTCTTAATATTCTCCCCGCATTTCGCGTGTTCCCGCTCTCTCTTCCCTCGTTAACTCGTTTTATTTCAAAGCTTTCTCCCCGGGAAAGATTTCCTTTTTTTACCACTCCATGGTTTTTCAATCTCCATCCTTTAATGTTCTTCCTCATTGCGCCCATGTTCTCTCCTACTTGAAATTAAATGTCGTTTTCTGCTTCCTCGCGAGAGTTTTCGGTGCTTCATTTTTGGCAATCCTTGCACCAAGAGAGATATTGTTGTGTAATATTAAATTAAGTTCAAGTCTCTAAACTTTTTAGTACTTTGCGGAATTAGATAAGACAGTTTTGCGGAATTGATTAACCAGATTTCTGTTACGGTTACAGTTCTGTTCAGATATTTTCTGTTACGGCTGGAAATCTTCAGAGGTCATTTGTATACTCGAAAACATTTTTAACTAAACTAAATTGACGCAACAGAATCCTATTATAAATGTTTTTCGACGGATTAATTAAAGTAAAACTAAAATACTCCAAGAGTTATGACTAATAGGACCGGACTACGCAATCTTGTGTAAGATAGTAATGTATCTAAGTTTCTTAAGATAGTCGTATATCTAACTAAGGTATCAAGTTTCTATCTGCTTTGACGAGAAGTTCAAAAGAAGTTATAATCTTCTTTTGGAAGTTGATGAAACCATCTTCCTCTTGGCTGAGACACGAATCTTAATATGCAGGGAACTCTTTATAGCGTAATTCATATTAATTCAAGTTTTTGAAGCCAAAAAACCCAAATGATAATTGCATTTTTTCCAATGTGGAATTGCTTTCTACTGGGAAAGTGGTTATACATATACTTAATCATGCCCGTATAGATCTTAATGATAAGTATTGAGGAATACAAGAACATTTATTCCTATATTTTCTGAATTATTTCACAGGAGGCTTAAGTCTGAATGTAAATCAACGGTAATAATGAACCCTGTTTATAAGACCATCTTAGGATCAAATTTTTCAATGTAATAAATTTAATTTTGCAAATGATAGATGTTTAGTTCTTCCAACTTTGCTCCGAAAGCCATTCCTTAGAATTCAGTAAAATAAATCCTTATAAAACTCACCAAATTATCATAAGACAACGTAATAACATATCTCGCATTTAATTTATAATTTTTATCTTTGGAATGGAAAATGGATAGATGCGATTAATAGGAGGCATCAGTAGAAATACTTTCGCATAAAACCAGGCTGTAATATTAGGTTTTGATTCCTTCGTTAATCTCTGAATATTTCCTTTTTCTATGAACCCGTTGGGTATATATAGTTTTTAGGTCTCTAAATTTATATTTTGATCCCAACATTTCATTATGGTTCAACTCCGTGATCAACTAGGAAATAAATATATAAATAAGGTTTTTCTCACGTCAAATATGACGAACGCTTATAACACTAATCAAATAATCATTAAGCGTAATATTGTTTCTCATTGAATTCAAAGTAGCCCAAATCCATCGCATTGAATTTTTAAATTATTCATATTCAAATGATAATAACATACTAATCGGATTTTCAATTCAAAAATTATTCTCTCTCTTGAATAATTTAAGTTCAACATATATAAGCTAAATTTTGCTGTCATAAATTGTTTATGGTCCACATTACGAATTCCTTGCTTTCAAATTGGATTATTAAATTTATCGTGTCGTATTAACTTAGTTGTTATATTCAGTTAACTCAAACGTATTGTTCTTATAATAATAGCAAGAACTTTTCAAACTACAGTTGATATAACTGTTGAAGAACATTTTATTTACAATGTATGGACGTATTATTAGCAAAAACTAGCACTAAAATGCTAGACCTCTGCAACTCAACTTCTGCCACTGAGCTTTTATCTAAAATGGATCTACGTATACCGATCAAGGAATTTTAAAGTGCTGTAGAGTTGGTATTGAAAGTGCGCTGGCACTTTATAGTAATAGCAATTCGTTAATTCTGTGATATTTTGTAGGAAAGAGAAAAATGTTATGGAAAGTTTTTGCGTTGAATTTTGATATACCGTTCCCATTTTCCGGTCACATAAAAACTCAGTCATTCATAATGAATCGCTCAAAAAAATAAATCCTTTTTTTGCTAGCCTTTTAATTTTTCTTTCATTTACAAAAAGTAAATTGATAAAGAAAGCATTGAATTCAAGGTTATTTCTCCTTTTTTCGTTTGGCAGTATCAAGATGTGTTCATCCAGGATTACGTAGTGTGATAACAAGAATACAAGAACAAGAATTCTGCAGTTCCGTTGGTCGATGCACTTATGTTTTCCTTATTCAATCCCCCCCCCTTCTGTGTTTTTGGTGACTTATCCCATTTTACAATATGATATACTTTAATTCATATTGTAAAGGGGAACTAAAATAAAGAATTACATAAATTGACGAAAAAACATTTAATGCAGCCACTCAGTCTGACAGTGACACTTAAAAGTAACACCAAATCATTTGCAAGAAATTCAATTGGCTTACCCGTCCACATAGGTTGGGAAACTTTCCGGCCGACATAAGCAGTTTGCTGGCGAACATCGAAATCTATATTACCGCGACTACCATGTGTCGTATCCTTAAATATACAGGTCACCAGGAAAATATATCAGTGCCATTATCCCAGTTCGTAAGGACATCAGATCTAACCCTCGGACTCGGCGAGCTTTTCCCTATACTTCTCAATAATGTCACACTCCTCGCATATAATGAAAATATTCCATTATCTTCCAAATGGGAAGGTCGCAGATATATCACACGTAAGAACAACTGAGACTCCTTTCTTCGTGCCTAAGATATCCTCGCGTAATGGGTGGGGCTGCACCCCCTTTTCCCCAACAATAGGTTCCTACGGAAGGAGATCACGTCCCTCCGCATTTATAAATATGCGACGACAATTATTTTCGTGTCTTCCCGGAATTCACCCCGCTAAAAGTAAAAGAAGGGGTGGAACGAAATGGAAATGTCCCATCATAAACACCTGAGCCTTTTTCTCCACCGTATTTATGATCCGCCCATTATTTCTCCATCTCCTTCGAGTTTATTTCTCTCCTTTCGGAGCGCTTTCAGGATTTTTTCATATTATTCATTCCTTGCTTTCCTCCCTCTTGGTTAATTCCGTTTTTCGTTTCGCTAGCGTTTCTTTAGTTTTTCTGCGGAGGAAAAGACGTCGGCCCCGACAGGGCATTTGCTTCGGAAGAAACGTGACTCGAAAATACAAGTTCGAATATCGGGTACTCGAATATTTTCGAATGCTCATATACTCATGTATTTCACCTCACATTTCAGAGTTTCGAGGACCAAAAATCGGATAGCACATTCCCTAGACTTAATCTTCACAGCATTTGGAAGACGAGTATTATTAGCGATAAGAGTATCCCTCAATTTGCTTTCTTCCACTCACCCGTTCACTCCCTCCTTTGAGAGTTTATGATTTGTTCAACGGTTGACTTATTTTGCTACGTTTCTGTTGGTGTAGAATTAATTTGGTTCTTCATCAGACACATTCTGAGTTTTTGATAATTCTCCTAGGGAATGGGTATCAGTCTCCCAGAGAATCATCCATGGAAATAAATTCACGGTAAATTGTTTAGAGCAAGTGTTTTATCAATGCGTTTCTGCGACATTTGTTTCAAAGGAGGATTTTCAAATTATTTCAACTTTATTAGAGGGCTAATTGTAAGAACGTTCCTAAAGGACAAAAATTCGCCCGAGATTAAATCCTTATGACTATTATTGTTATCAGTGTTAATATTTCATCACTAAAATACGACCAATAACATAAAAAACACCAATAACCATCGAAAAGTAAAAGTTTTCGTAGTTTCTGTTATTGATTAACTTAACCATCAGTGGACGATTCTTTTAAACTACGAAATATATTAAACCCTAAGAAAATAATGACATTTGATTTTACAAATAGTATTTTATCAATTTAAAAATATACTTCAAATTATACAATTTATATCTTTCCTGTTNGAATAAAAGATAAAATAAAATGATTTTAGAAATAGTATGTCATCAGTTAAAATAAAATATACTTCAAATTATACTGTTTATATATACCTGTTTTAGTATATATAATTACAAAAGTTTCACAAGAAGCAGTCGAATTTGAAAAGGCATTTCTTGGAAAAACCGAGTACCGTGGTATTTCAAAAAAGATTACTCTTCTACCTGTGTAGTAGAAAACCCGAGTATTTGTATTCCCTAAACGTGACGCTCGAGATTTCATTTTCTTCCCTTTTTTCGGCGAACGGCACGTAGTACTTTCCGCCGATCTATCTCTCCCTCTTTGCTCTACCCCCATTTATTCTTAGACCGCAAGGGTCTTTGTCCTCGCAGCTGTATCCCAAAGCGTTGAACGCTGTTTTAATGTGGACTCGTGGACTTTTTACGGGCTCGCCAGTTCCGCAGCTAGTCCTTCCGATTTGAATTTCATATGTCGCACAGGACGGCGCGAAGGTTTCTGAATTCGTGAATTCCCAAGTTTCGCGCTTGTATTTGGGTCCGGAGATGCAATTTTTTCTCATAACTCTTATGTTTCTAAAGCAAAAGAAGGATATTTATGAAAATTTCAGGATTTATGATATCCGTAGCTGATGAGGATTTTTTTACATCACCGATCTGAGATATATGACCGTTCTTATGTAACCGCACTCCCGATTCCTTACATATTTTCTTGCGGCTGCATAATCTTTTCCTTACGATATGGCGATGTGTATCAATATATGTTTAGCAATGTGTAAACTCGCAGCATCGACTGTTACTGAGTCAATTTATGTTACCATATATGTGTCAGAAATCAGTTATTTTCGTTTCTTTCTCCACCTAAAATGAGTTAAATATGAAAACATGAAATTATTTATAAGAAAATCATTGATCTTCATACGTGAATGAATGTATTTCACAACCAAACGATTTTATTTATTTATATTTTTCCTTTACCGTTACAAACACCCATTCATATATATATATCATATTTAAAACTGGTTCGAAATATGACAACTAGAGATTTATGTAAGCAAACACTCCGTTGTTAATTTCTTCGTACGGAAGCAATCGTGCAATCAATATAAGTGTAGTCGAGTCAGTTGAATATCTCGGGGCAATGCAACTAAAATGCTTGGCTTTATAAAGCGTGTTGTAGGTAGATGTGATGAAAAGGTCAGAGAGCGTCGTAATTTGTCTCGAACAGTCTGTCTTTACACCCTGTTCCATACACTGAAAGGCGGCTTGCATGTTAGATGCAGATGTAGTTCACCTAGGTCGGGCCTCATCTGGAATATAAGGCAAGAATATAGGATCCGGCGGATGAAACTTGTAACCGCAAACTCGAAAATGTGCGCAAGGCGATACGTTTTGATCAAAATCGCTGCGATAAAAAGCAAGCTTTACAGCAATGCTTTCAGACGCAAGTTGGGAATACCTGAAAGAAAGGAGGTTGAAAGCTAGACTTCGATTACTTGGTAAATTTAAAAAGATAACAGTTACGGAAGACGTAATTGCTATTATGCAACCCCTAGGCCATTTCAGTTGATCCGACAAGTTGAGCGTAATATAAGAGAAATAGTCGCGAGGAGATGTAGTTTAAAGGACTTTCCGATAACGATAACAACAGACTGAGAAACTAGCACAGAGGCTTGGTTTTTATGCTCCTTCTGCATGCCGAAAGGCGTATTGCAGAGTATCAATGAATATGTAGATTCAGTAATAACCACCTATTAACTCTAAAATGATTATATTTTTGTCAGTGAAGTAAAATAAAACTTTGTAAGTTCCACAGCTTGGTTTATATTCACGACCGGTTTCAGCCTAATTTGGCCATCATTAGGTCTATATTTTTACTTGTTTTTAGTATTTTTAATGGTCATAATTAATGACACTGGGGTTTAAAGGATAAACTAACAACCATGCAGTGTACAATGAATGTCTAGAACGGCAGTGTGCCGGATGAAGGAAAGGCTTCTAAAAGCAGAACCCTCGGTAATAGAGCTAAAGACATTAACAATTAAGAAGTCTACTCCATACGTTATAACGTCTTTATCCCAGGCGATACGGTTCTTTGTCCATCGACCTTCTTTGATGCTTCCCAACACAAAAACAGTATTCGTAGAATTTTTTTTATATTTTTTGAATTTTCAATCATGCTTTTACGTCAAATAGAAGTGATATTTCTTATTTTGATGTTTTATCAGCATTTCTCCACCGCATCGTGTATTGAAAATATTAAGAATGAAATATCTTCCTTTCAAAGTATTAATAATAATAATAATAATATCACAAGAACTACATTCATTACAAACAGTAACCTGTCCTGAATTGGTGACAATGTCAAACAATTGCTACTAACACTAATATTACATAAACATAAGAATACATAAACATTTTTAAAATCAGTTTTTCCAAAAGCTTGAATTATGTTAACATAAATGTCTTGTTTGCTTCACAATTTCACATCGTAATTCACTACTTTATAAACAAAAATATATTTTACTAATTAACATAATAACATTAAAACATATTTAAATAGAAAACACTAACAACACATAAAATACTCTGGATTTTGGATACTAAACCTACGACATAATAACGTATTTTACGGAAAATTGGTTTAGAAGCACGGCTTTGAAGGCCCTTTGGAAGCCAGGCTCGTCGAGAAGATAATCCTGCGGCCCCTATAAATTCTCTTTATTCTTCTATTCCAAAGAGCTTAAGAAAATATCAGTACCCCTCTACACTTAGCAATAAACATTCATCTAGTTTGCATCACATTTTAAACGCCATTCTTCCCGCAGACTTTCCTTCTCGGAACGACAGACTTACTATCGAGACTAAGGGCACTAATTGGCCATTTCTCAGAACGATCCCATTCAAATTAATCTATCATCGAGACGGGTATGAAAATAGGTTTAAAAACCGCGCAGTATTCAATTCCTT
This sequence comes from Ladona fulva, assembly GCA_000376725.2. Lineage (NCBI taxonomy): Eukaryota > Metazoa > Arthropoda > Insecta > Odonata > Libellulidae > Ladona > Ladona fulva. The sequence continues at coordinate 2,584,677 of KZ308125.1, read as the reverse complement.
TATGTTGCTTATTAATTGCCAACGATCCGTATTCCCCTCCCTTGCGTGATGCTCCCGAGTTGTTTATTTATACCATCCTCTCACCTTTGCCCTTCTTTTTGCCTCCACTACTCCTACCCTCCTAACCCTCATTATCCCCCTGTTCCAGTAACTTTTCATCAAACAGGAGGTCCTGGGAAGCAAGCACGCCGGGAGAATGCTAGGGTTTTCGTTGTCTGCGAGCATCTATCATCGCGCATTAACATTATATCATCGTCGTGATCAGAAAAGGGTTTTTTGCTTTAAGGCGCGCAGTTTCGGAAGGGCCTTCCCCCTGCTCGGCTCCTCTTCCCTTGCGCGGAAGGAAGGAAAAAATCCGCGGGGAATTCCGCACTTATCTGACGCTCGGTTTTCTTTTGTCCGAGGGGGAGAATTTATGTGGAGAAAGTGTCTAATTTAGGAAGCCTGTGAAAAAAGGAGAAGGCGGTATGCGTGCGGGGAGAATATAGAGAAACTTTCCCTTTTCCAGCCGAACCTATTTTATTACATTCTATCCTGCTCCTTAGCGTTTTTTTCGACGCGGCAGAGACGCTTGAGGTAATTAAGTGGATGATTTCGAGCCGAGGGGTTGTGAATATCCTTTGAATGGTTTATTGGCCTTAGTGCAAAATATTGAACTAATACGGTGTCGTTTTATTCTTTATCATGGCCTCCCTCCAAGTAACCGCCGTCCCAAGTTGAGTTTAATTAGTTCTCTTTGGACGTATTGAACATTTTAAATCGTTTCGTTTAAGGCAGATATGGAAGAAGGACGTCTTCAAACCTTGAATCATAGAATCGAATTATTTTAATTTATGTGATAGATAGAGATTCTAAGTCTTCCACCTTTAATAAACCAAAAATATTCCAAATTTTGATCAATGATTACTGCGAGAAATGCACATAGACTCAATCCCCTATTAGTGAGGGATACAAAGGTTATATTTAGGTCTTATTGCTAGGGGAATATTAAGCAAATATTAAGGTCACCTAGGAAGCTGCTAAAAAAGGCAATATATTACTATTATCCCAATGTTATTGAAATGTATTGAGTAGATCATGAACCGTTGTAGAAGTTTGTGATCCTGATATATTAAAATGCTGACCGTTGAAAATTAAATTCTGTTGTTAATAGGTTCACATTTTTGTACTTATGCCTGAAGCAAGTGCAATATTGCCTATTAAACGTATGGGACAATTAATAAACAATTAACAGTGATACAAGTAAAGGTGCGTGTTTATTTTCCTCAATTACACATGAAATACGTTCGATATATCCGTGTAAAGACGTAGAATATTATAAACTGTTCGAATTCCTCATACAACAAGTAAAATGTAGTAGGCTGCGATCAAAAATGTATCGTCTTCGGTCGTTGCAATACCCAGAAGAAGATTATTCATTTATCAAACCGTTGAGAGTCTTTCGAAAAATTTGATACTTTTTCTTTGATTCTCTTTGCCCATTTTCTAAATTATGCGGACCGCATTAAGGGTAACGAGTCAGCGCAAAATAACTTCCTCCCTTTCAACCTTTATTATGTTTCAAAGAAGTGTCAGAGCGTAGGTGACCCACATAAGGGCAAAAGGTCGCAATATACTATTCTAACAGAGAAGGTAAATTCCCTCAACGAAAGCATCTCCTCACTGGTGTTGCATTAGCATTAAATGAACTGTGATATTTACGGGAAATTTGTCAGTGTTTGGGAGCGCCACATTAGATTATTTTGCACCGTATGAACTGTTATGCTTTCAGAGGAGCACAGTTTCCCGTAGCAAATGGGAATACCATACGCCTTGCAGCTACAAATCTGCGTTACTGCGGCAAAGTCCGAAATTTTCTCAAATGGAGTTATGCATACACTTGTGTTCGGGATTTACGGAACAATTTCAGTACAAGGATGTGTAAGTCAATCCCCATTACTGTGTTAACTCACGACTAGTTTTACAATGTTTTGCCTTTTTTGTAGCAGTATAGCAATGTTAAGTGTAGCAGTCAGACACGAACGAATGAAGCTATTTATTGGTAAATTAACAACTCCGTTGCTGAAGTCATGTTAACCTGACTAAGGTTTCGATTGTTTTCGATTTTACGTCTTACAACGAAGCATTTTGTCGTACGAATTCCATTTTCTGTAGCTGTGGATGTAATGTAAAATATAAAAAAATCATCGTATAATTAGTTGACAGTTATGATNAACTCCCAAGTACTTAACCTTATTTTCCTTCGCTAAAACATTACCGCCGATATTGTAGGAATAATGAAATTTACTCTTATTAAAGCTAATTACTTTACATTTATCTTTGTTGATATCCAATTTGTTTGAGCTGACCCAATTATTCAAATCATCGATATCACTTTGCAAGTCGGTGCAATCGCCGTTCCCTTTTATAACCCTGTATCTTAGAATCTACTTCAGGATATAATAACTTAGAAATAGTCATTACATTATTTATGAAGGTAAAATGTATGACACAAATGGAATGCTATAAATAAGATTAATTAGTCACAAATGTAAACACAAATGTTTTAGTTAATACTAAATCAACTCACATCATAATTATTATTACAACGAATTATCATTTTCTTCTACTTGTCATAATATATGGTGTAGAATTTTAAAAGGAGTTTCTCGATGACAGTGAATTCCTTGATCAAATATTGTTTTATAGATTAACGTAGAGGTACCACAGGGTTTCCATAGCTTTAATTGAGAACCTGATTCCATGATTTGAATATTCCTTCCTATAATTATGTAATATGTGTAGTTATCTCAATAGTATGAAAGCTCTATTTTAAACTAAACCTAAGGTTATTCATATAAAGATATGAGGTTTAAATGTATAGTTCTTACTGAACTCAGCTAATTATTTATAATTAAACTAGGTTTATTTCAATTATCAGGTAACGAAATAAAAAGTTCTGTTTCGGACCATATATTGAAGATCTTGTTCGTTTCGGATAGCGATATACTACGGTAGATTTCTGCGGTCCAAAGATAAATGAAGATATAGATATTAACCATAATTATCTTCAAACAACTGAAAACAGAGGAATCTAGATTTTCATATATCCGTAATATTAGTGTCTAAAATGAGACATTGCAAACGGTATGATACACTACTATACTGAGGTACATGTAGGCTGTCTACGAATGAAATTATCCCATCAAAGATATCCCCTCTGTGACAGTTATATGATTCTTAAGCTACGACGCGGGAAGTACCACCACGAGTGCCGTGAATGGGAAACGTGTGGATGAAGCACAAAGAATAGTATTACACCAGGTTCCGTGTATTGACAAACAGTCTATGAAACGTATATTAACGTGTGTTTGTAAGGGCAGTGGTTTGATATTGATGGGGTGACAAAGAGGAAGGGACGTCAATATTTCCTGAGGAAGATTGGGTCAGTAAATAACGCCGTTCCGTACTCTATGAATCACTGCTACGGTTTGTTCAACTCGAGACATATGCATGAACTATCCGCATCGGATTCTATCTCATAGTTGAAGTACGATGTGTAGTCTCCCTATTATTTAGGAACGATCGCAGTAGTTTGCCCAAGTTCTACGTTCGAAGAACTGTCGTGCCAATTCTTGGACAAATTAACTCGCAAAACGGATGATTTTATGCATGATTCAATCTCTATATTCGTTAAATCTCTGATGAATCGTCCCAATCCTCAACTAAATGTAGAAAACAAAGCAAACGTAGCTTACACACAGTTTATACCTTATGAATATTACTCATAAGCAGTGTATACCATTTGTCATGATCAACCTTTTAAGGAAATATGTTTGTTAAATATTTCGCAAATGCCTCAATATATATTAACAAAATCGAAAAATTAAAAGGCCGCAAATCATTTTTAATCGTTACATATGTATTTTGAATAACTCTCTGAAGCCATTTTATATAGTTAAACCATCTCGTTCATCGAAACCAGAAAATAATTAGTTCTGAATGAATACATTAGGTTGTTCGTCTGGCTCTCATTCACATTCTGAAGCTCCTCGCAAGCATTTAAAATATACAAATTATTGATCTCGAAAAGACAAGAAAAAGAATCATAGTTTACCTAATCACAATTTTAGTTAACCATACTGTTTTGTAGCATATTTTAAACAAAAACACAAGAATCCCAGACCAAAATAGCAAAAAATGTCCAATTAAAAATAAATCCATTATTGAATATGACATATGATTGGGCCTATAGTTCTCTTCGATACCAAAAGCTTGCTCGACACAGAAGAGTGATTGTAAAATTATTATTATTATTAGTCAATACCGCCGCAGTTAGACATTTCGTCCGGTGGCGACGTTTAGTTACCGTTCCTTACAGAACAATTACATACAATATGGCTTAGTTACACATAAACAAATACAGAAAGTTGGTATCTATCTACCCGTCAATTAACTACAATTGTTTAAAAACTACTCTAATCACAATTACATCTTCAATTATACTTTTACATCACAACCACTACAAACACTAAGATATATACATTACAATATATACAAACGTATGCATTAACTGAAAATTACCCCTAAACAGCATTATAGCAACTTGTCGATAACACTTTCACGTAAGATTTTTCAGGGTTCCTGATAGGCCTTCACGGCTACCGTAGCGGTCACGGGGCCCACGAAGTCCCCACCGTACATCACCCTAACAGGCGATCCCCTACTCGTCTCACACTTCGTCATCGGCAGGCTCACTCGTCATCTCATTAGTTTTACTTATACATTTCATAAAACATTTGACATTTTTTGGGAAAGGCTCAAAGACTCCTGCAGGTAGACTGTTCCATTCCTCGATAGTTCTATTTAAAAAAGAGTATTTCCTATTATCGGTTCTTTGCTTAATGCATCTAACTTTGTATTTGTGGTCGTGCCTCCCCTGGTAATCTGCCACTTTTACTCTATCGCGTATTTCCTTAAACGCAGTAATTCCCACGAATGACTTATAAAATACCGATAATCTCTTTTTCTTCCTCCTGGTTTCTAAACTGTCCCAACCTAATTCTTCTAACATCTGAGAAACACTGCTACGCTTTTCATATCTTCCCAAAACGAACCTAGCCGCCTTTCTTTGCACCTTTTCTAATTCCTTTTTAACTCCTTTTTGATAAGGATCCCATATACATTCACCGTATTCTAGTATTGGTCTAACCAACGATTTATATGCAGTTTCTTTTATTTTCTTGTTTGACTTTTTGAGAGAGCGTATTACAAAATTTAATGTTTTATTGGCTTTGCCTATGATATTCTCTATGTGTGCATTCCATTTTAAATCTCTACTGAAAGTAACTCCCAAGTACTTAACCTTCTTTTCCTTCGCTAAAACATTACCGCCGATATTGTAGGAATAATGAAATTTACTCTTATTAAAGCTAATTACTTTACATGTATCTTTGTTGATATCCAATTTGTTTGAGCTGACCCAATTATTCAAATCATCGATATCACTTTGCAAGTCGGTGCAATCGCCGTTCCCTTTTATAACCCTGTAGATTATGCAGTCGTCCGCAAATAATCGTACACGAGATTTTATTACTTTAAGAGAAGAAATAGAAACAATCCGCTGAGGTTTGAGGTCTAAAACACGGATATCTCCATTTTGGGTGGAATGGCTCAATCAAAATAGCAACTAACAATTTTCTTGCGTGCACAGTTGTAAGGTTGGAAAACCATTCCCGTAAAATTTCCGTTAGAAAGTGGTAGTGTCGTATTCATAGATCTTTATGCGATAATACACCACCACATAGTTGTATACATTGCCCTTTAAAAACGTTTTCCATATGCATTCCGTCTCTTTTGGTGTAGAAAGCACGGAAATACTTAGTGTAAACAGGTACATGAATACCCAGCAAGCCACCTTTCGGCGTATGGCAGGGCGTGTGAACACCGAGCGTTCGAGTTACCTCTGTAGCTTACTGTTGTCACGCCTTATAATGCCGAGCTTCTTAGTTGCTTTACAGCAGATTTTTCGGATATGTGTGCTCCAGTTAGTAAGTAACTCCTCCAGTAAGATTAATTGAGATATTCAACTGAATCGATTTCATTTTTTATATGCATTCCACCTATTTTATTCGGGTGGTTCTGACGCAATTGTTTTCTTTACAAAACATTAACAACAAACTCGCACCATCTTTGAGAATGAACTAAATCGTTTGATAGTGAAAGTCTATCTTCGTCGCTTGATATACCTCTATAGACTGATACGTCTACAAATACACTAGAATTGCTATCAATTTCGTCGCTCAGGCCATTGATATATATCAGAAAGAGAAGAGGTCCAATTGCGCTGCATTGAGGTACGGTACGTAATTATTAAAATTTTATAAAATCTATACAGTAAATAAAACTAACGTTTAAATACTTGATAACGGTGATCATTCGTGGACATATATCATATTTCATTAAGGGATAAAGTTTGCGAAAAAAAAATACATCCAAATTTTTCTTTCCAATTTACTTTCGATATATTATAATCTATAGTGATAAGCTAGCGTTCATTATTTTATCTCGACCGTAGAATAACGACATAATAGAGTATTAGTGAATCATTAGAAGCTGACAAGCTTGTCTTTGTATATTTACGACAAAATCCCACCGAAGTCCCTTTTCGGTCGTGTCTGATATGTAGCGATCACGGGGTGTGAATAATAAGAATGTTTCGGGAGTGGTGAAGGAGCAGAGTCGATGTCTTAAGGATATGAGGTTAAGAGGGTTGGTTTCGAGGAGGATTAAGATGCCTTATTTCTCTTGGTAGTTGAAAGGAATGGACCCTGAGTGGTCTTAGGCAAGAAAAAACGCCCCATTACTAAGACACCATAAGGAAAGTCAGGGTGACCCGAAAAGGTTGAGGAATATTGAGCAGGTAAGGGTAATGGAAGAGAGACTGCAGGAATATTAATGTCCTCCATCAACAAAGCACATTAAAAGGAATGGATGTCTCCTTTCGTACTCTATACCTCCGAGAGACGGAGGGTAAACCCATTAAATGACGTCATCGTGTGAAGTTACAGATGCTGCTGGATAATCCCATGCCTTCCTTTTTGGGCCTGTAAACGGGAGATCGAGTTCCCTAACTATATGAAATTCTTGCTTGGAGGGATATAGTTCGTGATCCCCGAGATGTACCTACTCCTTAGCATAAGGAAGGTAAAAGCCGACTTTATGGACATATATTTTTATTTCTGTCTGCAAAGACTTTCAATCATACATAAAAATATTTAATTTAGAAATTAGAAAAATAA
>KZ308125.1:2542690-2570616 GCA_000376725.2 Ladona fulva | reverse complement strand
TAATTAAAAAATAATATATGAAATATATATATCACAATTTATTGGAAATAAATTCCGATAAATTGTAATAAAAATCCATCTCTCTTACGTCTTCTCCAGTCTTTTCCCTCATAAGTATCATATCATACTTAAATATTCGGAGCTGTTTGGTTTCGGAAATCCATATTCCGCTTCTTTCGATTTACCCGTTCGTTAAAGCCTTCCTCACGATCACTCAGTATTGATTTCGGATAGAATTATTTCTGACATGAGATCTCCTGCACTTTTAAAAGAAAGATGTCCTTTTTTCCCTTGAAATATGTATTCGTTTCGGAAGCAGGAGCCGCACTAACATTTCGACGAACCCTTCTTTTTCGGGCCTCTTGAGGCTACGGGGTATATGTATGACGTCATTCATGAGCAGAAAGTGGATTAGGCTCTCCTTCTCTGCAGTCTTTTATCTTCTGTTTTTCTTTTTGATCACATTTTCCCCTTCTTTCGCCCGAGAGCTCTTTTACTTCTTTTTCCTCCTATCCACCTACCTTCCGACCGCTTTATCTTCATTTCCCGTAGTTTTTAGCCCTCATTTATTAATTCAGCTTTTTATCCGCTCTCCTTAATTTCTTTCTTTCTGCGTTTATCTTATATTCTGATAATTCCCTCCGCTTCCACGCGTGTTTATGTTTTCAGGTTCGTAGTTGAAATTCCCCTTCGCTGACTTTATTAGAATAAGTCTTCTTCGCCATACACAGCTGAAGCTAGTAATAGTTTCCCATCCCAACGGGAAATGGATATGAAAAACGTCTTATGGGTCCGGTACTCGAACCCGGATCTCCCAATATCCGGTTGGTTGCTGGGTTCCTTGCGATCGTTGAGTATTGATTTCGGATAGAGTAATTAAGCTATCCGGTCAGTTAGATTAATGAATGGACCAGTCAACCGGAAATTGGGAGATCCTGGTTCAATTCCCGGTCCCGCCAGACTTTTTTCATGCCTGTTTCTCCTTCGAAGTTTTTCCTGACCTATTACATGCTACCTTAATGATTTTGCTTGTAATTTTCCATCCAAAGCTACCTGAAACGCATTTGCTTTTCTTTTTTATTATTCTATCTTTTCTAGGCGGCATGTATATATGACTATTTTTTATGATCAGTCAGTGAATACGTTTAAGAAAATAATGGATTGTAAGTTATTGATGACATTCGGTAGCCTTAAAGGAATGTCAAAGATCTAAATTCGTGATTGCATCTACAATCATTAAATAATAAATATTTTCTTATTTTAGGATTATATTAAATTATATTAGCTTGAATAAATTTTGGAAATGGAAATTTTCGTTTGACAGGTTACAAAATATTGAGTATTTCCTACCTAATTTCAAATCTTACGAGATTTGTATATATAAATCTCGTATATGAAACTAAAATATTGATATAGAATAACAGAAACTATTGTAAGAAAACGAAACGACGTAAGTTTTTGTTAATGACATATTTATCCATAAATTAAGATCTTGCTGAGAAATCATGAAATTTTATTTCATTTTTTATCTTAATGGCCGATAATTCTCGTTAAAATACAATTTTTCCTCCTCTTTATCGAGAAGCGATGAAATATTTTACTCTCAATAAATGAGAATATCAAACTTCGTATTTTCCACACCTTTTTTGTTTGAACTGTTCTTACCGGCATTGCAGCCATCATCACGTGATGATGGCTGTAATACCAAAACGGGTCTAATAATAAAATCGTGTGAAAACACGAAGTTCAATTTTCTCATTTATTAAATGGTATTCCACGAAGCCAAGTTTAACCATTTTGGTTACTTTGTAAAATTTCAAATATAACATCATCTCATAATGTCACGCCACGTACTTTTAAATTCGAATCCGTTCGTCGAAGTTGGATTCCGAAAATTAAAACAAAATCTTTCACAAAAATCTGCCCGTGACGTTAACGTCCGCAAATGTGCGTTGAACATATTTGATGAATTTTATTTAACATCGCCAGGGTCTCCACTCCGGAAGGCCAAAAAGCCGTAATGTCGAACCTATCACATAGTTAATGAAGCATTTGATGAAAAAATCCAATCAGAAACCTCCGACGATGGATTTTTCCCTCACGACTTGGAATTGGAACCGGCGATCTCATTATCAGATGCCACATGCGGGGACGCCGCTCAAAAAATCGACCTAACAGGTTACCGAAGCGGTGATTTAATGAAGACATAGAGAGCGTCGCTCCGACCTGAACAAAAAAAAACCGCGTCGACATCCCGTGAACACGAGAAGAAAGATATCGTGGATATATCCGCGCCATCAGCTCTGTCTCAACTTGGTAAAGGTCCTCGGTCGTTATCTGCAGACTGGAGAACCGCGTCTCCTTTACGCATCCGTAGTTTCAAATGGAGCATCGGATTTCTGCCATTTCGGCTGCAAATAACCAGTAAATCGTTATTTCAAGGAGACGGAGGGCGGGTAGCAGATATATTTGTCTTTCATGACAGACAACGCTCTTGCATTCCAGCATTAGGTTGATCCGATGTGTGGATGGAGCGCGGGTTCGGGCGATTAACAATCCGGGATGACAATAGGACGGCGATGGGAAGAAATTAAGCCAACTGCTTCAGGGCCGTGCTTCCAAGTGTATCCTGTCCTTCCGGGAATGGAGCCGCATTCCGAAGACGCTCTCCCTAGCTAAAGCACTTATTCTCGAGCTCTACTTCATTAGAATTGGATTGTCTGGCGCCTGGGCAGAGCATTATGCGTGTAATGAGAAGCGTGTTGCTACTCTGCTGGAAATGGCTGGCCGCTAGTTTATCTCGAGTCCTGATATTCCTTAATTTTCATAAGATTGCGGTCGATTTCAGAGTCGATAATTCCGGTAATAAGTGATGCTTTCGTCCCTAACCACGACCGATGGTTGATTGTGTGTTTTTCCTTGATCTTTCTACAACAAATTAGCTACTCTCGTGCAGAACATATTCCATACTGTAGGCCATTAGTGTCCAAACTCAGTACTCGGAAGGGCAGATATCACATTACTCGGAGTTCGGTGGGCCAGAGTTGTATTTCAAAAAGAAACTACTTTAACAACTTTTTTTTCCAATTCATTGCTGTTGATCTCTCTACGAATTAAATCTTTGGCATGAAAGAAGCGAAGGATATTAAGGTACCTTAGAATATTATATAAATTATAATAAAGGTAATTAAGGTACCTTAGAATATTATAATATATAAAAATATTATATATTATAAAAAATCTTAACTTTCAATAAATATTAATGATTAAAACAACAATAAATTTGCAAGCCTGATAAAAGACTGCGGCGCGCGCATTTGGTCTACTATCCGTAGCTTAGACACTACTGCCTCAAGCAAATAAATCGGCTTTTATTACAGACGTGGAAATAGCAATTTTATTTTCAGAATTTTAGGAATCATATATGATTTTAAAATGTATAACATTAGCTGCTAATGTATATCATGAACTAAAATTTAAGTTTAAAAGAATTAACACCAGTGATATTTGGTGGAACTTATCCGTAATTTTATAATTTTGTGGAAGTCGTCAATTTTTGGTGTTCTTTATAAGACTTGCAAAAACTCGGAATCCTTTAAGAAAGCGAATTAATCAGCTGCACGCGTGTACCGCCTGGCCTGAAAGAAGTATCTATTCAGAAAAGCAAAAACAACCTATTTATGTGTTTCTGTAAGCGAAAAACAATCGGAATACTTTGAGGAAAAGTGGATAGTGATTGAAGGAACCTCTCTTCTAGCGTGATGAAGAAAATATAGGACCTCTTATATCTCGTTTATTAGCTTTAGTTGATTTGGCGTAAAGATTATTCTATTATCATCGCAACCACATATCTGCGGACTCTGTTGATGTAACCAAAAGTCAGCCTACGCGTTAATGTATGAGAATCACTTCCTTGGAAATATCCTCGTATACCTTCACCCACTCCTGATCCTGATACACCAGGCTAATCATTCTCTAAATTGCAAAGACCACCGTTATAAGATCAGATTTTCATAATGAATTTCTCGCGAAAAGGCTTTGTAAAAGATAAGAATTCTCACATTTCCGGCGGCGAAAGAGACGCTCCGTTGAACGCGTAAGAATCTTTTCTGAAAGGAAAGGAAAGATAAAAAGGAAACGCATGTCGTGTCGTTACCTCATTTCCCCTCCAAAGACCATTTCAGAGGAGGAAACAGTGAAATCGTTAGTACCGCTACCAATTCTACCGATCCATCCCTCGTGAGGGAGAAAGTCAAGAGAAAAGAAGGCCAAGCGGCGCGGGTCGAAAAAGGAAATGATCCCGAATTTATTCCCGCTGAAGATCCACGCATTCTAGTCCCCAGCGAGCATTCCTTTTATGAAACTCCATTATCCCTAGGACTTTCTCAGCGGCGCGGATAACGGACGGGAGGATAATGAGAGAGGGTAACGAGGAGAAAAATGGGCTCGGTTGAAATGAAGCGATTCGAAATCGCTATCAAATCCCTCGCAGGGCGTCGCTGCAATGTCTTGGGTCGTCTCCCGGTGCGGCCATGAAGAGATGAGCGAATAATTTGAATGGCGAGAAGGAGAATGGCATGGAGCGTTAACGTCCTTTTGCTTCATTTCATTCTCTAGGGGAATGCATAAAGATCTCCTATGGATCCAGAGGACTTATATCTAGCAGCGTTCTATGCTACATCAAGGCTGATGGCGAGGATTTCTCGTCTTTCTCCCGTATTACTTCCTAAAAGTTATTCTCATTTTTATCTATCTAACGCTAAAAAAGTGGACATTAAAAGAAATGGTGTACCAGGGGTGGGAAAACTTTTTTTCATTCGAAGACGTCATCAGATCATATACAAGTATATGGTGTGCATAAGTAGTATACATGTACTCGTGTATTATCTGGCCAGATATAAAATCAGGACGAGTATTATATTAGGTCGAGTATTAAAGTTCATATTGTATTTTACTTATTACAATAGACCGCATATTACTTCTGACCACGTTTAACATTAAGCCGCATATAAAATAAGACCGCCTATTACATCAGACTTTACATCACATCCGGTCGCATATCACATGAGGCCGCATATTACTTGGTCCACCTATAATAGTAAGCCGCATAAACATCAGGCCGCGTATAACATTAGGCCGCATATCACACATCGCAATTACTTCGGGCCGCATATAACATTAAGCCGCGTATGACATCAGACTACATATCACATCAAGCCGTAAATGCCATCCAACCACGTAACCAATTCACTGAACCTGCGAGAGAGTTTTAGTGAAGATATGCTTAGTACATCGGAAAAATGACGACGATCTTCTGTTCATCTAATGAATTTAAATTCCGGAAAAATATTTCTCGTAAATTGGAGGGAGATAAATAAAAATTTAATTGACGGATTGAGGATCGTATTTAGAAGAATTATTATCGTAAGAAATACACTGATAATGGAAATGGAAGAACTGGAGGGCTAATTTGAGAATTCAACAAGAGCTATATCTACGTTTTCTCTTAAAATGGATTTGAAATGTATTATTCTTTCATAGTAACTTTGCTATTTATAAGATTTTGCACAATCATTACTTATGATATCATACGAAGGAGGAATTGTAAAAAAGTGGTATCCACCCTGCAGAAGCACAAACCTCCCACAGTACGCCTCCAACATTTAAGATAACCCAGCATAATGGTCCGAGTAGCTTGAGAAAGCTGCAAGAAGCTCGAATCTAATTGATTCACATTAATCAGTTAGTCAGATGTTGCGAAACAAAGATTTCCTATTAAAAAATTCGTACAGAATAAATTTTAATTACTATATATCAGCATATAAAAATAATTTGTGTGTGAAAATGAAATCAAGGCATACAATTACAGTTCAGTGTTTTCATCCCGCCAATCGTTTGTGCCCCACCTGTAGGGAGCTGTTTTATAGTTTCTATAATACACGAGTTGGTGTTCTCCTGTACTGTATCAAAGTTAATAACATTGCAGAAATGAAAGCTCACTTGGTGAGCTTTCGAGATTCTGTGGGGCGGCGTTTTGAGAAAATTTCCCGTTACCTATCGAGTTATCGGAAAACATTGACGGCGGGGATCTCATCCGTTAGAAGCTCGAAAGGAGTTTAAGAATAGCAGTCACCATAGCAACGCTGCAGGCGAAGTGCTCCTGCGGTGGAGAGGTTACTTATTCAGTGAGCGACATCATTACTCCGAGCCCCGGTATGGTAATGAATACTTAAATTAAACTTATACCAATGTTCACTCAGGGTGCGGTATTATAATATTTTTCTAGAGTTTAAGTGAAGATTGTTGTTAATATCACTACGAATATAATACCAGTTTATCATAGGTATATTCAGGAAGTTAACTATAGTTTTTAACTAACAAAATATTAAAATACCGGTCCTTAAAGGGTACATTAGTTAGTTCATTTGAAATTACATTTTTAGTATATTCGTGGTGTAAAAAGCCAGAATGATAAATAACCTTACGGCTAAAACAATCGTTGGAACACCTTGGGAATGGGTGTTATGGCTAACAATATCAGTCATCTAGATAGCAGTACTGTGACAATATTTTGGTGTAAGAGTTTTAATGATGATACCACACAATAGGTTTGGTGTGTCTGTATGGTACTTATAATCTAACAGCTACATCTTATCCGTTTGGTTGGTATTTCTGTTTACCACTGCTGCCGCCTAGCTTAAGGAAATAAAAAAAATTGGGCATTAATTCCCAAGGATTACTACAGTTATATTTACTATGTTTTTCGAAACCAATTCGAGGAAATTTGTATTTTTTAATGTAAACAATGTCCTTCGGTTAGTGTTTAGGGTTGCGAAGACGATATAGCTCTGTGAGTTACCTGTTGGAATTTAAAATAAATTCTTTAGTCTCTTCTGAAGTCCAACATGATAATTAAGACATTCCTGAGTCCTAAGAACCCCTTACCCTATCAAACCCTTTCCACCTCGCTATATCTGCTTCATTACCCATGCGTATCCCCAAACTCTCCCATCCCCCTTTTACCTTCCCTAACTTCTCACCCTTCCCCATTCTACGTAATGCCCCTATATACAACCACTCTCCTGCCACCGGATCCCTTTGCCTCGTTCTGCATAACCCTCATAACTGTCTCAACCGCTTCACCTTTCCCTAAAATCCTAACCTTTTCCTATAACAATGTCTCTAACATTCTCTGAAATTCTTTCTTTTCCTATGATCATTCCCTCCAAATTTCTTCTTTTTATTTAACCCATTTTGTAATGTTTTCCCCTGCACAGTTTCTTAAAATATCTCTGATGTCGGAATCAAAATATACAGAAGAAACTTAAAAGCCGTAAGGCCTTTTTTACAATTCATATCTCGGGCAGTTGAGAGTACAAAATTATTTTTTTAATTTTTCAAACTTCCATTTTATGGCAATGGCTAAAAAATTGTTTTACCCTGCGAATTAAATGTATTACGAAGATGATTTTTACATACGTTCACTTATAGTTAAGTAGGCAAACAAGTTTGTAGTGATATCCATGCCTCTCCTATCTATTTGTAATTTGCCTTCCATTTACAGTTCCTCTAACATTTTCCTCTGTATGCTCGCTCTAAGTCCTTTGCTAATAATGAGGCTACGTTGTTTGATAATATGATCATTTCACGGCAACTCTGTAGAATGATTCCAATTCCAGTTTACTCTGCTACAGAATTTAAATATTTGCAAGATTTCATTGGGTACACAAAAACTGATATGCTACACGATTACCTTACGATAAATACTCATACACTTAAGAATAAAAACTATTTTTAAGCAGGGAAATTAATGGAATTTTAATTACGTGTATTTATCAAGAAAATATCGTCTTTCCAACCGTCGATCTTTCGGTTCATGTATGAAAGTCTAAAATGCAGACCAGGAATTGCTATACTACTCGCAAATTACAAAATTATCGTCCATATAATTATATTAGTCGTACTATGCTCAACAATTTAGTAACATAAAGGGAATAACCTAGCCATCTGCGGAATAAATTCTGTTGTCCCGTCCAAGGCTAAATGGAACAAGGAAAAAAGTTTTTCAAAAAAAATAATACAGCAGGAAGTTTCAAACCAAAAATGTTTTGCTGCCTGAACGCATCGCTTCGTTTTCCGCTAACTCTTCCGGTAAAGAATCGTCTTTTGTTTTACGAAAGGATAGCATAAATTATTTAGTAGCAATGTATGACGCAAAACATTCATAAATCGTCAATCAGGTATGTATAAGGAACCTCAAAAACATGAGTCACTCCATCCTGGCCCCAGCTGAAACGCGAGCACTGTTTACTGATTAATCACACCACCGGTTTGAAAATTTATCTTTCATATCAGCGCTCTTCTAAATGGAAAAGGAAATATTCATGGACTGGATCTACGAATCACTATAAATCCATGAATACATTCACGCGATTGGTAGCAAAGTCTATCCTAGATGAAATCCTAAAATTCCCATCTAGGTGATGGAAATCGATATCTGTCGCTTGGATTATTGTAGCGAATGACTCAGTAAAATGTTTTGCCTTCTCTTTTGATATTTGTTGTAGTCCACCAGTACTCGGGTTAAAGTCATTTACGAAGAAAATTTATTTTATAAATAAGAGAGAAAATTCCTTCCGTGATAAAAGAATGATAATAGTAAATGAATAACAAAATTAAAGGGAGAGAGGAATATAGCAAGGTTGCATCTCGAATCCTAGGTCAGCGTCACTATGCAAAAAAAAGCATTATCAATACATACAAGTTTGAGATAGTATTTTATTCCACCTCCATGCTAGTTTTATTCCACACTTAAGGAAACTACGACTTTCACTTCATTAGTAGCAGTAGTAGGTAGGTTAAAAGTGCTTCGACAGCTTAGGTCATTTCGCACATAGGCTACCATCGGGAATGGAACCCGGTACCGCTTTCACTGAAGTCGAAC
The DNA here is from genome assembly GCA_000376725.2 of Ladona fulva. Taxonomy (NCBI): domain Eukaryota; kingdom Metazoa; phylum Arthropoda; class Insecta; order Odonata; family Libellulidae; genus Ladona; species Ladona fulva. The sequence goes on along the minus strand of KZ308125.1, from coordinate 2,561,672 downwards.
GCGTTGCCCACTTGGCTATCCGGGAGCCCTTTCACTTCCTTAGTTTACTAGCCATCTTAATAATCTGGAAACATGCTTTCCAAGGAATTTCAGTATGAATGCAATCCATCACGAACAACGTGTTTATTTTCGTATCTACTTGCGTAGCTTGCTTATATTATTACTCCTATTGATTCGAGGTACGACGATCTTTTGTATTTTAAAAACATTTGTGAACGATTTCGGATTTTAATGAGAATAGTTAATATTCCATTATTTTATAATAACATTAGTTTTTAAAAATAAGATTAGTTCGTTTTTATTTGTCGTTTACATCCATCAAATTGGTTACTTAATTTTTTTATAATTGCAGATTAAAAGTCAGACAGACTAATCAGAGTTCTGAATTTGAAATAAACTCATGTAATTGATGCGCTTGAGTCTATTCTGTTCTATGGATAACTACTTAATTTCTAATCATCAAAATTAAAATTATATGTATTATGACTGGTAATTTCTGCAACCATTTTTTACTATCCCCATTAGAGTAACCGGGGAAAGAGGAGTAGAAAACCGGTGGAAAATGGATAAGAACGGAAATAATTGTCTCCAAAATCTTCAGAGAGAATAACAATGCTTAATTCATTACGGCTGTTAGGCTTATTATTATTGTAATAATAACCCTAACGGAAATTTCTAATGGAAGGCAACGTTTTTACCCGAATCATTTCCGAACCCTTATTTTCCGGGATCAATATATAGAACATATTGACGAAGACTAGCTCTGATTTGAAACGACCTACACTCAACAAATTCATCCGTGCGAGTTTTGCTCCCCAAACCCATGATCGTTAGTAAAATAGTGAACTATAAGTGATTAATAGAAATCATAGATAAGAACCTGAGTAAGGTGCCATGAACGAAAGTTTTCTCGCAGGAAGTGAGCTTTACTCGCCGTTGTAGGTCACAACAAACAGAACGAAAATAATTTTTAAATAAATAGTCTCACTATTCAACAGCTTGCATTTGATCATTGAAGCCGCGCTGGGTTTAAAATGAGGAACTTCACATTGAGCTCCGTCGAGTTCGTTAAAACTTGTTCTCTAGTAAAAGTCACCTGCGTATTGTCCGAGAACTGGTATAAAAATGTCATCCTCTGACCTCAACCTCGAACGCCTAACAAGTTCGCTGTCGCAAGCTCCAATGAGCAGCTTTATGTTAATCTAAAATGAGCCTTTTCGCGACATCGCTTGGGCAATAGGTTGATAGGTGTTGGAGACGTCTCCTAGTCCAACTTGACCTAGTTCTCGTTAAATTCCCATGCCCACGAGGAAATAAGTTCTCATTCCTTCGTCCGCAAAAAGAGGAATTTATTTCATGCGCTCTCGTTCTTCCATAAATGCGCACCATTTCAGATGTCGCTCGATGCACTGCTGCCGTAAAATGTTAGCCTTTCGAAGTGGTTAAAATATATGGTCCTCCTTCGCGTAGCTTCTTTAAATAAACGTTGTGTGTTTGGAAAACGTAGCTATACGGGATGGCTGCGTTAAAAAGGGTCATCTATTCCCTCGAAAGTCTCTCGTTTATTTAAACAACCGTTAAATGGCAGTAACTTAAAGTAGGCGGGGTTCAGCGCGCTTGCTTTAAGCGTTACCGTGAAATGCTCATGGAGGTTGACGGGTACAAAAAATTACGCCAGAGTTCACGTTTTCTTGAATATCCGCAGTGGCTAAGGCTGGAATTAAACTGGTGATTTTGCGGAATATAGCAAAAGGAACGTATTCTCTATTCCAATATTTTATTCACAGTCAGGTTTATGCAGATGGAAACAAATATTTGTGTTGAAAATGTCCTGAGTGGAATAATTCACATTGGATGAGTGGTCGGCCAGAAAATTAATTCACGTTTTCTTTAGAGGGTTCAAGTAATATTTGGTTGCTTCAATAGGCAGTGAGAACAAATATAGCTTGTCCCGAAATGACAGAAGGAGAAGATTGTTTGAATTTAAAGTATCTGTATATAAACGCATCTGGCAGGGATGCCTATTTTAGTTGCAAATGGAAGCTATTTTCGTAATTTCGCTTATTCTTCGAGAAAATAACGATACTTTGGAAAGAATAGTAACAGAATCTATCTTCTTGATTTTTTTACAATATCTAAATGGTATACAACGCACGGTTAAATGATGTTGTCTTCTTTGAACATATGCACTGAGTCGTCTAAATTTTTCCCAAATAAATTGAACATCTTTGAATTGAATTAATAGAAAAACTTTTAAGTTCCCCCGATGATTGCGTTTTAGCCGAAACCGGTCGTTGAATAGCATCTTGTGTGGAAATCACAAATTTTTTTTTCCTTCCCTTAGTTTATTATGAACTCTGGCCTATGATGATGGATGAAATTTGTCTCACCTGAGTTTTAAACTTGATTTTTTTTTCTAAAACTTCCTATCCTCTTTCCACGAGAATTGTTGTAACTCATTCCAATTCTTTTGAACCGTATTGGGAATCGTATTTGAAATTTAATATTTCAGTGGAATAAATTTGTTCAATTTTGCTTTTAAATTAATCCTTCGCGAACGAGAGTATATCCCATGAATTATTAAGGCCATTATTTATTACGACATGATTTGAAATCGTAAGCCTTTAATGTATTTTTTACGAAATAAAAATGTCCTTTCCTCCCATGCTGTATAATTTTAAGGCAGCATTATGCGCTTATGCATATTCTTTGCTTATGACAGAAATCCCTCCAGTAAAGACGACGAAAAGCTAAAAAAGTGGCATTTTTGCGCCTACGTCCTCTAGCATAACTTGGTTCTTCGGCGAAATCACCTTTACGTCCATTCTTAAAAGTTTATTTCCCACTTCTGGTTTATCGCGAGCCGGAGCGCGATATTTTTCAGTTTCTTTGATGCGCAAGAGGATTTATCGTCCCCATTTAAGGGCTAAAGTTGCAAATAAAATCACGCCCAAGCTCTCGGTAAACTTTCGAAGAAGTTGGAACTAGATTTATAGAAAGAGTCCTCTGGCTTCTATGCTGATTAAGTGTCGCGAAGGCATATTCTATGTGACATCCTAATTCATTCCCCCTGCTCAAGTGTTACTTAAAGTTTATCTTAATTTCTGCGGTGGAATGAGGTCAGAATGTTTTAAATTGGAATTGACCTTGTAGGATTCGTAGCCATTACCCCCTTACGGTAGTTCAATTATTCTGCTGGGGAATCTCTCGACACACTAGATTTATAAATAAATACTGCTTTGGTTGACGAACGCTTCCGATCACGAAAAAATTGGTTCGTAAACAAATTTCCCGAACCATTAACCGTCTCGGGAGAAGAACGAGGTAAATAGACAGATACAATTGGAGCTCTCTTCCACCTAACCTCGTGTTTCTATATTATATTTACAGATATTAATCTAAAACAAAAGCAAAGGGCAGGGTTTGGGAAAAAAGCTTTGCCTCTAAATGTTAACAAAGAAAAGACTCATGTTGCAGGAAAACAACCACAGAGAAGAAAGGTAAAAAGAACGGCGAAGACGAAGAAGGGAAAAATAAAACTAATTTACAATGAAAATGTCTGTACTCCAAACATCGCGTATTTTTTAATGAAAACAAAGGAAAATTAACAATATATGTTGAAAAAACACTAAAATTTAATAAACTAAACACACATCCTTAAATTACAAAAATCACATTACACTATAAAATTACAATATCATCTTAAAATAATAGTACATTTAGATTAACTGACAACTACAGGTGATAATTCCTTCCGAAGTCCCTCGTTGAATAAAATGTGTCATAAATGGTAATCTTTGTCAATGCATTCTGTGCTTATTCAATGTTAGTAAGAACACCCTGAAAATATAGAAAGAAGGAACACGATAGATGGCATATATTCATAAAAGTTTGTCGTAAGTTACAGAAGAAGGGAATAAACAGGTAAATATCAGCCATACACTTGCAAAGTATGAGTGATCTAGTATAAGAGTTGATGCTCTGGTGTAACGAAGAACGAACATGGAAGTGGAGAACGAAAGTTTTCAGCGGTGAAGTGTCGATAGTTAACCTAAGTGGTTCAAATATAAATACTTCGTAAATCCACATAGAAGCTTGTAACACAATATTTGACGCGCAGTGCAATCAGTTGTTGAATGTGTAAGTAATAGGGATTTATGTAGAATTTGCAGAAGGTGTTATCCAGAAGGAGGTATTTCAACGTGGTGTTATGTAAAATGACACTTAATACTGACAACCAATATTGTAAAAATTTAAATGAGCTGTAATCAGTGGCCCTTAAACGGTTTAATCCAGCTAAAATTGATACCTATGGAAAAATGATAACGGTTTACTAATATTTCGGATGACTAATTGCTTTCGGTAACTGGTTGAATTCGTGAGACGAGTACCCACTGAATATAGCTACCGTTTACTAAATGTTATGTATTCATTCTAACATCGATAAACTTCCCGCCTGTTAAGCACAATTAATGTTGACCACTGGATCTTCATGAATATTAAAGGGCGAGGGAATATTTTTGTAATTAATTTCCCCTCTTTTACTTCCTTGCATGTACTTGATTTCCCTTTTCCATGAAGCAATATTTACCTAAACTTCCCTAGTTATCTAATTCAGAGTGAAAGAGATTAAAATATTTTTAATGAAATGTACACATTTACATCTTGATCGCTGCAGCCCCACCCTAGATTGGTACCCTAGTAAGTATGCACAGGCTAAACGTAGTTTGACTATATTAAAATTTTATTTTATGCATAGGAGAGTACAGCAGATTCACCATCTAAGTGAGAAACAAGATTAACAAAGTAATATAGAAAATGAAGTAAAGGGAAATGGAAAAAAGTCATGCGTACTCTTATTGCATTCACATTATTTCCCCTCTGGGAATAGCAACAGCCTACTGACATCCAAGTAACAGCTGAATAACAGCCTCTTCTGTTCATAACGCTATTTAATTACCTGTATTTTCTACAAATTTACACGCTCTTACGCTAGATGGAGTGGGCGATGAAAGAGTGGTCAACGACCCTTCTGAACAATGAGAAACATGGGTCTCGTTACAAATTCCTTCAGCCTTTTGACCTAGTTAATATTATATTTTCTACAGGAAACAGTCCTAACGTTACAGTAAAATCCTTACGTGGTCTGTCTAGTTAGTGAAATAGCTTCTCGCATAATATCACAATCTCTTGTTCCAAATATCTCTTACAAATCCCTGACAACACCTTTCCAATATGGTTCTTTCAGTTTTTTTTATGACCGTTCTCCTTTGGAATGTTTCCAGCTGCACGATATTTTATGCAAAACCATTATTATCTCATTCATGTGTGCACTCAAGACTAATAAGTGAGGATCATTCAACGTTTATACAGGAAATATGTTTTCCGTGTTCATAAAGGAATTCGGTCGCACAGAGAGTATAATAAAAAAGTAACATTAAATCACAGTCCTTTCCCATTTCTTGTTTATTAACAAGCATTTGACTAGAATTCCGCTTTTTACGTATCTTGCCTTTCTTTGATCCATAATAAGCATTAAATAAATCTAACTCACTGTTCTTTTTGTGGTATTAAGTTATAGATGTAAGAAGAGACTTGATAGTCTGATTCTTACCCATATAAAGTGGCATAATCATCATTATTATTATATTTATACTAGATCTATTTTGCTCTTGTCGAATCATTAATAAAACTATTTTTGGTAACATCTAAAATAGGTACAATAGTGTTATTGAAAGATCCCAAGATTCCATTGTAAAATAAATTTACCAATTTAAATATTAAATCGATATCAAATATGGTATTGCAAACTGGAAACAGTCTATAAAGACTCAAATATATTTCAATTAGAAAGCTTTTTAAAATGATAACTGAAAATTATTTTGTTAATAATTTTAGGATAAGCAGAGAGCTTAACTTTAACATGGTTCTTGGAAGAACTGAATTATATGAGTTCCAAAAAATTATAATACGAATGGCGATAGAAGGTGAATGGTAGCTGTATCAAATTATTTAATTCTATACAAAATACACTACAGAATATAAAAGGTGTAAGTAAATTGAAAAATAAATGTAAAAAGAAATTACTAGATTAACAATTTTTGTATAGCTTTTGTTGTAGTTGGTTTGAATCGCTGTAATTGTTAATTGTCTCTTTTCGTTTCTTTCTTTGTGTTATATTTATTGTGGTTAGTGGTATTATCTCTGTTTGTTTGCATCTTTGTGCACCTCCTGACGTGCCATTACGGCTCAGTAGGGCTGGAATTGTACTTGAAACCCACAATTATTTGTGTTCATAATATTTCTGATTACTTTTATTTATGTACATTTATTCAAGGTTTCTTTGAAAAGTATTTTACACACAGTAATTTTAATTACATTTAATGCTATTTTTATGTATACCCTTGAGATACATGCTTAATTTTATTTCAAAATAATGTCTGTAAATATAAACTATTATCATACTATCTCTTAATAAAATACAATATTACTGTAATTCAACATTATTGTAATTCTATGGTAACTTGAAAACGTATTGTTATTGTTATCATCATCATTATTATCATCATCATCGTCGTTATTATCATCGTCATCTCAAAATCCGGGTCATTTACGTAGGTGAATGTAAAAACCAAATACTGAAGTTCAGTACATCAACCTCTCGAGTTCCAGTTCATATATTACCCAAAATGGCCGTCATTTTAGCGGAAGATTACTTAAAAGTGCGGACTAAGAGAGCATCATGAAAAAATTCCTTCGAGAAGATAGTATCGTTAAAATTTCGGACTTAATTCGACCATAAAGCCTCACTCCCGGAATGATTAAAATACTACCTGATTAACGCGGAGTCGTTCATTTTATTAATATCAATTAAAATTTGAAGCCTTCAGCCCGAGAGGAGATGGCAGTCCTCCATCCAGGGTAGAAATTACGCGGACATTATCTCCCGGAATATAAAACAAACATCAAAAACTTTCCCGCGGAAAGCTTTTCTTCTCAGAATGGTCTTCTTAAGACTGTTAAAAAGTTGCCTCCCACCGTTATATTCCCGCTCAACTTATGAGGTATGCCCTTTCAAACTTTCCCCTTCCTTGTCCACCTTCGTTCCTCACTCAACCCTTAAAGGAGCTTCCCCACTCCCGTCTTATCTACTTCTTCACAAACACGGCGGCGGAAACTTGCTTCCCTTCCAACCAACCGATCCCTTTCTCTACGTCCTTTAACCGCGCACGCTTCATGGATACTTAAAGTCTTTGCGCGCCGCACTTTATTCGTCGTGATTTTTTTATCTCCGTGAAATAAGAACCTTTTCCTTCCCGCTTCCCTCGGAATGAAGTGTTGTCGTGATGGATGGGGAATCTTGCGAGAGAGCAACAGACAAAGAGAGAAATCACGCTCGGGTGCCTTCCTGTGCCGGGGTGGGCAACTCGTGTGTTCCAGAGCTGCATGTGGTTCTTTGATAAATGACCCAGCGTTCCTCGACCACCGGACCGCGTGATGGATACAGTTTGTTTTGAGGGAGAAAAATGAAATTTTCGGCTGTTTTCTCGGATTTGGTCATGCAACAAAGTGAAGGAGGTTGGATGAGAACTTTTGGATGGAATTTATACAGGTTTTGTAGTATGATATCAAATGTGGAGCAGTATTTTTGGAAGAGGACATAATCAATAATATACAGATATCTCATGACGACGGTGTGACTGACATCAATACCATCATGGAAGAATTCAATGATGCATATGAATGCTGAAGTAGTTAAACGTCGGCAGAGGAAATGGGTGGATTAGATATCATTACCCCACTCATCATCTTTGCTTCTAAGTCTCATTCCGATCTTCGAGCCTAAAATCTTCCTGTAGCAAGTTGCGGTGGGTTTGAGGCTTTAATTCAGTCTTAGGGCCTTTCAGCCTTAGGGTGCTTTTTATAGTGTTTTTTTGTACATGTATTATTTAAATTATAAGTTATAATAGTTAATATAATTATATAAATGTATAAGTATTTTTATTGGTATTTTATTTGAAATTGAAGTTCTTCTTTATTGTATTCTGTGATTCTTTATTGCAAGAGAGTGTACGAAATCTCATATTCATTGATTTACAAGTTTTGCCGCAGTTAGACATAACTCTGGTGGCAGGGTATACGTTATTTTCGTAGAGAATAATGCAGAAATATTTGTAGCGGCGAATGACCGAAAATATGTGGTTCGCAAAGGTTGCCATTGCATACTCTTTAATCATAAAATATACCAGATAGTTATTATTTACCTTTTAAATGTAATTGCTTTCTTACCCGACAATCCCAATTTAGAAACTCGAGTAAATTTAACTACTTTGCCTGAGCAGAGAACGGCCTTTATTCTTTGCACACCATAAGGCAACGCGGATTTGCATGAGAATATTTTTTTAGCCGTCAAAAAGTTTGCGGACACCTGGCTTACACGCGTATCTCCGCATGTGGCGCATGCACTCGGAGCGTTCCGTTGGAACAGAAAACAGCAAATAGCGCAATGTCTCCGCAATGCTTTTCCTTTTATTCCAAACTCCTACGGGTTTTAAGGAATGGGCACGTGTGGAGAGGGAAAAAAGGCGCAGTTTTTCCCAAAGGAGACGGTGCAACGCTCTCGACGTTAACGATGAGGCGGTGAAGTGTCTTCGCTGCACTGACGCCGCCTCTTACCTCACCGCAGACACCCTCTCGCCGAAACCACTCTTTGCGCTCCTTTAGCGGAGGCAACCGAATGAGTAAAGGAGCGGATCTTTATGTCTCTGTGTCGCTTTAGCTCGACCATTTAAATTTTCAAACTGAAGGCTGGTTTGTAACTGGTCATAAGTGGTAACTGGTCATAAGTGGTAACTAGTCATAAGTGGTAACTGGTCATAAGTGGTAACTGGTCATAAGTGGTAACTGGTCCATAATCAGGCGTGATTAGGTGGGCTCATGGCCGGCTTAAGACCAGTTATAAACAAGTGGCAAGTGGGGCAATCATCAAAGGTTGTACGCTATAAGGCCATGCTCTCCATCCCTTTTATCTCTGCGGTTCACCGAAATATCAACTTGGAGTTTGCGGCATCCTAAACCTTATGTGTGTTGGTTTCAGAGATATTTCATAAAGATAAATATGAGAACAGTATGCATGGAATGGGAATCGTTTAGATATTCATATCTAAATCCATTTCAAAGATGAAATATCTCGAGAAATAAATCCCATACATTAATATAAAACGAAAATAAAAAGTACTCGTTGGTGTTACGCGTCATACGAAAACTCACGTACATCATACGAAGACATGTATATCCAAAGGAAGCAAAACGCGGGATAAAATATTTCGGTATTTTAATTAATAAAATCCCACTTAAATACAACCTATGCTCAATTACATATAGAGTTCGATGCCAAGTTTGAAATATATGTTACGGTTGGATACTTAGCTCATACCAATAGTGTACTAATAGGTACACCGATTGCAAAGCACTGATATAGGGGGCATTCTAGTTTAATCACTGTCCACAAAGGAGAAACTTTTTCTCACCAATTTAAATCTCATAACAAATCTAAATTGATCTTCTAAATATAATATTATCGGCGCGCTACTTTTCATCTCATTTTCCTCTTCTGGTTGGATTAGAGAACTATCATTAAATAAGAATTCTTAATGTACATCAATAATTAAAATGCGACTATTTTGGGGAAGATTGAGACTTCCAAATCTCTTCTTACACCTAACCCTTCGCCATGTGAAGTATAGAAGAGATAGATGAAAAAAAATGAAAAGAAGAAAATTATTTTGTTGGTTTATAAACCTAACTTAGCACTTAGGGAAAAAGAATATACAGCAGGAAATCACCCGAAAGAAGACGGGTGTGGAAAAACCGACGGAACCCACTGTTTTAAGAAACATCTAATAAGTTTAAGAAACTAAGCTTTAAGAAACATCTACATAATATACGATAATCTAGTGATAGTTTTAAATGTTAATTCTCTAGGAAAGCAATCTTAAGACTGTTGTGAAGCGCAAGTGGGGCTGAGGGCGGTCAGAGACTTCCCGTCTTTAAATGATCAACTGAAAAATTGAAGTCGGCCCTGGGCGGGCTTCGTAATTCAATTTTCCTTACCTGACTATGCAGCCTTGCAGTAAAGATGGTCGAGAACTTGTTATATATGGTGCAATACAGTAAAACTTTTGCATTATATTTCTCTGTTTGCAATTCTTGAAACGTTACTTTTCTCTTGGAATAATTTAGCAAACTGTCCCATTGTTATTTTAATTGTTTTATTGTGCTTAATTTGTGACATTTTTGTATTTCGTGTATTTTTGTAGTAATTTTGCAGAATAGTTGATCAAAAAAGGTGGTGGAAGAGAGAGGGTTTTATTTGAAGTAATTAAGAGCAGAGAAGGTAGAAGAAATGGGTGGGTTAAACGTTGAAAATATTCTTAAAGAATGCAATGGAAGTTAGGATGCGAAGAAAAAGACAGGGTAAGGCAAATACACATGATTAAATATCTATGTATCAATACATTTAAATTGATACACAACTCTAACACAAGTATCAAAGGTTTATAAATCTGTATATTTAAACATAGGTTACACAGGAAAAACATAGATTGCACAATGAACACTGATTTGAAGGCCAATAGAATATTATATAGTCTGGTGGATTCCGTTAGTTAGTTGTTTTCGACGTACCCGCTCTAGGATTACGCTTCCTATGTCATTCAAGCTTTACCCCTGATGTAGCTCTCTTTGAGACAGAAATACGTATTGGGTTGAATTAGTCGATTTTTTATGGTTTGTGTGTTTTTACTTTGTTTGATATTTCTGCCATCAGTGATCAATTTCACCCTAATTTCATATTCAAGAGCATAAAATAATATAAAGGGTCGGATTAGTTACTAATAAGAAACAAGTAGGCACGAGAGAACTTTAGCAGTAAGATTTCTGGCAACATTTTCCGGAGAAACTTTTACTTAAAGCCTATTTCATTCGCCTTATAATCTCTCATTTGCTAACATTACCACAGATTTTTCATTTCCTGTATGGGTTTTAATACCCCCACGCGTATTCGACCCGCCCACACCGCATTGTCTTTCATTGTTCACTCCCACGGAGGAAAGCGTAATGGTCTCATTCGCTTTGAATTGGGGCTTATATTCGGACGAGCTAAACTTAATTAGGAGGTGCTCATCTCAAGCATCTACCGCTGCAGGGGTCGTCGCGGATAATGTTTTGCCACCTCGAGAGATGAAGTCTTCTACACGGACAGAACCTCTTCACTTAAGCGACCCTTGTGTTTTCGTTTACTTACGTGAGACGTATCACCGGAATCGTAAAGCCTTGAATGAAGATACTATTTCATACTTTCCCGTCCACAATTTTCCTTTGTCAACTCTATAACCTCTTCTTTCATGTGGTAATCTATTTGAAGACCGCAATGAATTACGTTCGGTTGCTTGTCAGCTGCCCACGATGCCCTAACGTACTCTTATCTTATCACGTATTCCGGTAATAGTTTGTTATCATTCGGACAGTCTATCATCATTGTATTATGAGTTTGGTTGGTTTAGTTAGCCTAGCTTGAAGCTGGATGTGTGTTCCAAACCTGGTACCCTAATGAAATGTTTCTGGTACGCAAAACAAGTCCTTGCCGAATTAATTTTCAATTTTCAGAGAAAAATTCGTAAAACACGCTTTAATAATGTTTTTCATTCCGTCAGCTTTGCATAATCATTTACAAATCAAATTTCAAGATATCGAATAATATATTCTCAAAACATTTCGGCTGTAACGTGGAAAATTTTTCTCTCGGAGATTTGACAGATTTTTTTATACACTTTCGAAAATCCAACCTCTGGTCTAGGTTAATATAATAGCTTTGGTTGTATTTTTCTAGGTTAAAAAATAGTCTTTTAGAACTGATTGGTTGGATATTTATTATTTTCAAAATTAAAAGGTAAATTTTTCTAGTTATTCGCTTGAGCGTTGTGGGATGTAGATTAAATGTTGGAATGGGAAGGTAGATTATACATTGGAAGAGTTCTAATTTATTATGTAATGCTCTTTCAGATGCATTTTTCTTTATATTNAATTCGTCGCTGAGACAACTCTTCGACGGAAGGGAATGTTGTTATTTATGATAAATTTTTAGGTGCGTTAGTATCGTTATGGTGTAATATTCATTGTAATAACTCGGAGTATTGGTACGTGCAGTTTTTGCGATTATCGTAATTATTATTGTATAATATTTATCCCTTACAATCTTCTAATCCTATTTCCATATTCATCTGTAGGTTAAAATTTGCAATGCTAATTCCGTGACCTATGGAATTCGACAAATGATAAATCCTTTAAATTCAACGGAAATTGCCAACTTGCGTTCCACTACAGCGAATTGCATTTTTATGCCTCAATTTAAATTATATTTTTTGAATTACTCTTTTGTTGGATATTTTTTCGTATGAGATATAAATTCTATATTATATCTTGGTGATAGTATTTTTGAGTTCCTTTTCTCTATCATATGTGTGGAGAAGACTCGATTGACTCTGGGTAAGTTATGGAAAAGAGAAACCATATTAATGAAGGACACGTAACCAACTAACTAGCACTTTAATGTTAAAACAAAACACAGCCCCAAATCCATTCGATGAATTGCGCATTACCGCCTCACAAACTCTTACTGATCAAATTCGTTATTGTACACACATTGCAATCTTCGAAGATGTCTTCAGATCTTCACATTTTCACGAGTAATGTTATTATGTTATTATACTAATCTTAATGGAACTAGAATTTACATTTCACTTCTACAACTAGACCTATAATTTTTTGAAACGCCGTGTCAAATATTCAATAAATATTATATCCATTAATAGAAACCACGATCAAATTACAAACGTTACAAATATAACATGGAATTTACTCCGGCATCAGTATCACTTCACCTTGTTTCTCCGCACTTGATTCTTTAATATCGACCTTATTCTGCCCTCTTAAGCGTAAAACGTTCTTGATAGTCAGCCAAAACCCCAAATAACCCATTCTCTTCAGTATTTCCTTCTAAAGTTTTCCTCTCTATTTCTTTTCACCTACACACAAGTCTTCATGTACATAAAATCATTGACTCAAGGTTAGATGGAAGAAGNACTTTGCACAAGATATTTTATAGAATTCAGAAAACATCCAATTAATTCTGGTGTTGTATACATCCGTATTACTTTTTGGACTATTCAGAAATAAGTATCAAAAGAATTCTGTTTTCAAAACTTAATTGAAATATACGCAATTATATATAATTATTATTGAACAAAGTATAGTGCGAATTATGTACCCACATTATATCTATAAAATAGGGCATTCCTTTAGCATGGGACTTTTTTATAAATGTCATATCTAAAAGGACGTGTCTAATTGTTTAGAGAAAAACATTTTGAATTGATTTTAAACTAAGAAAAATGTGCCTCTTCGGCTTTCAAGAAAATATCACCAACATAAAAAATAACTTTTTTTATCTCAGAAAATATAAAAACCGAGAACAGGTGGGGCTTTGTAAAATAAATTACCTCTGGGTCAAGCTACTGCGCTTACTTCCTAAATAAATTGCTTATTTAATTTGTTAATTCGTGAGATTGTAGCTTAAAAAATTCTTCGGTGTCAGATAGGATAGTGTCAGCGATATTCATCGAAATTGCAACAGAAAGGCACCCCTAAAACATAAAAATTACAACATCGCGGCACTGATAAAATTGAAATATGTATCCACCGTGCAATAACGGTAACAGCAGAAGCAACAAGCTAAAAAGTTATAGCCGTAGGCTAAGTGTCCTTAGAATCCATTCACATCCTCTGCCTCGAATTTCCAATAAGCAAGAAGAAAAACCTCTTGAAAGTCTTCCTCTGACATAAATGGAATTCGTTACGCATTGAAGGCAGGATACATTTGTAATAAAAGTTAAACGCCGATATAAGAAGCGATAGTTGGTAGACGTATCCCTTTCATCCTCATCTTCTTCAATCTGTACTGCAAATAAATAGCCGAGTGAAAGATTTTCCCCCGTCTTTTTCCTCCTCTCGATAACCGAAGTCCGTATTTCATTCCCGATTTTGCGGAAATGCATCATACCACTTTCAAGTAAAGTAGAACTCGTTGTCTTTTTACCTGCCAATCCTTTACGTTCCGAACCCAATGAGATCCAGCGGTTTCCTCTCCTTTGCTTTTATTCCCAGACGCTAGATCCCGGAAGTATTAAGGAGGAAATGAAAAAATGTTCGTTCCTCACGATTCGACGTTTTCTTTCGAGCGGGCATTTGGAAGCGACAGAACTAGGCCCAATATTTGCCCAACGGATGGAGGGATGGAGCTCCGCCTCGGAAAATAGTTTCTAACTACACAACGGAGGAATTCCAATTCCCTTTTCCTCAAATGGGATTTTTTAATTAAGTTATGAGTTCGTCGTCGTGTAGTGCTTTTTAAGCCGCAGGAAATGTCTCTCCTATGTTATTTTTATCCTCGTCGATTTTCAATGCGGTTTTCAAATATTTCGTTTGTCTACTTTCGTCCTTTGGCCAAAATGCTTTGGTAGAGGGCTTTTCAGGGAATGAACCGTTCAAATCATTGAAAGTTTCATTTTTCACCAGCTGGCTATTACGCTGGTGGCTTTATTCAGGGTAGATGTTTCCCGACGCTGGTAGTGTAGTAAAATTTCCTCCTTGCTCATGGTGGGAGAAAGGACAGACATTTTTGAAATGTGACGGTGTTAACCAGAAGATATAATTTTTTCCGGCGAATAAAAGGCAATTAAAGTAATGTATTGAAAAATATCAAAAAACAGAATGAATTTCTTTTTTTCGTATATTGCTTGATTTGTAACTTCATACATTAAGAAGTACAATCACTGCAGTCTAAAATATTATTTGTAGCAATGAATCTAAACATTTAAGGCCAAACATAAGTTGGGATTTTAAATACAACCCATCTCACGGATATGAATTGCCTCAACATGTACGAGAACGGATATTGAAAGTTATAACCTCAATTCACATCGAATGCGTAAAATTAACATAAAATCGTTTCGTCGCTGAGACATTTGGTGGAAGGACAATTCGTCGCTGAGACAACTCTTCGACGGAAGGGAATGTTGTTATTTATGATAAATTTTTAGGTGCGTTAGTATCGTTATGGTGTAATATTCATTGTAATAACTCGGAGTATTGATACATGCAGTTTTTGCGATTATCGTAATTGACCAAATGTCTCAGCGACGAAATGTCCAGCGACGGGAAGTCCCATCGACCAGTTGTCCTTCGACCAAGTGACACCGAAGCCATAAAATCGTATAACATCCTCAAGAATATTCAAATTAATAGAAAATGTTTATTTTAACCACTTAGTTTAGTTTTATAGGTAATGTTTTTGTCAATATCACACACTTATTAAGAAAACAAGGCAAAATCGTTCTCAGTTAGGAATAAATCCTACTACATTAATTAGTTTAACCAATACTTCTAGTATTAAAATCGTTTCTTGGAAAGATAGGAAAGACATGTCTGAAAAAAATTCGAAGAGAAGGAAACTGTTTGAAAATTAACAGATAAGATATAGAATAAGAATGTACGAAGAGCAGATGTATTGGAAAAGTTAATTGTAGCAAAGGCTCGTCTTGAAGAGAGCACTAGTCATTTTAAAGAACCTGTTCACATTCGAGGTAAAAGATAATTTTAACTTTAGGGATGAGAACGAAACATGACCATGCGGGAAAAAATTCTCCAGATGCGAGAAATGGGTAGAAAATTAATTACTCATGCTTAACGAATATTGGATAATGTAAATAAAAGAAGTCGGAAGATTAAAAAATAAAATTGATGATAAACGGAATCAAATGGAAATTTCTTCCGTGAAACGTTGCGAAAATCTTTATCCACGTAGTCATTTTAAATTCACCGTGTTCTTCCTGTTTGGTAGACGCATAGAACTGATCGCTTTAGGAATACGCTAATAAACACAATATGGATAAATAATGAATGTGATTTACGTATCTTTATTTAGATAGCGGATATTTGACAGATTGACTAGGAAAAAGCATTATTTTTGTGAAAAATAATGTTTTAAAATAAATCTTTTAACAATTTGACAAATTTGCGATGCAATTAACCAATCACGACCGGCGACGGCTGGAGGTACGGACCGTGATATCCAAGCATCCGGCGTCAGTACCACGTACGAGCGGCTACCTTGCTCACTTAAATTATACTTATTTTCCTTGTTTGCAGGTTTCATTTCGAACGCATGAGTTGATGCAAAAATGTATCAACCAAAGTGAGTGGTTGGGAGAATGGGCATGAATGGGTACGTGAGGGTTTAAAAAAGTGTTGGTTTTTTATTTGAATGTTTTATTTCTTAGCAAATAGCAATTTAATTTTTCATTGGATGTCCAGTAATGCCCTTAAGAAATTTTAACTTCAGACCAATGAAAAATAAAATGAATACTGTCAAGCGTAGCGTCGTGAAATTTCACACATTTTTAAGCGTGTGAATTCGAAAGAATTCCACAATTGTTTGTGAAATCTTTTGTTGTGGAATTTATGTGTCCATAATCAGCTGCGGAAATTACAATCCGTCCTACCTTTGAAGATGTCATACAAAACTTACTGGAAGAGCCGGTAAAGACGAGTTGAACACCATTATGACACTAACGAGTAACGAGATATTTTTTTATTTAATCATCGCATCTGGCTGTTATTTCTGGAGCGTTCCTCTGAGAACGATCACTCTCCAAATGAATCACAAGCTCTCACCCTAACACTTACTGGGACGCAGGCACCGATGGGAGGAATCTTTCCTTTTCCTCCAATCTCTCCATTTTTCAGCTGAATTTTACATTAATTCTTTGCAGCTCGCGCCATAGTAGACGGCGCATAGCGGATTCGTAGCGCAGCGCGGCAAAAAAGGCTCAGGAAACTGCATCCCTTCAAATATTTATGGTGAGAGAATTCCGCGGAGTTCCCGAAGCGACGCGACGGGGAAAATATTCCAAAGGATTGCAGCAAACTCGGAAAGTGGATTTCCGCGGCGTCTTAGTTACGAATAACTCTATATTTTACGAAGACGTGAGCAGGAAGAGCGTTCCTCGGAAATGCTCTCGTGACACATGTGTATGCTCTAAGTCCCCGCCCTTCTTAGTTTGTCTCCCCCTTCATGAAAGAGGGACGTAAAAAATCGTGATTTGTTTAATATTTAAATAGTCGAGACATTCCGTGGCTCACGTTGCTTATAAACATTGCAGTTCTTATGTTCATATTTTAGAATATGAATGAAAACGCATCGCCAAGCTTGGGGATGGATCCGCGCGTATTTAAATGTTACTTTCTTCCCTAAACCTCAAATAAATGGATTATAACGAAATATTGCGTGAAATTTTATCTAAAATTGTCAATGCGGCATAATGGAGCGAGTATTCATAGAAGTTCCAAGGAATAACATTTTCACAGGGTAAACGTGGTATGCTTACGTGATCTTGTTCGATAATAATACATTCTGACTCACAATCCGTGAGGAAAGCAAAGACATCATCCCTCCTCTTGCCTGGTAACCCCCTTTCCTTCTTCAAATCATCCAATTGTAAAGTGTATGGGTTTAAAACAGCCTTCACAATGTATTTATGTTAATACAGACGACTGTTCGGTCCATCTTCGCTTAAGTAAATACATATTTTGCCTGTGGTTAAATGATTCATATCATTTGGCACGCAGTTTTGAACGCTGAGCACTACGAGTTGATTACAGGCTTCTCTTTTCTGTACATTATGTCTTTATAATAACAGTAAATGTATAAAAATGTTGTATTCACATAATAAGTACCATTAAAAACCTTCAGTTAAGTTAACGTTATCTTGCGGAAAGTCATCCTCACCCATTTTCGTTTGTTTAACGTCTAGTTCAAGAATAAATTAATAATTAATTGGATTAATAGGAATTAATATATGTGTAAAACTCATAGTAGCAATGTGAATTGTAATTATGTAATACGCACATGATATTTATTATATATTTACTCAAATAGATAAAAAATCCCAGAGAACGACAAGTAAAACTTTAAGCAAAGCCAAAGCCATATAAAAACATCAATGAAAAATAGGGAAAATAATATCATATTTTTTAGTTACATCTAGAATCGTAAAAACCAAATCATATTATTTATTTATTTAATAAATCATTGCAAGTTGGTCGTTGGTCGTTGGTCACCAGGTGGCAATGGTCAAAGGGGACATCTGCCCGGCATTCGCCCAAAGACGGGAGGAAAACCCCACCAAAAACCTCCCGTGGACAGTATAGGTAGATACAATAGGTATACAATAAATAACGGTCAATAAATGTCGCACTACAGCTCAGAATTCCAATACAACATAAAACTAAAGAATACATACATACATATATAACAAATATATATAGACATATAAACATTTACATAGATATAATGGGTAAAAAATTAACATGAAATGCAATGAAACGTAACAGAATATATTATACAGAGAGTACAAAAATATACAAATTAACCTTTACATTGGTTTTATAAGTAATAAATTTCTATTATAAATACAAACGATTTAGGTACTATAGACTTTAATTTTCTTTTTGAAATCTTTAGAATTTTTCGGCATTGGAATGAGAACTTCTCCAGGAATAGCGTTCCATTCTCTTATACCTCTATATATGAAAGAGTATTCAGCCAAATCTGTTTTCTGCTCACGTTCTTATTAAACCCATAATCCACCAAATTTGATCTTAGAATGGCTGCAATAACAGTTATTATCAATCACATAATCCTTCCGTAAACTCAATGCAACCGGCGTGAGCCTACCCGCGCTTTTCCTTATTTTCACACAATATCAGAAACAGCAATATTGCATCATTTCCCTGCTACATTACGATATGTTCAATGGAAGATTTTTTCAAAGATGTCCTTTCTCTTGACTCTGATATATATATA
>KZ308125.1:2496764-2541450 GCA_000376725.2 Ladona fulva | reverse complement strand
ATAAAACCAGATCTATATATATATTCATAAGATAATTATCTTAATGAATATTTTCTTAGATAAGTTTTTAACAAAGTCTAGTTAAGTCTCAAGGGTTTCATACACAGAGAGAAAAATAGAATTTTCTCAACATCTTAGTAGCTATAAGTAGTACTCTTTATCTAACACCGATGCTGGAAAATATATCATTAGACTGGAAAAATTACATCAAAAAATGATTGTAATTATTCCGACCGGCAGCTCTTCAAATCGTATATTTTTTAAGCATTTTATTAACGCTATGATACTAAAGCTACATCAATACTAGTCCTTCGAACGCTCATAAATATTAAACTCAACGATTAAAACCTTTCAAATCCCTGAATTATTACATTGATATCCTATCTGTATACGTGTATGTCAGTAACCCACTCATTAAGACACAATATTTTTTCAAATAGTATTATACTGAAGACATATTCAAATAAAAATTGTCAATAACCCTGGTATATAGATGAAATATTACTCAAGAACTCGGAAAATCAAATAAATTGGAGAAATAGCTACTCACATTTAGGAAAGTAGATGCAGAAACATAAAGAATTTATAACAATGGAACCAAGAGATGCAAATTAACTCAGATCCACAATGAAATTTATCTCCAGAGTTTGGAATTAACTTCGCCGGATTGTTCCGATGCAGCATGTAGAATCAACTTAGTCGAGGATCATTCAATTAGAGTAGCACATGCACTTATTCTTAGGGCTGTAACTAACGTGACCTAATTTGGTATTAAATTGGCCCGCTTCTTGGAATGGAACTCATGATACTTGTCAATATATAACTCGGATAGGGTTTTCTGTTCAGAAGCCTTCTTTTAGATCTCCGCCTGTTTACTCTTGGCTGATATGTCTCCCTAAGTTTCATCGGGATCCGATATGCGTTCGCTCTCCTCATGGAATAATGTCAAGGCCGCAAGGTTTCTGAAAACTTACAAGTTCTTTTCTGCCTACTATATTTGCATATCAGGTTATTGAGTTATCCGTGCCTCCTTTATTGCCACTCGCAAACACGAGTGCTCTGCATCTTACTGAGCAAGCATATCCAGCATTTCTTCGTGCGAAGATCTAATTTTTGTTTCTTATATTTTTGGTCGTATCATATGATTCGTTGGCAGATTTATTTCTTTCAGGAATATCGTGAGAACTTCCTATATTCGATGCTAACTTCAAATAGGAATTCCTTTATCTCCTTATGCAAATTTAAGTGCTTAGGCACGTTGATTGCGGTCTAATATGACCTTCGTGTGCTCTCTCCTTAGGATCTGTGAGGTCATTTTAGCCTCACCTGGCACTAATATTTGGGAGGGCCTAACTTGCCAGTCATTCTTGAGACCGTGTGTTTGTCTATTAGCTTTATATATTTTTATATTATCGAAACATTTTTAAAACTACGAATTTTCATACTCAGCAGCGGAATCAGCGGACGATTGTCATTGAAAATTCCCCATTCACTGAAATTATGAAAAAGGTTTAAAACGAAAGAAAAATAATAACAAATAATATTAAACATTCAATATGTTTGTAATGCATTATTATGTCGTCATAACATCAGGTTCCGTGAGGTTTACATTCAATTCCAAAGAGAAAAATCGTATAATTTCATTTAAAATACGAAAGATATGACATTTGTACCAATGCATTTCCATTCGTTAATTATTTATCAATTTTTTTTGGTTCAATAAATTCTTTGTTGATATCCGACAAGTAGCGTGTTAAACACTAATTGTAAGTCCTGGGATAGTATCACCTGAAATTTTTTTCCTACGCTTCTGCACTGCAAATTACAAATTCAAAATAATTTTAAAGTCCTCAAGTTTTACAGACGGTCGTACTCAAAAACTGCATTCTAGGATTCCATGCAAACGAAACAGCATACTCTGCGATTGATTTGAACGTATCGTTCTCTCTCATTCTAATTTCTATATTTCCGCGTTCAATTAAACAAGGGCATTCTTGTTGAAGAGTCCTTCCTTACTGAATTATCAATAAATGTATATGAAAATTGCTTCGAAAACAGGAAAAATTGCATCGGAAAGCTTCCAGGAAATCCATAAAACATTATTGTGTATGACGTTGAATTGAACATAATGACGTAGATTGGAGCCTAAATTTCTCCAAAGAACAGACCGCGTAATTTCAGTGTAGAAAACATAATATTATTATCACCGAATTTCAATAGCCCAGACCTTAAAAACCGTTTTAACCCGCAGAAATGTTATGTTTTTTTTTACTTTTTCTGGCACATTTCCATGCTTCGAGTTTGGATTATAAATCTACGCGGTATAAAAGGGAAGAGTAGTGTTGAAGTCTACGGCCAATTATTGCGTGGCCAAATCACTATGGAAACAAATGACTTGGGTACCTAATTAGCATAGAAGTATAATACGTATATATAAGAAGTATAATACATAAATGGCCCAAATGTCGTGGTCCAAAATTTTTTTGACCAAATTACACGAGTCTTTAAACACTATACACATCCATTCAATTTAACATGCTTCCCCTTATTCTCTTCTCCATCTTCTTCGTCGATAAGCACCTCTAGAATTATATTACCTCCACTCTCTCCTGTGAACCAAAAGGAGAACTCTTTTCCTCGACATAACCTCGAGAAAAAGACTTCTGCTGCACATTCTGCCCTTTCTTTTCTTTCCTTTTCTCCGGTCCGAACCCCTCTCTTTCATCCAAGATTCCTTTAGCGTACTACGTCACGCGTCCCTTTTCAACTCTGCAAGAAAGAGTGCCTGGAATGGGATTGTTCATTTGTTGAAAGCGTGAGGTTGAGGGGCGGCGGCGGTGAAAAGAAAGGAGGAATAAAATGTGGTCCAGGCGGCGGTCTTGAAGGGGGCCCTCAGGAGTCCTGTTAGATCTCTCGAATCTACGAAATTGCACGAACAAAAGGTCGCCAAATCTTTCTTTTGCTCGAGTCCCTACCTCGAAAAGATACCTCACTCGTTCGTCAAGATAGATGGCTCATTTTTTAAATTTTGCCCCCAGTTATAATCGGGATAATATAAAACCAGATCTATATCTAACATAGAGCATACATTTTCTACGTTAATTGGTGGGAGTGAAGAAAAAAGTCCGTGAGAGAAGCTTTTTGACGCCACTTTGACCTCACTTTGAGTATACTTGGACACTGCGAGAATATTAACCGAACAGAAAACCGTAACCAAAAAGAACTTTACCAGAGTGAAAACCGATCCAGAACCGAAAATGTTGAAATTCTTGTAGCCAAACCGAAAACCGTCATTTATTTCGTTCTTATTTTCGGTTCCAAATAAAAATATTTAATTACGTGAACATGAAGGGAGTTATACTAAATGCCTGCTGTAGCGATTAGCAAAAAGCTATCAATTAACTGTTTTCATTCAAATTTATCTTATCTAATTGTTTGATCGTCGTTTCTTTAAATCGCAATTTAAATTCTAAAATTTTATTTTATATCATACCACTGAGAAAAGCTACTCATAATAAAATAACCTTCTGAGGTATAAAACGTATTAATTTTCGGAGCAAAAAAGAACGGTTCGGACATTTTCAGTGTCGGAATTCGTAGTGAAACCGAAATTCGATCTTTTCATTGAACCGGAGTAAAAGCTGGAGCAAAATATATTAAGGTTCGATGCCCAGGACTCTTCCGACAGTTTATACATTGAAGAATAGAAATTATTCAGCGGAAGGCGACACGTTTTGTTAAAAATTATTACGACGAATCATTGAACGTAACTAAAATACCTCTGAACGAGAAATGGAAAAGTCTTTAGAAGGAAAAGTGTATAATAAGCTAAGGCTAACTGAAATTAGTAAATTGAGAAATAGTTCTAATTTGCAATTATATAACCTCCTTGTTACGTTGGTTGATTTGATAATGCGATAAAAATGAGGAAAATCTCAATATTTTCTATGAAAAGTATTCAAGTTAGAAACAAACTACTCGAGTAGATCATGGTATTAATTTCTTTTCTTACAATATAACTTAACTTTACAGAATAACTATTCTTTTAGAAATAGCTCTTCAAATCTTAGGCACATTTGTCTATTTTATCAATGATCGTTATTCCCTTCAGAGACTAATTTTTATTATCATTTTTATCTCAATCACACTTGTGAAGTCACGCAAGCCAACCTATTGAATTCAGTGGTACAAATTTTTATCCTTACACAGGTCTCAAAATAAATTAATCGTATATTGGATTTTGAAGCAGAAAATGTTTGTAAAATCTGCGTGTTATCACGGTAGATGCATACTTCAAATTCAGCATATTAGATTTCAATTTGTATGCGTTCTATCTTTCTATTCCAAAACAAAGAATGCGTAATGTTTAAGTAACAAATTTATGTATCAACTAATATATATTTATGAGTTACACGTGAGTACAAACAAGCTCAGGACTTTTTTGGAATAGTAAACTCTGACTAAGACACCACTGTCAGAAAAATGTCACTAGTTGTATAAAGGTCGCTGGTTTATACGTTTATATTGTATACATTATTACGTTTATATTGGATACATTGAAAATTGTGTTCAAAAACCTAAAAATTTACTCTATTAATCTTAAGATTCTTATCTAAAAAGGCATTCGCAGAAGATAGAGGTCTTAATTTTTGATCAACCTTTGCCACAATAAATTCAGAAATTGCCAAATTTATTTTTGCCTATATTAATGGTACTGACGTATTGAAATTGAATTCAAAACAGAACCACGAAGTGCTCAGCTGCACGACACAGTTTCGTAATCATAATACATATAGGGTTGTAACAGCCCAAAAGGAAAAAAGATAACTTTGAGCGGGAAAATAACTAATTTTGCTGCCAATACGTATCGGTTCGTACATTTCTCTCGGGGCTGCACTGTAGCCAACGATTCTTTCGACGACTCCCACCCGCCTCCGAAAGAGTTTCCTATTCATCACAAATGAAAAGCAGTGATTGCACTCATTGCGACCACTGACCCGTGAATCTGATTATTAAATTGAATGTGTAATTTCCTCGTGCACCGGGTGGGGAGCGCTTCAAAGAGAGGTGCGCGCTCGGAAAGTTTATACTTCAACGAGTCCGAACGTTCGAAAATTTCTGATTCCGCGTTGCGATGAATATTGCATTTATTCAAATCTCGGATGGTAATTTCACAAGATGTTTAAGGCTCAGATTACCCTCCATCATCCATATCGGAGGCGAAATGGTTATCGTGTTTGCCAACCGACGCCCTGGCCTCACACTTCAGTATTGGCTATAACATTTTTGTCTGTGTTGCTTGCCTAGTAAGGCGACAGAGAAAGTTCACCCTTCCAGGGATCTAGAATGGCGACCGTCTGCATTTTCATCTCCAATCGTCAATTCGAAGACTGGTTTTCAGCTGCTCGCTAAATGGATTACTAGCCCACTTTCCGCTTCAGTCCTTTCAAGGAGTTTAAATAGATACAGATTATAATTTGTTTTATCTACTTGCACCTTGGTCTTCTATATCTTTTTCCATCAACATACTCTATTCAAATTTTTATCACACCCTCGTGGTCCATTGTTGATTCAATGACTTCATCTCTTTGTTTCACAATACTTTTCTAAACTATCTTTTCTCCAATGTTATCAACTGCTCTTTGAGTGTATTCAACTCTCTAAACTTACCCCTTCCCAACCTTATCGATCCAACTTTTCTTCAGAATTTTCTCCACATTTCAAATTACTCAAAAACTTCTCTTCTACCCCCATTGTCCTAGTCTCACTTCCATACTCTCCTTTATATAGGACTTATGAGCCTTTTTCTTGTTTTTAGATTAATAATGTTTGAAGTTAACTGCTTGTGTATACTTTCCAATGCCGAGCCCATTCATAAAAATGTCTCTCTTTCAACTTCCATCTTTACTTATCAATTTAAGTTCTGAAGTAAGATCTCCAACTTCTATATCTTCTCTCTGGTAAACAGTGCATACATTTTATTTATTTTGTTATATTCTGGCTATCTGTATACAGTAGGTATACAGAAAATACACCAAAGATGTTTCAATGTGCATGTATTTTCTGTTATGCTTCTTCTGATTAAAGAAGCGCTACGATTGTTTTCAATAATGATTAAGAATATTTTTTAAAGATCTTATCCCAAAGAAAATCGATATAAAACCAGCAAAAACCAAGCAGAAGAATATCTATTCCATTAACCTTTGAGTTCTCATTCCGGTGAGTATGAATTCCTAATTTCAAATTAACGGAATTTAGCCGCTTCAGTGGATTCGACATTACGGGTAAATTTTCGCCGCTACTTTTGAGTGCAAGTGAAGTCTCTTTAACGTGGCTGATTTAAAACCTCCCATCCGCAAAAGTTGCAGGCGTTATTGAATCATATCGGAATACTCACTGAATTCCTAAGGTATCGTACTTTGCATTCGTGTATTTCATGATAATTACAGTGATTGCTCATGCGTAGCTTTTACGCTGCAGATAATAGGTCATGAAGATGAAGAGCTAATTAATGAATCTATTGAAAATTTTCCACCTCCGCAGTTTTATTGAATTAGGTGAAGTTTAGGATACTAAGTTTTTATGAGATAAACATAAAAGTTTCACCAATTTATTTAGGATAATTACTTCTGATTAAGCATCCACTCGATAAAGCTATGAAACTCGCCTAAAATCCTCAATTTTATTTCTTTCCTCATATTTTATTATTGATACCTTGATAGAATATCTCTATTATATATTTTGTAGAATATTGCGCATCATATATTTAGCGATATCTCACTCATAACTAATATGAACTAATACGTAGAAATTAAAGGCGTTTACAGAAGAAAACTAATTGTTAGATGCAAAATGGAGACATCAGTATGCGTTGAAAAGCGACGAGAAACGGATGGTTCACATGCTTTGAATTTACGGGTAATTTGAGGGTATGGACCCTCCGCAGTACACCGAGTCTCATCATAGCCCAAGAAATTGAAGAAGGGACCGTTTTGTCGTGGTAGCTTAGAGGATAGAGCACCCGCCCGGAGAGTGGGGGACCCAGGTTCGATTCCCGGCTGCGGCAAACTTTTTCTCTTTCAATTTTTCTATCAGTATGCGTTGTTTTTCCCTTTAATAATAGTAATCCTTTTATTATTATAAGTACAATTCACAAAATTTATTATTTATTTATTATTATGAACAAACATAACATTCTAAACAGAATATTTACATTATAATATCAACCACAATCAAAAATAAATTTAAAAAACAAAAATTGCATAGAGCTAGCAGCAATTTTCATTCAGTATTTCATAATGTGTGAATCTTAAACGGACACTCATTGAGATCCTCCAAAGTTTTGTCTGGAGGTTCCACGCATTACACAATAGATTTTCAAGTAAAATTTATGTTTATCACTTGTTTGTATAAAAAGGTCACATTTATTTAGCCAACTTTTGTCATTGTCTTTAGTTGGGATAAGGATTTTTTATGTTCGTGGTGTTTAGGTATGGCTTTGAGGAGCTTTACACTAAAATCCACTTTCTTTCTTCCGCCTTGAATGCCTTGAGTATACATAGATAAACTCTATTTCTGAGGTTCATACTGAATGTCTTAGTAGTTTTTGTCACAAGGTTTCCGACAAAATAGTAGTCCAGGATAACCATGAAATCTAGCAATAAAATATTTGGTATTTGAGGTTCTAAATTCAGGGTGTGATTTCTATTAACTAATGCGGCATCTTTTGGTTATTATAATCACAAAATTACGCAACTTTACTTTTACAGGGTGATGCACCGATAAGAAATCATTTCCTTTGAGTCACATAAGAGCACGAAATAAATCAATATCTGACGGCTATCTAAATTCGTATCTGAACGGTTGAGATCCGTGATGCAAAATGCATAATTGATCACTGTCAAACGCTATTTATCCCTAAATACACGCTTTTATGCACGTTTACGAACGGAAACAAACGCTTCATTTCTAGTCAGTTTCTGTATCATGTTGTTTCGACCCCGCATTCGTCTCCAGGATCAATTATTTAAAACCCTCAGCTAAAAATGAATGTTTTTCAACGGTTCGAGAAACATTATATCAAAGGGAAAAAATATGGTTGATGCATGTATTTTCTCCGAATGGTCCAAGATTATGAAAAGCACGATTCCTTATCTCGAATCTGGAAAGATTTCTACATAAGGGAATCTTTCGCATTTCTCATGTATAAAGCGGGTCCTGTTTTTGGGACCCAACATTCGGAAAATAAATCCCTTATATAAACCGTGAACAATTGCAAAAATTATTAGAAAGGATATCTGTAGCGTAATGGGCTGCGTAGGTATTCTGAGAAGTTGAAGGGGTTGTTTAACATAATTTACTACCCTCGCATAAGGCGTACGCTGGTTTTAGACAACACATATTTTTAAACAAAGTGCTTCTTAAGTGGAGAATGGAATGCAGCTCTTAAATCGATCTAATAAGTAGTTACTTTCCGAGATGGTGACCTGCGAACATATAATTTTATTTGTTCTCTGTCTTGGCAAATTACAGTTCTACTTACGATAAATTAAGTGGAGGTACAAGATTTATATCTCACTTCTACCCTTTATGGAAAATGTATTAATACCTACATATGCGTATACTTTACAACAATACACCCTCAAATTGGTTATCACATACTCGAAAGAGTAAATAATGAATACATATTCACGCAGCTATGGAGAAAAGGGTTTTAAGATTATAATTTACTCAATAGTCTTAACATTTCTTTTACATTCAGTACTCTTTCGTGTGGGGCTAAATTACCTAAGTAACGTTTCCATTGGTGACTCAGGAGAATTATTCCGTTGCAAAAACCTAAAATTTGAAGCACTTAAGATGGAAGGCTTTTTAACGTTTGATATCCTTCATCCTTTCCATTGAAATCCTCGTGCTAGCGCAACCCAGCATCCGTGGATTGCATTGTACTCGAGGTAGGAACTGAGACCAGAGCCTAAGCACCCGCCTTGAGTGGGATTCAGGTCAAGGTGAGCTTGATGAATAGAGGGAGCCATTTTTCGGGAAAGTATTCCAGAAGGGAGGGAAAAATGGATGAAAAATTTAGCATCCGCATCCATTTCGCGATATTGGTAACTGCGTTGCGGGAAACTCTGCCCCTGTGAATCATATACGAGCCATCTAGCTGGGCAATCTATGGAGTACGGTAGGTAGCCCTTTTATACTTCCTTTTGTTGAATTATTTTGGCGGAAAGAAGTGTTTTCAATATCCGAAGTGAACGTGGGTAGAGTTTAAGGGGAAACTATTTTATATATGGCCCCTGTTTAAATGTATGATGGTAAGGATTATGTCTATAGAAATCAAAAACTTCTGTAAATTATCTTCAGGTCTATTTTGAGCCTCGACCTTTCAATTAATAACTAACAAAGGCTCTAAGAAATATGAATTAACTAAGCATCATAAGGAGTAAAGTAGTTTGGCCTTCCTTTTTTTGCTTGGCCAGAGTGCTATCAGTGAAAAATGTCCACGAAAATCAGTACAATGGCAATGGTTAAATGTTTCACTGCTTTCTATAATAGCAGACC
This sequence comes from Ladona fulva, assembly GCA_000376725.2. Lineage (NCBI taxonomy): Eukaryota > Metazoa > Arthropoda > Insecta > Odonata > Libellulidae > Ladona > Ladona fulva. The sequence continues at coordinate 2,531,886 of KZ308125.1, read as the reverse complement.
GAAACGAATCGGATAGCCAAGTGGACAACGCGTTCGATTGCTACGAGAGTGGTCCATTTGACATTTTCAAACAATTTTCAGATTTCCAAATAATTGAAACTGATCTTCTTCTAAGTATATTTACTTTAAAATACAAGGAATCTATTGCTGACTGCTGTAATTAAATTACTAACAGCTATGATTCTCTTGTTTGACAGTAACTATCAACAATGATGACGCCAATTCGACGTTCATTGAAAGTAAAATTGTCAACAAAATGTTAAACTTCCACGCCATTAATTGTCTAATTAATTTTCTATTCAAATATAATTTCAACTAACGATATTGATATTTCTAAAATTTGCTATTTGACTGTCAGTCGTTCTTGGTCACCGATCTCTTAAAATCGCAATAATTTTGGACATGATGATTTCGGGTTCCATCGCGTTGGTTGAACCCACATCGCAATAATTTGCTTTTAATAAGAATAAGAAGTAATTTCCTCATCGTAAGATAGCTTACTACCGAAACCTTACACCAAAGCTCTCAATATCAAAAATGTAACGACTAATCGCAAACACTTGATAACAATAAATACATCCAATGCTATTAAATAGCTATTAATGCTAAACAGTTATGCAACCAGATTTCCAAGTATAAAGTACAGGTATTAATCCTATGATACTATCCTATTATTCAAATGAAAAAGGAACTTGGGCGACATTGAGTTATCGACTCGTGATAAACCTTTTAGCATGCCAATGGAATAGCTTGGTTACGTCGCTGATTAATTCCTGTTGAAGTCGATAGTTAAATTTCAACTCTTCGATTATGAATTCTTCGTAAAGAACGTTGCGCGAGGTCTTAGATTACTCTTAGGCGATGCATTCTTAGCCACCATAATCATCCCGCTTGCTTGTAGCAATCCCCGAAGTCTAAAGACGTAAACATCCGTGGCTTCCAAACACTCCATTCTGCGGAATATCTCCTTGGAGGCGTCGTAAATCGCCCTCGATGGCCTCATTCAACGGCATTATCCGCTCGGTAGTAAAAAAAAAAGGATCGCGAACGGCTTTTTTCCCGTCAAATAACCAGAACGCGTGAGAAGCATCCTTTCTTCGGCGGCATTCTTGAGCCTCCCTCCGAGCTACGGAGTCACCCGGCGACAAGACCGGGAGGTGTTCTATAGAAGGGGTGGAAGCCAAGAGGTTGAGCCTCGACGGTAACCCGCCGAATAAATCACGGCAGCCCTGATTTAGTGCCTAAGTCATTAGTGGAAGAGGATTGCCGTGGACGATGATAGGGTTGATTCAGTGCCCCACACATAAAGGAAGAGATCCCCTTCAACCCTTCTTCGCCTTTTCACACTCCCCATGCAATTTCCTTCCTACAAACTCTTCTAAGGTCTCCGGATATCCAAGTTTCCTTTCATGATTTAAGAAGAGCGCCCCGAAAAAAATCATCACACCTATTAAAACCCTTCCGTAACCCCCTTTCTCGCACTTTCTCTCTTTCCGCTCTCTACCCCTCCCTTTTTCTCTCCCTCTCGCTCTCTCTCAGTGTAGTTTTAAGTGAGTCTCTCAAGAATTATACCCTCCACGTAAAAATTAATTTTCTTCCCGCTCCTTCCCCAGTTTTATTCCCTAACCCGGATGAAGAAGGGATTTTTTTTCGCGATGTATAATTCCACGTCACCGCTAGACTTTCCTTTTTCTGTTTTATTTCCGGGTCGTTCCCTTGTTAATGCGTCGCGTAAATTTCCGTTTTCCCATTAAAATAACCGTTATTCAAATCCTCTCTCTTTCTGGAGCCGCGGACGAATGGTAACGGATAATGTCGCTATCTGCGCGGCGGATCTTGGGTGTTTTATTGTCACAGGGCGAATTGAGGAAATTCCAACAAGAAGACGGAGTTAAGAAGAGGATTAGAACTGTACCAGAATCTTGATCTCCCCCTGGAGAAATTTTACTCTTCTCACTTTTTTCTTCTTGATCGGTTCCATCCATCCGTTTTTCATTCTTCCATTTCTTTAGATTTTAGCTTGAGAAAAAAAATAATAAAATCAAGCTAAGAGATCCTACCCTGTGTTATTATTGGAAGAAAAACGTCTTTCTGGGCCCTTATATACATGTGGAGTGTATATTTCATTACTTGTTTTACCCTTCCACAGTTATTATATAATATACTTATCTTTTGAATTTAATTAATTTCAGTTTTTCTTGTTTAAGTACCTTTTCATGAGTCTATCTTATAATTTTGGTCCAAAATTAAAACCTGCGTTTGTTCGAATAAAGTCAAAGTAACTTCAGGCGTACCTCAAGACAGCGTGATTGGACCTGTAGTCTTCCTGATTTATAACAATGACCTGGCCTCGAGATTGATTGCAATATGAGGGTATTTGCAGATGACTCGGTAATATGTAAAGAAATATCAAGCGACGAAGATGGCATTTCACTATCAAACTATTTAGCTCATATCAAAGGTGGTGTGAAAAATGTCAACTAGATCATAATGTAAATATATGCTCTGTAGTAAAATTCGTCGAAGGATAAAAATTGCGTCAGAACCACCCGTAAATAATTAGTGGAATGAATATAAATATCGTTAACTCAGTTGAATATATATATGAATCACCCTTACAAACAACTTAAACTGGAGCACACCTAACCCAAAAATCAGTGGTAAAAAACTAGAAAGCTCGGTTTTACAAAGCTCACTGCCAAACGCCGGAATCCGGCTTGAAAACGTCTTTCTGGGCCAACACCGCGCTGTGTTTATGTTATTACTTGTGTGACCCTAGCACAGTTATTATATTAAGTAATTTTCTTTTGAATTAAACTAATTTAACTTTTGTTTTTTAAGTATTCTTCATGAGTCTAAATTGGACAAAAAATAAATGCCAGTTCACTAATCTTAAAATTGCAGTCTTAAATGCTCTCCTAGCTTCAAGTGTTCTTAGTTTTCGGTCAACATCACAATAAATTCAGAAAATACTACAAGTAGTTACTGCTACACTAATGAAACCTACATATTTGTAAATAATAAATAAATAAATAAAATAAAATATTGAAATTGAATTTAGAAAAGACCCAACCACCTTAGCTTAAGTCGCCTATTGGTTGGTCAACAAAATGTCCTTTACAAAGGTAAGAGAATCTTCTACGAGATTCTTCAATCATTAGGAGCTCAAGCAAGGAAAGTGGAAGATTCGTGGAAAAACGACTTAAAATTTGGAATAAGTTCACTATCGCAAATGTGACTTTCGAGAAATATAGACAAATTATAACTGAGTAGTAGGGAGACGGTTGCTCAAGAATGTACGTCTTCGCTGAATAATTTCGGAACCGAACACATAGCATCCTTCTATCCTTAGAGTAACGTTCGCCTGGGAAAATTTAATACCTTAACTAGTAAGTTTCAGCTTAGTCTTACCGCCGAACAGCCGATTGAAAGCAAAGGAGCAATTTCCATTCATCTTTACACATCCAACCAGTGAGATTTCACAGAGATATTTAAAGACGATAGATAACCTATGGGAAAGGTTAAAAAATTACAGTGAAAAAGTTTCAGAGTCCCAGAAAATTGAGGATTCGGGTTCGAGTCACCGGCAGTCTATACCTCTTCCATTTACGAATTCATGAATTAACTAAAAAGGATACTCAGGAGCCACGTCTATATTCGAAGTTGAATATGAGCAAAACTTCTTCAACTTCTTATGCAAAGAATATCTTTGTGAAATGTTACGGTTTGATTAGCTGCAATATTAGTTCTTTGCTCATAATTTAACTAACATAACTCTGTCGCACGATTTCCTTGGAAACGTTACTGGTTTTTACTACGTAAGCGCTGAAATCTATCCATTATCTCACCTGCTAATACTGAAACCATCCAGCATAGATATAAAAAACCATATGCTGCCCATTTTTTAATACAAGTATATTAACAGCAGTTTACCTTTTCTTCCAGTACTAATCCCCGGAAATCATCAGCCGATTAAACACTTTTGCAGATATAACAGTCTCAACACCTTTCTTGCGTGAACACCCTATAAAGCAAAATCAAAGTGTGCGGAATCCTTGATAGCATAGTTATCAATTTACTGATTTTATCGCAAGATTTATCTTCTTTTAGCAATATGTCCTCCCTTTGTAACTTCTATAACTCTATGGTGTCGTTGTATTACGCAGACCCTTCTCTGCTTACTCTTAACACATTGACTTATTTTAAGATTAAAGAATCATTACATTTAGATGATAAAAGACAACACAAAATAATATACATTTAATATAATTAGTATCTCAGCCGATAACCCATTTATAAAAACAAATTTAAGCTATTTTTTATAACAATTTTTAAGCGATATTTTTTTTTCTGATTTTAGCTACTTTTGAGCTTCTCTTCTGGGTCCTCCTAGCGACATTTTTAATAGTAAAGTGGCATATCTGCTTGAGAGTTGAAACTTGATATCTGTGCCATAATTGGCAACTAGTACATCCCCATTTCGCTAGATGACAGCGCATGAAAGCTACGGGACAAATCGTCAGAGACATGTGAAGGTCACTAGGAAGGTCAAGCTGAGAGGTTACGCGATATCCCCTGCGAATCACGTTCTCATTCTCGCTCCGACTTCGGGTTACGATCTACTTCGCACGCCACAATTACTAAGTTGCCATCTGGTAGAAAACCAGCAGAACGCTTCCAGCGACGTGTTTGCTCAATAAAATCCGCTATAAATTTTCCCTAGGCCCCCGCCAGATAAGACCAATATGAAAATATATGCCTCCTTCCACGGATAAAGCAAGATTAAAACTCGAAAAGCGGTCCTAGCTATGAAGAACGGTTATGCAGGCTTAATAAAAATGTCTTTCGCTTGATTTCTTACAGGATATTCACGTACACGCTCTCAAAATTTTTCCCAAAATTTATTTCCATCAATTTGACGATAGATGAAAATTATTTACGTATATATCGGAATGAAGGTTCCACCCAATTTATCATGATTCACATAGCCAGAATTCTTTTATAAGTTCGCCATTAAAGGTATTCTTGCAAATTGAAGAGAAAATTTAGATCGTTTGAGATAGACGGCTTTAATTCATTAGCATGAGGGAAATATTTCTCCTTTATATTAAAAGCGACCTTCCCTGGTCCTTCTTCACATTATGTGTTTTAGTAATCATGCGTTGAATCATGTGTGTTTACTCGTTTCTCTAATGAAAATTAGAGAAAGTTATTTTTAAACTTGAATGCCTGAATATTTTACGAGGATCAGGGTATAGGTAGTTACCAAGGAAGTCGCTGAAACACCGAGGACAAACGTATGAGAAAAATGAAGTCATTAAGACTCGAACCTAGGTCTTCCAAACTCCAGTCTAGATCAAAAGCAACAGTGACTTTCGTTATCTTTCCGATGAGTTGACGTAAAATAAAACATTTGTATTGCAGAATAATGAGATAGGATGTATTTTCGTTTCAAAATCATCCTAATTATAAATATGTATCAAAAATCAATATCTCACAAAGTTCTAAGGTATATAACTCTAAGATAAAACTATAAGGTGCGAAGGAGTTGGAATTACAGAGGTTTTCTTCTTACCCTATCAAAATTAAATCTTTTATGCCAAACCTTTTAATATCTCTACATCGCTGTATTTGCTCTTTATAGTAAGGATTTCCAAAAATAATTTTTTTTACATTTTAACACATATAAACAAACACTAGAGGTAATAGAGAAGGTTGGGGAGGAAAGGGTTTTAATAGAAGCAATTAAGTGCCGACAGAAGAAACGGGTAGTCCAAATAGTGAGAGGAGAGTGATTGCTGAAGAATTTAATTGATGGTAGAATATAAGGAAAAAAAACAGAGGGGAAGATAAAGACAAAAGTCGTTAGATGACATAAAGAGTGGGTTGAGTTACTCAGAAACGGAATATATATTATTGAATGCGAAATTAGAGAGCATAAACCTACCGAAAATTAGAACAGTTATGCATGCATATGCACACGTAATTGAAATCAAATTTTTTCTATTGCTGAAGTTTCAGTACTTAACCCATACGAAAGGATAAATATTAGCAAGAAATGTGAATTTCAGAGCGACACTCGGTGAGACAGAAATATCACGTACGCCAATTGTAATCCGAGATCGCATTTCGGATAAAAATGTTTGGAATTCCCGATTTTTCAGTTTCGATAACTTCCATCAATCTTATTGACGAGCGTAGCATGCCCAGGAATGTGTTGCCGCGTTTTGACAGGCCCTCGTGAAGGGAAATGCAGCGTCGGATCTTGTTGCTTTTAAAACGCCATTTTGCTATCATTCCAATTGGTTATATGTTTCTCACTCAAATTTTCCGGCACAATCGCTCGTGCACAGAATCGTCGCTGAAACGTAAAATAGAATCTCGGATTGAGGTTATGTAACGGACGTGGTCAAATTGGAGCTCGCAAGCTATTCGCGGCTCCTCAGTTTCACATTTGAGCACCTAGAAGTTAAAACCGCGCTTTTTCAATCGAAAAGTTCTGTTTTTGTCTCTCAGTTCTCTAGATTAAGTAACAGCTCTCCCTTCAAATTTTTTTGTTATATTTTCCTAATTACGGCATTCATTTCATAAATACATATGTGGATGACGTTTACCTACAGAAGACATAGGGAATACTCGAGTAATAAAGTCGTCATTAATCAGTTCTTTTCGTTGACTCTACCTGTAAATTGGATTTTCCTTTGTCACAGAATAGTATTCGATCCCTGAATATTTAGAAATTGGGCTGAATGATACAATCGAGTACCCGTATAGGCGAGGGCTGGAACAAAAACGCTAATGGGTAACACAAGAAGATATTGGAACAAACAGATATCTCAAATGAATGAAGGAAGACTGTTGAGGATGAGGGAAGATAACAGCAGTAGTAGTATAGATAAAAGTTCTTCGACAGCTCAGGTCATAGGGCGAAATAATGGGATATGGGGTGGGCACACCTCACCGGGAATCAAAACCGGGCAGGTTTCATCTGAGGTGAACGCACTACCCATTTGGCTATTCGGGATCCACGACAACGAAACGGGAAAAATGCCTTTAGTGGTCGCTAAAAGAAGACGAGTCAAGGTATAAATGAAAAATAAACGTGGCTACATAACAGTGAAATTTTCCTAACAAAGTTTAAGGGAGAAGAATCCTCAAACGACTGAATATTAACATCCACCTAGATTGATACGCTGTTAGCCACCTATCACCGTGTGGCAGTGAGTAAAGATAGTTCGTTAGGATCAAAGAAGATGCATTTATACACACATGCAGTTTTGATACATGCTTAATGTATCCCTGAAGTATTTAAATGACGGAACGGGAGCGATTTTCGGTGAATAGTACGCGATTTGGTTTCAAAACTGACCGCATCTTTGATACTTCATCTCCACAACTTCTCCAACGCATTTGTTTAGCTTTCTCTCATAAAAATCTCTCAGGTGGAAAGATTTAGAGGAATTATCTGTTTCACGGATGGCGACTCGATCGAAAGTGATCTTCTGCACCTGGACATAATTAATGCGCGTTAACGTTTAATCAACCTAAGAGTCCTTACCAGCACTGTCGGGTTAGCTACTTTTATTATTAAGTAGCTGCTCGAGCGAAAAAATGACGGCAATAATACATGCCATAGATTGATACATATTACTACGCCCCAGGAAAGCTCTTGTGATCTTAGGAGAACGTGAGTTCGCACTAAGGAATCAGTGATAAGTACCGGAAGGATCACAGTCGATTTTTCAATACGTTAGGCTTTATTTCTAATTAATTCTCTCGTTCGTAATATGGAAATAGGAGCAGATTTCTATCGCACTCGGTTAATTGGTCGGTCAAAACTTTAATCTACCAAAGTTATGAATTTTCATTTGAATTTCGGTCAAAGATGCCATTAATTTGGCATTTCCTTTTGAATTCATCATACATTTCTTAATTAATTTCTTCCCGTTAATTACTCAGGTGAACGTCATTACTGCCGTCCATTCAGCGAGCGAGGTAAATCAACTCAGTAACAGCTTAAGCGTGAAGCATGTGTTGTAGCAACCAAAGTTTTATTTATGGCAACGAAAACATCGGCCACATTTTTCTCCGCAAATTTCACGTAAATCCCATGTATTTTATCAATGTTTTCTTCGTATCTAACGAAAAAATATTCTTATAAGGTCAAATTTTAATTATTTATTAATTTATATCGGGTGTGTTCGCGGAATGAGTTCAAAACCAGTCCGGAACTGCAGCCCATTGGCAGTACGATTTTTCTTGCCTACGTTAACACTCAAAGCACGAACGGCACATACCACAATTCGGAACTGGTTCTGAACTATTTCCTCGAATGCACCTAATTATTAGGGATGTTCTCCCGATTTCGTATGACCATTATTTGCATTAAATTTAGCGAAATAAGAGCTCTACGTGCAATTCTTACGAAAGTTACCAATATTAGATAATACACATTTATAAATATAAATAAATATATAAATTCCCTAAGGTGCTTATTGCGACGCCGTTGGATGAAAAAGATTGACTGAATTACAAGTGGCCGAAAGTAGACGGTCATAGGAAGATGAGGAAAGGTCTAAATCACGGCTATTCGCATCAACTAATCTGCATCATACGTTTCGTACGATTGAAATCAGAGTGCACTTTAATCTGGGGATTTTCTCAAAGGAAGGTGCGGGTCAAGTTACTCCTCTCAGCTGCGCTCCTACGAATGACCGAAGCCTTCATCCACCGCATACTCTCAAAGGAAAGGAAAATATGCAGAGGAATCATCATCTCCTGAACTTGCATCTCCGTCAGCATGTAAGGGTCGAAAAAGAAAATTCAATTCGCATAGTGGGACTCGGGGATTAATTTCTTTGATGGAAGATGCCAAAGGTTGTTTATTCTCTTGGAGATATTTGGGATATTAAACATTTAATTGAGTACTTTCCCATTTAGGCGGCTTTCTTCACTGTTCCCTCGATGAAAAAGGTTTGAAAGAAAAGCACTCCGTATTTCGCCAAAGGAGTCTCCATTGATCATTGAAAATTAAAACCGAATTGGCGGTTGCTGAACTAAGTACACCTTCATAAACTGCTATATATTTATGACTCCATCGATATTGTATACTTTTCTGATATTCCCCAAGCCTCACATAACCTTAAGTGCTCAAATCGAGCCTAATTTTTAAGCCTACTGAAAAGACGTCAATGATAGCTATTTTTTAGTATCGAGATCTCCATAGAATTTTATTGAGAGTATTGGAGATTACGTGGATGAATCTGAAAATTGTAAGTCACTTTTAGGCAAGGATGTTTTTTTCGTGCCAAGCCTTAATGAGTGAATGTCTATAAATAATGACAATACAATTTATCAGCAGTAATTTTCATGAAGTAGACCTCAAAAGGAAGTGTGAACTACTGAATTTTCAGCGGTTCTGTCACTTCGGTGAAAATAGCAATCATGCTGCTTCAGATGATCACAGTGCCTTTTAGGAAATTGAAAAAAATTCCTCCACCCCTAAAGATGATAGCTTGGCTATTGAAATAGGTATTGGGTTCCTCTCAGAAATTCGGGTTTTCTAGTGATTCTGTGTTCATTCAACTGCTTAGAGCGTAGACTTTTGGCCACCTGTATTACGGCTTAACAAGTACTTAAAGTGCCTATATCTATCAAATCGGTGTCCACCTTTCATTTGTTATGGTTGAAACTGGATGTCTCTTAATTGATCAAGGAATGATAAATGAAAAAGACATTACTAACATCGCGTTTTTCGGTATTTATCTGTTATAATATACAACGAAGGGTGGATTAGGTCAACCGCAATTTCTGACAGAGATCATAAAGAAATATGAGATTGATATGGACATAAAAAACCTATTGAAAATGTCATAGAAAGGGAAATATAAAATGAAACGTCACTGTTCACACGCCACACTGTCGAACTGTTTGAAAATGGTTTTTCATTCTATTGTACAGAATCTTACCTCTGAAAATCAACACTAATAAAATTCTTAAATTAAGATTAGAATCGAGAAAAACTTAAATTGCACAACTCGGACGATTGTAGCATTAACTTACAATTGATTCCTCATTGTGTGAAAACTGTTGGGGCGTACATATTTAATCAAATCTGTAGGAGAATGACCTTTTCCAATAGCCAGTTAACAGCCTAAAAACTGCGATAAAAATCTGGCAACGCCCACATATCCACGTCTTGATTTGATTCCTCTTCAGCTAAAGGTCCCGGGTCAAACTGTTGCTTGTATCCTTAAAGCTTTCCCTTATTTCCATCTAAACGACGCCGACGCCTTATTGATGTAGCGCGTTACATCTTTCTTAATTGACGTACACCATATCTCCACATGCAGTCTCCCCTATTTCAAATAAGTATCTCGGTAACATTCCTTGTGTCATTCGGAAATTAACTGCATATGAAAATTTTCTTTTAATGATACAAAATGATATTTATTCACGTTAAATATCTTGACATTATTATTATCTTTTTAAAAGAAACAGGAGCCCCCAATTATGTTCGTTTCAATAATTCACAGACGCAAACATCAATGCCCTATCCCAGAAGAAAACGGTTAGCCGGTGTACGAATCCAGGACCTCGGGCTACTGTTGATTACGACACAAATCATTCCGCCACCGGGGTCGGAATCTCAATTGAAGCTTCGGTCATTACCTAATGTTTCATTCCGGAGTATTTAGTTTTCAAAATAAATTACATGCGTCGCTAACAGTGATCACCGCAGCGTAAAATGAAGCTGCGAGTTTCATTGCAATTTCAACTCTTGGTTTTGAACAGTCCGACCGTAGGGTATGGCGATACAGAGGGCTGCATGTCGAATTCGGATTTTGTCATTAACAACTCACATGCTTCCCAAGTATAACAAGAAAACTAAATGAACGTTCGTCTAACACAGCAACTTGGTCCAGAGCAGGGGACTTAAGGCTTTTATCATGCCCCCTTATTCTGTATTTGTACAGCATAAACTTCACTAAGCTCCTGTTTCCTTAAAAGAAGAAACTTTTATGCAAAGAAGTTACAAGAACATTTTTGTTGAATCAGCAAGTATTCTTCATTTTTCACATTATAAACTCATTCTGCGAATTTAGTTATTTAACTTATGAGAGCATTAAAGCCCTCTTCCATGCCAGTGTTCCTAGTTACTCATAACCACCGCAGGGGTGTTGAAGACCACTAGTCTAGAGCCTTGCTGATTTTACTTCGGAAGGCACAATGAAGATCAACGGGGCTCGTATTATTCACGAAATCGAGCCTTCGTACTTCCTTCATACCGTAAACATTACATCACCAGCATTGGCTATTCAGTCATCTTAATGAACCGGATTAATCTCGAGGACGTGGCGCAAGGCGATTTCCCTCTACCGGAGTAAATTTGCATGAGATTGCGGTTCCAAATAAAGTCAAATTGCGTCATTTTGCTTTTCCAATGTTTTTATTTTACTCGGGACTCCAGATAATTCTCTGTCTTTCGAAAATGTGAAATAATTTATAGAAATGCGACTTTGTACCAAATGAGTGCATAAAATAACTAACTTTAAATCAAATTAATAAAAGAAACCATCGCCTGGTTATTAATTTACTTCTTTGGAGTTCGTTAATTGTTCATTTAGGTTGATCTAACACCTTATGTATTTCTTATGCGTTTCAGAGATGTATCACTCATATAGAGTATGGATTCACAGCTTCAACGATTGGTATTTATCTAAAATGCAACCATTTATTAAATACGCAGAATCTTACGATATTAGGTATATTTTATCCGCATTTTCCAGATTTCGAAGCTAAAACAACACTTTATGGCCAAAATAAGAATTTCTATTGGATTTTCTCTCTTTGTTACTTATTCAGATTTTGAATTATTGCTTTTTTGATTATGTTGTTCGTCCATTGTTTCTTATTTAATTTAACCAAGAAAAATTATTTGCAGATTAAAAGAATCATAAAGTTGCGTTGTATTCCTCATAGACGTTTCTGATTTTAGATGAATGTTTAGTTATGGATATGAATACGATGTTGTTTATTCGTGTATAACTTTTTATTTATTTACTTTAATTCACGCTGCAACTGGGCCTTCTGGCCAGATGACAGTCCTGGAGGGGAGCATGACATATCAAACATAGGATTGCCTAGCATTCGCCCAAGGATGGTGGGGAGAATCCTCCAGAAACCTCTCGTAACCAAAAACCTCCGTAAACCTTATAGAAGACTAAGAGATATATCTCATAGCATTTAGATAGCAAAGAAAAAGAAATTTATATCCATACGCATCCATTGTATTATATAGATGGATCTTCAGTGTAAAAGTGGTTTGAATGATTCTGAGATTAATAACACGAGCCCCAACACAGCGCTTCTATTGTCATCAAAGTTGAAGAGCTCAGATAAGGTTTAGATTAGACCTTATTAAAGGCAGGAACTTTGCTTCATTCGTTACGGGTTCTAATTACTAGGATCGAATAACATTACTCGAGAGGAATAATTACGGGATAAGGCCTTTCATTTTTTACGTTTACCTCATTCATCAAAGGCCTCGATGGCTCTTCAACGATTCGAATTTTCATTTCCTCCTTGGCCGCCGGCTATTTCTCTCTCTCACCTGTTATTATAGTCCTCCAGCAATTGGCGCATAATCTAACATTTCCATTCAACCAATCACCGGGCAAATGTTTCCAACTCAGGTTTCTGCAGCCGAAATCCGGTTAGCTGGAAATTCTCATAATGTACAAGAAACTCATTTCGGATCCGCAAAATTAATGGGAGGGGTTTAATAAGAGTTATGACATTTCCATTCGGAAAATAGTAAGTTCTTGTATGGGATTGGTTTCAGTTTGACTTCTATAGCTTAGTTATTAATGGAGGCGAAATGTTGGAGAGTTTGAGACAAATATTTGTTTACTCCTTGGCGATGGTGGGAAGATAACTCCCCAGAGATGTTGCCCAGGGCTTAATTCTTGTCGTTTCCCTTTCGCCAGTTGGCAGTTTATAAAAATATTGTTCCTCTCAAATGCATCAGAGGGTTATAAAATGAAGTCTTTCTCTGAAAGAAAGGAAATCTTCTTTCCTATGATTATAAATCTCAGTAGTGATAACTGGTTCAGATTTGAATATTTTCATGCTTTTTTCATTTCTTCCAATGTGCTATATGAACGATTTCACTTGTAACAAACTTTGTTCTCTGTCAGAGGTTTGAGTGTTACTGCGGATATAGAGGATTTGATATCAATGATTATTTATTGTATTATTTGAGCATCATGGCGATTATGATTCATGTCATACAATTGACGAAGAAATGATTTTGTTAAGTTCCGTTAAAACAAATGTGGCTAGGTTACCATAATTTCGTTAGAATTTCCAAATATAATGGGCAGATGAATTGACATCACATTATCAACACTATTTTAGCATTTCTCTTCCGTCTTATATTATTTAATAGATGAATAACAGACAATTAGGCCCATTGCATTAATTTATTTGGTCTTAGTTATCACACTTTTTCCAAATATATAAATTACATAAGCTTCCAATACATACGGCTTTAGTACTCCAGTATTAAAATAAACATTGGCGTACGGTATTAGAAATATCATTGCAAAGGGTCGTAATATGTTAATTGTCCAAAGCTAGTGCTTCTCAATTTTCTACAAATGATCGAAGATTATGTAAAAAGTGATTTCCTATCTTGAATTCGAAATGTTGTATCCCAGCAGTTTTCTACGAATAAGGAGCTATTCAGTAAGAGAGTATATTTGGATGCTGCTTGAATTATATACATATGTTCATAACGTAAAATTAAGTTATCGTAAACAGAGAATGGACAGTGAAATTGATGAATGAAACTTACTGTCGGATGTTTGACTTCTACTTAAGGGCTTTTACGCGTCAATTATGAGTTCCTCCGAACACCTCTACCGGTTTCTGTGTGTTTCTGGTTATGTAATCGTCCTGTTAACCATGAATTAAAATAAAATTAATCTAAGTTATAGTTAACAGAAGATATAACTTGTAAAAAATTCCTATCGAGAGCTTTAATAACGAGACCATTTTTGCATTTTTACGTCCATCCATTCCTAAGAAAATGTTGTTTGCAAAATAGATAACAAATTTTTATTATACCGTAGAAGTAACCTGAAACATTTTATTCCAGTCAAAATCAAATGTTTAAATATGAATTTAAAATTTTGTTCCGATTGAAATGATACTTTTTAGAAACAAAATTTCCAAGTCACCACTCCGTCATACAGCGCGAAAAACTAGAAATTTTATCTCCGACCAGTTGAAAACAATAATTTTGCATTATATGGTTCAACGCAAGATAGAATATGCTAAAATCTTGCGCAACTTAATTTTCTGAGGGATGATGTTTAATTTTTCTACATCTCCAAACCCGAGTATCCGTAATAAAAAATCCTACAGTAGAAAATAATATGAAATCGCTAATAATTCGTATTTAATGACCAATTTTTATACATTTACTTAATAAGATCCATATTTTTTAAAGAATTCTTCGTAAGCAACAACAGTTTTGAAAATTTTCTCAGCACCAAAATCTGATTAACAAATTCAGATATGTGGTTCTTTCATTCATTCACGATATCGCTACAAGCAAAACATCCAATTTATGAAGAATCTGTTTACAGTTTAAAATTTAAAAAAATAATTAACGACTTAGGCACTTAACTATGGAGACAAAGGAGTTAAGATAACAGTTTCCTCTGATAACGATGATATCCTTATATATAATTTTCGAAGAGTCTATCCGTTTGTTCACTCTTTGTTAGAAACAGTTTGATGTAGAAATATTCGACTAACTACCATGTGTTTATACTAGGTATGAATACCCAGGAAAGTTATTCTCATCTCTGAAAAGGCTCATCATGGAGTACGTCCGATCTCACGCGATTTTCCATTTTCTGAATGTAGATCAGAAGTTGCATTTTACAACTAATCAAACATACAAAGGTTCCTTGGATGGGTTAAAAATGGAAGGAGTTGGAGTTGTAGAATTTGAGGATGGTGAATATAAGATTTATGAGTCTTTTTAATATTTCAACAATGAATAATTTTCAGATTTTTTCAAACCCTCTTCTATTTTCCGCTGAATTTCAACAGGCACCTCTGCTGTTTTCCTAAAAATGTATTATCTTTCATGTGGACCTAAAGTAACCTAGATGAAAATCCTATTGAACCTTGACCATGAACTCCGCTAAAATCGACCGGTTAATCCAGCGCAGGATCATGCTCTCCAACTCCAGATTCGCCTAATTTGGACGA
This sequence comes from Ladona fulva, assembly GCA_000376725.2. Taxonomy (NCBI): domain Eukaryota; kingdom Metazoa; phylum Arthropoda; class Insecta; order Odonata; family Libellulidae; genus Ladona; species Ladona fulva. The sequence goes on along the minus strand of KZ308125.1, from coordinate 2,516,598 downwards.
GTGCATTTGAGATGATTTAATCCGTGTAACACGTCCTCCTTTGCGAATTAAGGCAACAGTGTCAGGAAAATTAAAATAAATCCCGATTAATTCCCTTGAGGGAGTCCGTCTTAGGCTACGGCCTTTTAAGCAATTGCGTCGTAGCATCAAGTCGTATTCCGTTTGAATCGAATCCTTTCAGTTCCCTGGAGGAGGATTATCGAAGCTATCGATCTCCCATGAATCCGCATTCTGCCCTTTCCACTCTGCACCTGTGCTAAAATGATGCCAAAGAGAACTAGGCCACGGAGGCAAAAATTGTCCACTTCCTCAACTTCCACTCTATCGAACTGCATTTACTCAGACGAGGAGCTCCGCTAAAAATGTTTAAGGCGGCTTCGCGAATTGAGATAATTAGGGGCCATTTTACGCTAAAAGAGGCTTCAGCCGGAGTTTAACGTTTCGGAAACGAGATGAATTTTCTCCGTGAGTAGTCACTACTCTGAGAAATCGGTAATCAAAGTGGAAGGAAGTGATATTTCGTCATATATGCATCTATAAGAATTCATACATATTTGTAGTTACAGATCCTTGCATGAAAATTGTAGAATATAATATTAATAAACTATAATTAGTTTTACGGTTACCATAATGAACAAATTTCCGTACATTTTATCGATTTATTAACTAATTCTTTAGTGTTTGGTGACAGGAGACTATTCCTTTATTAAGTCTGGTACAAAGATAAGTCATATAAACATATTATAACATGCCCTGGTTTCCAAAATATTAATACCAAGTGTGGTATATTAAGGGAATATCCACGGAAAAGTAACTGCGAAAAGTCACTCTGATTCGTGTCTCTCGCTTATATCACTAATCCATTGATTAATACTTGAATCGTTTGGCAAGTAAAAATCGTTACATTATGAATGTTAATTTTAAGAGAAAATTTTATTAATACATTTTAAAAAACGAAGAAAAAATCAATGATTTACTTTCCACAGAATTTATTACTGCGACCATGGTTTCGGTGCAAATTTACACCATCGTCAGGCACTGAGGCTTCGGTACAACAGCTTAAGTACTAACCAGAGAGGGGGGAGGTGAAGGAGAGTTACAAAGTAAGGGGGCCAATTAGTTATTCATAATAGGTCGTTAAGTGGAGGGGGAGGGGGTAATGAACGGAAAAGGCTGGTAAACAATGTAGAAGGATTCTCGGTGAAAAGGAATTCATTGGCAAGGGAAAAGGAATGGTGGAGATGGTGGAGTATTTGAAATTTTTCTAGTATATCTATTTTGTACGTATTACGGCAGGAGTGGAGGATTACAGGTGAAAATTCGGACTGGTGATTTTCAACTAAAAGGTGTTCAGCAAAATGAGATCTATGAGGGGCGTTGTTAAGGAAAGCTCTATGGTGTTCATTGCATCTGGTAAAAATATTCCTACTACTCTGGCCAATATAACTAATTTCACAGTCTTTACAAGGGATTCTATAAATTCCAGGCTTAAACAGGGGGTCAATTTTATCTTTATTATTACATAGTAAAGACCTGAGTGTTTTGCTGCTTTGGTATGCTAGGCGGAAATCATTCTTGGGAAATATATTACATATTTTGTAAGATAGGTCGCCAATAAAATTTAATTTGTGCCATTTCGGAGGGATTGAGTCGGTAGGGGGAGTGAATATCGAATGGATAGCAGTTTTTCTCAGTTTTCTGGCAAGTATTTTATTAACCAAGGAAGAGGGGTAACCGTTATTAATTGCAATCGTTTTTATTGTATTAAGTTCTTTTTCGTAGTTGTCGGGTGACATAGGTATTTTAATGAGTCTGTAAAGGAGGGAATGAAAGGCTGCAAGTTTCTGTTTGTAATGGTGGTTAGAAGAAGCTGGTATTACAAGATCCGTGTGAGTTGGTTTTCTATATATGGAAAATTGGATTTGGTTGTCGGAGATAAGTATGTTTAGGTCTAAAAAATTGATCGAGTGATCTACTTCAAATTCACAGGTGAATTTAAGGGAAGGATGAACTGAGTTTAACAAACGAAGTAGTTCGGTAATTTGTCTTTGGGACCCTTTCCAGATGCAAAGAATGTCGTCAACGTAGCGATGCCAGGTAACAATATTAGATAGCAAGGGAGATTTGCTATTAAAAAATTTGGATTCAACATGGTCCAGGAAAATGTCAGCAAGAATAGGGGAAAGTGGGGAGCCCATAGCAAGTCCGTTAGTTTGACAGTAAAAAGAACCATTAAACTGAAAATAATTTTGGTCAACACACACTTTAAGCAAACTGATTAATTCACTGATATATGTTTTTTCTATGAAATTGTCCTCCATGGTTTTCTTCATGATATTTAAAGTTTCATCCACTGGAACGTTAGTAAAAAGGTCTTGAATGTCGAAAGATAACAGTTTGCAATTGGGTGGTAGTTTGATGGATTTGAGTTTGTCAGTCAATTGGACAGAGTTTTCAACGGTATATTTGGCAGAAAATAACCCTATATCATTTACAGCACGGTTGAGATGGGCAGAAAGCTTACAAGCTGGAGAAGACACACCAGACACTACCGGACGAATTGGAATACCAGGTTTGTGTATCTTCGGGAGTCCGAAGAATCTTGGAGTGAGTGGATTGGAGCACTTTACACGGTTTTTAGCGAAGTCATCTAAAATACGGGAATCAGATATGGCTTTCTTCACACACTTTTGCGCGGGAATTGTGGGGTCCTTATCTACTTTGATGAAGTTGTTGTTGTTAATGAAAGTGTTGCACTTCTCAACATAATCGGATTTATTTAAAATGACTATGCAATCTCCTTTGTCTGCTTTGGTCAAAATTAGGTCGTTTGAATCGATGGAACATTTAATTGTTTTCAGAATATTACGATTTCGGATCTCAAGATGGTTAGGAGCAAGGAAGTGGGAAACACTGGTTGAAATAACCTCAGAGCACTTCACTTTTAGGGAGGGATGATTGCGTGTGGCCACTTCACAATCTGTCACAAGGTCTATGATGTCATTAGAGGATTTGGGAAGAGGAGGAGAATATTTAAGACCGTTTCTAAGAAAAGCACTCTCTTTATCGCTAAAAGTATGATTAGATACATTCAAAATTCTGTCATGGAAATTATGAGGAGGAGTTGGGAGAGCACTGTAATCACTCTTATGCGCTTGGTTTTGTTCACTAAATAATTTGGATAATTTGGCATTCAATGTTGCCCGCTTCTTTTTGGTAACACTGGTCACTAGTTCTCTAACTTGGTAATCTAAAAGGCCCCATTCTATCGGATGTAGATGGTGCACAAGTTCAGTCCGAAGAACGAAGACGTAGTAGGAAAGGTTGTTACGGATGGCATACCACTTCCGAAGTTCATGCTTAATCCAGGCTATCTTGGCTGTGTGGATGGCCCGTAGAGCTGCAATAGAGGTTGCTTTAGAGTTGATATTGACGTACCTGGGAATGACTTGGAGCTTCAGGCACTGGCTATATTACCATTTTCCTACATGTTTATGTCTTTCCAGAAATCGCCACTTAGGATTACTCTTTTTAGAATGTTGAATGAATATTAAGTTGACTTTTCCGCTTGAAATCATTTCTATCTCTTTGCTTTTTCATGCATTTATTTTACCTCCCCATCTCTAATAATGTATGTGACAGTGATATTGGTACGGGTGAAAGTAGTCCACTTATTTTTCTTCAATGTCATTAACCCGATGCATTGTTGTATCCTTAATTCCTCCACTTTTAGCTACAAATAACAATGAAGACGGAATGACCCTAACTACGCAAGATGAAGTAGTTTACCCTTTTTCTCCTGACAGAGCTTTATAAGAAGAAAGGTTCACGTAACGGCAGTATAGTCACTCGATAAGCAACTTTTTTCCATAGAAGGCATTGAAAATGGATGACATAATACAGCCTAACGTGTGCAGTGGCATTCATATTATCACAGCCATGAAAAATACTAAGAAAAAAGGAAATTAAAGATTTCAGAATTTTTGGAATTCGAAAGCAAATGTTTATATGTCATGTGCTGCATATATTTCATGCGATTCAATTTCCCGATTCAATTTCAATTTTCATTTGTTTAGTCACCTCCTTTTTCCTTTCTAACCACTTTATTTGTTCAACACTTCAATTAGTAATAATGCACATTGACATTCAAAATGTATGTAAATGTATTTAATGAGCAAATGTTGAGTAATATTTAGCTAGAAGGGCAACATTTAACAAAATAATCAGTTGTTTGTAATTAGGAAATAATGCGAATGTTTAAAAATGCGAATGAAAAATTAGGTTTACGTCTCCTACAAGATCTACATATACCCTAAAAGCTTCCCCTCCGCGTCTGCCGTGCTATACTTTATTCTGATATCCTAAACTTTGGAATTCTAGAAGTTCCACTTGGATTTTTTCTATTAAAGTCTGTAATTTCATCAAACTTGATAAAAAGAAGAACACTTATACCTTTACCACAGTAATATTCTGTAATTTCAGTGATTAACGAAACCCGAGGCCACCGAGATGCAGTATCTAATTCGTCAGCCTTGCTTGTTTTAATTATTTACTCTTTGTTTTTTCATCAGCAATCTCCAGCTCAGCTTCGTTTCCCTCTATTTAATAATTGCCTTCCTTTAGGCATTCCTATAGGCATAGGCATTAAGTATAAAGATAGAATTTCTCCCTCTCCTTCCGCCTTTTTCCTTGTTTGCACAGTCTCCTTGGATCAGCTCGTTGTGCTCATTTTTCCTTCACTTTTTATAACAAAAGGAAGAAATTTTAGCCGTGGATACTCTAGCTAAAATTTAAGACTCACTTTCTTCTTAGCCAAATGTAATTTTACCGTAGACCGATTTAAGCCCAAGAAATAGATAGATAGATAGACCCTTCAATAAAAAGTAATTATCTCGACTAAAATCAAAGCACCAGATTCATTTGGGAAAAGGAAGATTGTTTTATCTTTACTAAGTGCGTATAAATGCATCTAATAAAATGATAATGGTATTTATTGATATAAGGATATGACACTCAAGTGTTTATAATATAATTCAAAGATGCAGGATAGGAAATCGAAAAAACCGCTTGCTTTAGTCCCAAGGATAAACAGGTGTTAAAAATAATGGTATGACTAGGACTCGAACCTGGAAGAGACGAGGCATAGTAGTATAGTGGTTAAAATACCTGCCCGAAAAGTGGGAGACTTGGGTTCTAGTTCCCGTCATATCGCTTTTAACACTTATTTATCCATTTTATTCTTCGTTGAATGTCATTATCTCTTACTTACATTGTGATGTGTGCCATTAAGCAAAATATACTTATAATGTGGTGAAATAAGGGACAATTCTGATGAAAGGGTACCAAATCTACCACCAATTATAACTTAATGCTATCGTTATTTGTATTAAATAGTAAAATACTGCAATTTGGTCAGTAGACCAGGTGGCAACGGTCAAGGGAAACGTAAGAAAAATAATACCGAGATATGTCCGCCATTCGCCGAAAGACGGGACAATATCCCCTCTTAAAACCCCCCGTGGAATGTATAGATCTTAACAATAGTTACATAAAGCATGCGTTATTACAACACCTGAGCAGAACACAGATTCCATGACATCATTCATAATATGTCGTACATTAATATAGAAAAATGTATAAAATAAATAGAATCTTATACAAGAATTTATAAATAACTATAATAAATAAAAACGATTAAAACTTTATAACCTAATTAGCTTCGTTTTGACATGTTAGCATTTTTCGGCTTTGGAATGAGAAGTTTTCCATGTAAAGCATTCCATTCCCAAATATATCAATTGATAAAGGAATACTTCGCCACATCGGTTTTCTGTTCCCGTTCTTTTATTTTAAATCTGTGATCACCGCGTCCAATATAATATGGAGTATGAAATCTCTCTCTAGTTAATTACAGGGAAAAGTTTAAAACGGTACCAATTAAGACACCATTCCGCTTGATACGCGCTTTTCTTCCAGTATCGGTCCCTTCCACTAGAAACAGAAGGGTAAAATACCGCATAAGATGCTCTGATAACGTCATATAATGGATTTATCCCATCCACGGAGGCACTGCAACTCGCTATAACAGATCGTCCCCCTCATTTAATAGACCAAAACATGTTTACATTAATTGCATCACCATCCTCCGCTCTCCTCTGCTGCATCTCCTTGTCTCAAAGGGGTACTTTTCGAGTCTCTTGTCTGGGTTGTCTATTTTTGTGGGAAGAATATGAGGATATACTGAAAGAGAATAATCCTCATCCCACTGTCTAAACTAATTATAGCTCTGGAATAGAGTGAAATCTTCCCCATCAGTCACGTCTCAGGTCATATAGTTAGGTAAAAAGTCCCATGGAGATTTCCTTTCGCCGCAGACTTAAGAAATAAACATTTCGAATAAACCAGAGTGGCATTGTTTGGTAGCTGCAGTGTAGTCTTCGAGAGATCGTGCAGAGTGACAAACCCTCATCACTGCTGTTGAGAAATCTATAATTCTTCCCTTAATCGTCAATCTAGGAAATATCGCTTCATTTTATAGTGAAAAATGAACAAAATTAAGTAACAAAGGAAGGCGCTCTCTTTGCTTGAAAAGCTAGTTAGTCTCTTATAATTATTACCTATTTTTAACTTATTCATTTAAAATATAAGAAAGCAGCCAATGTTTGCATACTCTCTAGATATCCCATCTTCAGCTGTGGCTGGAGAGTAATATAAATAACTACCCTTACTGTATTTAAGGTCTAAAGCTGCAATTTAAAAATAAAGAGCCAAAACCGTTTCTTGTCGTTTTCCAAGAAACAAGAAGTAAAAAGTCGTTTTGTTCCTGTTAAAACCTTATCCCGCCCATAGCGCGGTTTTCATTTGGTTTCCTTAAAAGCGTTTTTAGCGTGTTATACCGTACCTATAAGAAAACTGTCGTCCACTGAACTCGATATGACGGTGAAAAATTGGAATATCAGTAGAATGGCGTTTGAATAAACGCCCCCTAATGATATTTCACGAGTAAGTTCTCTGAATATTAAGTGATAAAGATGAAGTTAACGAAGAAATTGTAGAGAAAAAGTCTGCCGGTAATCGAACCCTGGACTCCCAGTTTCTGGGCGGTTGCACTGACATCTAAGTAGTAGTAGTTTTGTTAAAAGTGCTTCGGCTGCTTTGGTCATTTCGCACGTAGGCCCCCACCGGGAATCGAACACAGGACCGCTTTCACTGAAGTCGAACGCGTTGCCCACTTGGCTATCGGGAGCCCACTGATCTCTAAGCTACAGAACCATTCGTTTTTCATCCCTTAGTGATATAGCAAGAAGAATTTGAGAACGATCTGTCTGAATTTAAGAAAAGCCGTCCAGCTAATCCGGTATTCGCTTTCAATGAAACAAATTACTTATAGAATTATAACAAAATATAATGCATGCTCATCGCAATTTTATTGCGATGAACGATATTCATAAAATCAGCAGTTGATGAGAGTTACTGATTAAAGAAACTGTGGACTTTAGTCCATACATACGGTAAATAGTTCATTGAGATAAATATCTAATATACTCACAGGATAAATTAACTAAGAGACTGAAATATTTCATTAACTCAGAAGATAAATTAACTAAGAGGCTTATCTATTCTGAGATGAATACCTTAAGAGTATGTGAATACAGACACGTCTCCTCAGTAAGGTTTTGACCCTCTTCTTTGCCACAATATTCCCTTTGTCTCGAAATTTCAAAATTATAAAATTTAATTCCTTGAAAAAGGGAGCCTTTGTTACTCTTTGTACCGCGCGTTCATCAATAGCGAGCACATAACGATTTCATTTTTGGATACCAAAGATGGAATTTTAATATGTAGCGTATATGACAGAAAGTTTTCCTTTGTATATATTTTTGTAGGCCTCAGTACTCCCCCTCGCGGACGCTATTTTGTTTAAAACAATCTTTTTATACTTCCAATTTCCATGATTAATTCCAGAGTCGGAAAAAAATTCTTTCTCCTTCAACCTTTGCCCGCTCTGTTCCTTTTTCTTCCGCCCCGTCCTTCTCTCCCTTTACACTGCCTCTTGGTCGGTTTTCCTCCTCGTTTCTCTTTAATTTCACCAGAAATTCCGTTAATTCCCTTTGATCCCTCTATATATAGTTCCTTTTTCCGTTATGTGCTCTCAGCCTATTCAGGCTCCTTATTTCTACCTCTGCTTACGGCTCCAGCATCTGTAGATGAATTAACTCGAGTATTACGAAATTTAAAGGAAATTGAATGGGAATAACGTTGTATCGGAATAGGAGCGAGCGTTTGCGTACTTCAGTTCCCATTGTTTATTTCCAAAGGTTGATATTTGAGTAATCAACGCGTCGGGGAATTTTTATTACAGAAAATTGCTTTTTTGTGTTTTTTTGCATTTTTTATTTTACTTGCCTGGGTTTATGTAGGATTCTTCTTGGTTCACTTTGTGGGTGTTTTCCAACTTGGGTTTTTTCGCAACTTATGGTCTATGAAGAATTTTCACACCCAACTCTTTTTTTCATTTATTTATAAAATATATTGACGAAAATAAGATTTTATATGTAAATGTATGAGGCACATTTTGGCCAAACATTGCCGAATGGTGGGCCATTTTAATCTAGATTAACTTTCGAGCGGTCATGGTACACATTTTTGCCTCGTTATCGCAAAAAACATTGGTTTGAATGGAAACAACAGTCGTGTATCCAAGAATTCTGTTTTCGCGAAGTAGGACAAGATGTTCGATGAGGATTAGTATTAATCTTTCCAAAGCCCATTACAGAAGTAATTACATCCTAAGTCATGTATATAAGTATTAAGGTATGTGTCCTGAAACAACATCGGCACTTTACTCGCAATGTTTCACGTTTCGAGCTTTAGAGTGTGCAACGTGAGTTTCGTGAGGATGTTTATTTTGGAATAACAACTGCTGCTTCATACATGATTTTGCAGTAGGACTCCATAACAGAGAAAAAAAGATAACACAAACTTTTATCAGTACCACTATATAATTAAATAAATAAATATATAAATATAATTCAATGACCAGAAACCCTTGAGTCCCTTTCCACCCAATACCAATACATTCCAACGACTAAGTAATGAGTATCATATTCCTAATTCTATAGATTTATCAAATATTTCATTCACGGTTGAAATGTAAAGTTCAGGTAGAAGTATAAAATTCCTTTGTTGCGTTGAAATTAACTGAAACCTTTTTCTCAGGAAATGCTTCTTGACGAAAAAATAAGGACAGTAGTTAACGGAAAAAATATTATTGTGCTTGCGTTTCTTTTTCTCATGTTAGCTTCTATTTAATAACTTTGACTTTACTTTTGATTTATCCTCCCACAATAAATTTAGATCCTCATGCGTTGGAAAACATATGTTGGAATTTAACGCGAATAAAATCTGTAAACAAATAAATTGCGGCGGGGTAAATAAAGACGCCTCTATTTTCTACTTGTGGCTCTCACACACTAAAGAAACTACTCCAAGCATTAACTATTTTCTGCCTATAAGGATTTGGGCTCTGCAAATATTTTCCTCCTTAAATCCCATCCTCACTAGAAACGTCGAGACTTTCGAAATCCGTGCGCTCCATCAAATCAACGCAAACCACGAACGTCAAACATTCCAGCTTAATTGGATAGCAAGGGCTTTGAAAAACGTTGTAGGTTTCCCACAGAGATGGCCTTGTCCAATGCAGCACTATGCATTCACTATTCATTCACTATCTGGGCCTTCCTCTTCAGAATCCTTGCCTCTTTCCCTGAAGGATAGTCGTCGAGAGGAGTACTGCGTCTTGTGATAGACCGCGGTTGTTACCTCGGCTGCCAGGAGTAATTCCAGTTATGCCCTCTCAATTATCCATTGTCTGAAACAAACACAATGGACTCGGCTTGAGCCTCCTCGCCAGGGTTGTTACGTATTTCCGTTCGTCGGTTTCAAGATGTTTTCGACGGAAACATCATCCGACGTGATTTAAGAACTATAGCTGAGAATCCTGGAATCTTGGAGCCCGTTATAATCGAATTTTAAGCAGAGCTCGAACATAATTTTGCAGACCGATGTTTGGAGTTTGGAATCTTTTCGTTAGGTCTTGATCGTCAAAGGGCAATCACTCATTAAAAATTGACATTTCTGTGAGAAAGGAAGAGCTTCTCCTTCCGTTAGATTCCTTTCTCACTAATATACTGGTGAGGGGTGCGAGCGTTTTTGGTAGTACACACGCATCCAAGTATTTTTACCATTTTTTGTTGATATTTCAGGTCTTTAAACAGTACAAATTAAAGGGATAGGTTTTTTTCTCTCGTTGAATTTCTTGTCGATTATGATTTTCTTCTTAATGGTAGGAGCGTTGAAGCTTTCGTTTAAGATGCTGATTTATCACAAAATACAAAAATCATACATTCTCTCTACCAGTACGAAGATTAGGCGGAGAATTCAGTCCCCTCCATACGCGTACACATCTATATAAATATAAAATCTAGTATAATGTTAGATTGAGAATGTTTACATATGAATAAATACTATTTTACGCATATGTTGAATGAAATATATTCATGAATGGAGCGTAAAAGTCGGTAATTTTTGTCGGGGATTCTATGCAGTTAAAAAGTAATTTTTCTGGTTCTGTGGCTACGCAAAGTCCCCATTTTGTATGTAGTCTGTCTGAAACATCTAAACCCTTTTAAATATAGAATAACATAAAGGTGTGTTGTCAGGGATCTGAACTTTTATATTTTTATCTCGACACGCGGCGTAGAACACGTTAGGTAAGTTAGGAAACAGATTTTTTTCCAAACCTAATTACCACAAAATTAATATAACACATTTTATGTAGTTAGCTATTATTGTAAAGTATTCCAGAAATTCGTAATTCTTATTTTTTCTTTATTTTGAAAGATGAATGTTTTGCATACTGAATTACAAATATCGGCAAGATAAGATATGTTTCTTCCTCCGTAACCATACTGTCAATCACTCTCCCTTTCTGTAAGCACACGATAATTAACTTTGTTTTGCCTATTTTATATGTAGTCAACAAAACAATAACCATTCNAAAGCGAAAATTTCCACCTGGAATTTCACGCAACAAAAAGTCTCATATAGATATCAGTAGTCAAAGACCAATCATCAACCTTTACTGAAAATTATTAAGTTCCTTAAGAATTTTTTTTTAATTTTTGATTTTTTATGAGTTCCAGTATTTTTTTACGAGATTAAGTGGCACTTAACTAGTTAATTTTTTGTCAAACCTATTACTATTACCTTTAAACACCTTCTTCGCCTTCCAGAGGACCCGATTAAATCACTCAATTAATTTCTAGAATTCCTTTTCGTGGAGTATTTATATACTCTACTCGACATATTCCTGCCATAATCTCCAATCTGTACCTCTCGTTAGCTTAGAGAAAGGTCAATCCTGTCAAATTCACATCATTGCATCGGTTGCTTTTCCCTAAGATATTACTTTAACCACATGATAAGTGGACGTCTCAGAGCTCGAGGAATGGAAACTTTCCTTCCAAACTCTCCATCTCCGTCTAGGGCCGATCACACTTTGCTTTTAAATCAATGAGTTTCCGCGGAAAAGTTTTTTTAATCGTGACTGAGTCACTGGCTTACTTGGAAAAGGGAATACTATCTACAAATAATCGGAAATTTTCCGAAGCATCTCTCCAGTCAGTCACATCCAGCGGTAAACCCAGTAGGCTCACTTTTGAATCCTTTGACTATCTTTTCCGGACTCTTCCGAGGTAACTTTGATCAGCGGAGAGGAGATTGTCACCACAACTCTGTCAACGGCACATCGCCCTGCTGAAGGAATTACACGAGATGGGGGAGGGTGGAAAAGATTATTATATTATTTATTCGATTGGTTTTACATCGCTGAAGCTAGAGAAATCCTGGAGAACCGGTATATCATGGCCTCGAAGTCCCGATCGCACATCACACAAAGAGGAAGTCGGCGAACATTCCGTTATCGGAATATCTCGTCTAGAATGATTACTTTACTGATAACCTTAATAAAACATCTTTCGGGAAGGCTTTAAGAGAAGGTTAACTGTCCCTTCCTCGATTTCTCTATCCAGAAACTTAGAAAGATTAGAAATGTTTATAGACTATGCCAAGAAACCGTATACATCGGATTTTATAGTCTTCACTATTGACGCAATATCCAAGAAACATCTTGGTCAAGGAGATACCACAACTACTATTTATGAAGAGATATTGAAGGCGCATCCTCATTCTTTTTGTTGACAATTTTAACTTTCCTCATCCTATACAGCCCATTCCCTCGTCCCTAGCATCTCCTCTACTGTCTGCCTCGTTCGATGAATCCCATTGGGGTATTATATTGCCCCGCAACATGACAAAGCCGAAATTGCGTGTTAACATGCTGACTCGAGTATTTCCTTCGCCTTCGGCAGCAATGATGCGAGTTCCGTTGCTTCTTCTCTAGAGTATACACTCCTCTGAAAACATACCAGACAGCTTTCTCTTTTGGTTCGGATCGAACGCTTCCCTATGCAAGGTTATCCTCTCCGATTACGTATTCGGGTTTCGTTCTTTGTTGCATACATTTTTCCTGTAGGTATATATTAATCTCTTTGTTAATTCTAAAGTATTCCTTAGTGGTACGCGTGTGTTTCTAAGAGTATTTTTGAGCTTGATTGTATTATATTTGTTATATTATTATAGCCGTAGACCAACTGAATGAGAAGTAGTGGTATTTTTAAACGTGCTTCGACAGCTGAGGTCATTTCGCACGTAGGATCCCACCGGAAATCGAACCAGGTACTGCTTCCACCGAAGTCGAAAGTGTTGCCCACTTGGCTATCCGGTAGCCCTACTCTATGAGGGAAACAGGGTAAAACACATGGGGAAGGGCCGAAAAAGATGTGGCGAGATGGTTTCAAGCACTCGCTAAACACTGCATTAGGGTTTCTGATCTGATTATTCCTGTTGATTGGCCATATTACGTCACATCGCCCTTACCTATACTTCACCAAAATAAGATTCATTCCATTTTTAACTATTTTATGTACAATTATACCTTACTCGTGTATTTTACATTACGATACATAAAATTTAAGACCGGGCCTTGTAGTATCAGTTTTCCCTAGAATGTCGTTTTCATTATTATATCATTTGCATAACTCTTTTGGATTACACGTACGACTGTCCATGTAAACTAAGATATCCTTTGCTTTTAAGAATTTTTTTACACTCATTGTATCGCCTTCAAAATCTTCAAAATGAAATCTCGTGTCATGTCGAAAATCATCTCGAAAACAAGAAGCCTTCAGCCTAAATTATTTGCGTACGAGGAAAACCTTCAAGTAACTTGTAGTACTAAAGTAGCCCTCTTCCAATAATTGTACTATAATTCAGTTGAAAAAGGGTCACGCGTCGCGTTTCATCGAACGTTTGATATTCACATCATCTTTGTTTTGTGATTTTTATCATCTCGTTAAATGTACGTAATTAAGTTGCTCCGCCCACGAGCTCCGCCTTCTTCGAAAAACTGCCTAATAGGTTAATTGACTTGGTGCGTGGGTGGGGTTGAGTCCCTGTGCGAGTGAGGCTTTTAGTCCGCTGAGCTATCAATGATTCATTCGATTAGGGTAATTTCATTGGAGTCCGCTCAAGCGATATTACTCTCTTAACTGTTATTCTGTGTCAGTTAGTTTATTTCGGGCTTAAGTTACCTTGCAATCTGTTGGTTAAAATAGACCGAATCATAACCCACATTAGCTTACCCTTTCCCAGAAGTACTTATATATATGTGCGTACGGATTTAATGCTACAAAAACTTTTATTGGAATAGATTACTGTCACTAATTCTAGATTGATGTTTGCCCGTGCATCTCGTAAAACTCCTACACAAATTTTAAATCTCTCAGTGCATATCAACTATGATTTAATATATGTTATATCAACTGCTATGATAAGTGCAACATACTAGAAGTGGTGACTTCAGTTTTTAATTTATCCTTGTACTGTTCATTTAGGTTCAAATTGATTTAAGTCTAGAAACAAAAAATAACCGGCTAAGTAGTGACTCTAATTCTATTTGCAGCGTTTCAACATTAACGAAAGTACTACTACTATGAATTATTTTCTGCCCATATGAAATTGGACTCGTCAGATATTTCCCCAACAGAAATATGAAAGCGTAAATTTCCACCTGGAATTTCACGCAACAAAAAGTCTCATATAGATATCAGTAGTCAAAGACCAATCATCAACCTTTACTGAAAATTATTAAGTTCCTTAAGAATTTTTTTTTAATTTTTGATTTTTTATGAGTTCCAGTATTTTTTTACGAGATTAAGTGGCACTTAACTAGTTAATTTTTTGTCAAACCTATTACTATTACCTTTAAACACCTTCTTCGCCTTCCAGAGGACCCGATTAAATCACTCAATTAATTTCTAGAATTCCTTTTCGTGGAGTATTTATATACTCTACTCGACATATTCCTGCCATAATCTCCAATCTGTACCTCTCGTTAGCTTAGAGAAAGGTCAATCCTGTCAAATTCACATCATTGCATCGGTTGCTTTTCCCTAAGATATTACTTTAACCACATGATAAGTGGACGTCTCAGAGCTCGAGGAATGGAAACTTTCCTTCCAAACTCTCCATCTCCGTCTAGGGCCGATCACACTTTGCTTTTAAATCAATGAGTTTCCGCGGAAAAGTTTTTTTAATCGTGACTGAGTCACTGGCTTACTTGGAAAAGGGAATACTATCTACAAATAATCGGAAATTTTCCGAAGCATCTCTCCAGTCAGTCACATCCAGCGGTAAACCCAGTAGGCTCACTTTTGAATCCTTTGACTATCTTTTCCGGACTCTTCCGAGGTAACTTTGATCAGCGGAGAGGAGATTGTCACCACAACTCTGTCAACGGCACATCGCCCTGCTGAAGGAATTACACGAGATGGGGGAGGGTGGAAAATCTTACCACTCATGGGATATCTACTCCTATGAGTTCCCTTTTTTTCCATATTCCCGCCCGTAGCCAATCCTCTTAAGCCGTCTTATCCCCTAAGCCACCTCATTCTCTCGGAATCTTTCCTCCTTCCTCACATCTACTTAAACTTCCCACATTTATCTCATCCCATCTCTCTTCATCCTTAAGCCAATTCCGCATAACTGTGCCACGAGCAGAAACTCTTAAGCAAAACCCCCGGTAAAAATGAATGATTCCCTTCTATCCTTAATCTCATGATCTAAAGGGAAAGACTTCCGTAACTGCTCCGGAGTATTAATGGTAAAGATTAAGATGCTGGAACTATCTACAACCACCGGCACTTTGAGCACTAGTGTGTGGCTCTTACAAATGTTGCGTCTAGGTGGCGTAGCGTGCCAGTTTACGCAACACCAAGACCATGGGCTCCCGGATAGCCAAGTGGGCAACGCGTTCGACTTCAATGAAAAAAGTCCCGGGTACAATTCCCGGTGGGGGCCCACGTGCGAAATGACCTAAGCTGTCGAAGCACTTTTAACAATACTACTACTACCAAGACCATTGGATCTTAACTTGGTCAAAGAATTATTTTGTAAATTGTTACTTCAAAGTTAATTTGTAAAGGTGGCCTAATAGGACCTATATTCGCTCAAAATGGGATATTACTATTATATTTCAATACACTAAATATCAAAGCTCTCAATTATATGGTAAAAGAATTTCCTATAAAGGAAATATACACGTTACACGCTTTCACTGAACGATAAAAGGACCTATTAAAAGTTGGGCCTCACCTTCAATAGGCGTGTAATGTATGGGATCCTACCGAAAATTCTTTTATTTGAAAATTATAAAGAGTGCATGGAAAGGCGATACGTGTCTAAAAACATTGCTTGGATAAATCAATGAGTATAAAGGAAAGGAAGGTAACTTAGTAGGTTGTAAAACCTACGAAAATCTATATTCCTTAAATCAATGAGTGTTACCAAAATTCTTCGTAGGACCTACGGTGGAAAGCTTTAGAGTTAAGATTGAAATAAAGACTTAATTTACTTAATAAGTTTAGAGAAGGAAAATTATTAAGAGATGTAGCTGATATTATGGACCTTATTACCCAATCTTTCAAGGTTTATTGTAATTCAGTGCTATTTTTTCTCTTTTTTCAGGTGAGTTGCTGAGGCATTTCAAAAGAGAAGGTGCATCCTAAAGAGGAAAGCAGAATGGAACTGTTTACAATTCTTCTCTTGGTCATTTCCACAGGTAATGAACCCTATTTACTAGCGGCTACTTTTTTTAAGAGGTTTCGTGGGAATTCCTATGTTACCGACATATTCACTCGCCGAATGGTTAGAGAAATCGATAACGATATTGAAATCTCTTTGTCCTGCCTTCATTATTTAGTAGCCTAAGTCAGTGTTTCCCAATCATTATGACCTGAAGTACATCTTTCACTCTACTTAAGAAGCAAGCCCAACCAATATTCAAGGCATTTGTTATCATAATTGGCATAATAATATTTTTTGAACATTTTTTGCCAACGAAGGACAGTGGAACTCTTTAAGAAATTGTTATCAATTAGGCAAATTGTAAGGAAAAAATTGCAAAACGAATAAAATGAAAGGGTAACTTGTAAGTCCCACACGTCCACACATATGTGTATATACACTAACTGAAGTGCCAGTTGATTCTCAACGGAGAAATAGAGACGGTATTAAATTTATTAACTTTAATGGTCCTATCTTTTTTAGGAGTTCGGATTCAACAATGAAATTTGTCATCAGGGGGACAATTTGTCTACAGCCTCGGAATTTTAGAAAAGCTTCGTTTTTTTATCAAAATTCACGCAATTTCTAATCTAAAGCGATATTCCACGAATAAGAATCTTTTTTCAATTTCCCATCTTCTGGTGCTTGTGTCGATGTCGCACGACTATTCTTTCTAATTTAATTCAAATTAAATTCAAATCCAATCAAAAGAAATGAAGCCAGTAAGCGGTGAATTTGACGTTTACTTGCATTTCTTATGGAAACTGTTTTAAACGTTTGGAGTCGAACAGGGGACAGATAGGAAAATAAAAATAACCTGTTTTCTAATATGGGAAGACATTTATATTGAAAGTCGTACAAGTTCTGGTTCTCGAGTTTTAGGCGGACAAAACATACACACGCTTTAATAAAAGATATTCTGCTCATCCTGCAGGTTATACTCCCCGCGGTACGCGTAAGTCTTTGCGTGTTGCATATAATTCGGGGGCTTCAGCGTTCAATAGTCCAGCAGTTTAGTAGAGGTTTGAAACACTCCATTTCGTATTTCAGCCGGCGGAACTCGCATTGAGAGACAAACAGGAGGCTCCGCATTACCGATTTCTGGGAAGTCCCAATGTACATTTCAGAGACAAAGCCTGCATCGTCAGGGGGTCTCCACAATGCTTTGTGATCTAAGCTAAGCTAAGATCCATGGTTACTATAATTAGGCCTCACTTTTTAACCCTTTGGCTGCGGGAAACGTACTTCTACGTTCTTCTAAGAGGACTGCGGGAAAAACGTATTTCTACGTTTGACCTGCTCTTTCTTCCCCGTTCTTGTCCTTTCTCAATTTTATGGCCCTGCCTCTCAATGAGACACCCAAAGGCTCACTCTTCTGTATTGTTCTAGATTGGGAAAATCCAAGGGATTTCGCACCTCGGGGGAAACCCAAATCTTCGATTTCTGAATAGCGGATTTACGAAATTAGTAATAATTGATAAAAATCAAGATACCTGCGAAGTGTTTGGTATCAAAATGATCAGCAAAGTGTAAGGAAAGTAAATTCGGACTGCTTATACAAAACAAATTTCTTATTAAATATATTATATATGATACCAACCATAATTTCTAAACAATAACACTGACCGCAACCCATAGGAAAATGGTCGACCCGGATTATAAGGGACAACTACCTGCTAGGACTTGCCTGCGCCTCCAGTACCCCTGTTACCTTTCTCCCGCACGCAGATGTAGAAAAATATGAGGGTCCCGCAGCTAAAGGGTAAAATCATTCCCAGTCTCGGCCTGCAACATGGATATTCTCAATCCTTTCAGAATCGGTTAATTTCTCGGAAAAATGCAACTACTGAGAGATTTCATTGTTGTGCGTAAATACAATGCCCTATTTTAGCGCGTATTCGTATTGAAGTAATGAAAGAAGTGACAGCGTTATTAGCGGACTTAATGCGCGTCTTACGGCGATCCAAAATCCAAACCATTGTATTCTTGTCCCGAATTCGAGAGAAAAACTATCCGTTTAAATAACACAAAATTCGGTTCTTGGACAAAGACAAGAATAAGCAACACTATACGAGTAACAGTCAACATATTCTTACATATAACGTAAGAAATGTACATATTAGATGCGCGAGAAAGAAAAACCAAGTTAAAAAATCAAATCGCCTCAAAATAAGGATAAGTAATAAAAATAAGTACAGCAAAGTGGATTGTAGATACTAACAAAGAGTTTTACTTATTTGAGTCCTGTGGGGTTTTTATCAAGTGCGTCTGCACAAACAAGTAACACAGCGTATTTGAGATGCAGTTCTGTCACAGAAGTAGCAGGTGTAGCTGCCGCAGGGCCAGGTTCCTCGTCGACAAGTGCATATGCTTGGCGAGAGCCCGATGACTGATGACGAAAAGTAACGTGAGGGGTGGAAGGGGAACACGCGCCAAATTCGAGCACTCCGTGCACAGCCAGTTAACGATGAATTTCGATATCGCCGTCCGTAATGAGAATAATTCCGTTTACCAACGACATTCTTACATATTTATACGTATTTATGTCGCACTGGTTTTTAGTAGGTGGCTTGCTTGGGATAGACTTTTAGGGATTTTAAAAGGGGCGACGCCATGCTGCTCGAAATTTACCACAAAATTGAAACGTTTTTCTAAGTTATTGTATCGAAAACAAACAGAGGTACTGGAGACAGTTAAATTTAGTTGAAGTAATTGAATAAGTGAAGTAGGAGTCAACAGAGGAAATGAGTGGTTTAAAAATTGAGAAAGCTGAAGGAAGCTGAAGAGTGTAGTTGTGGGTAGAATGTAAGGAAAAAGCAAGATAAAAGATGTTAGATGACATAAAGGGTAGGGTAAATTAAAAGGTAACGAAAGAAATCAGATCAATTAGGAAATGTCAAGGCACGTGAACCTACCGAAAGGAAGAACGCTTATATAATTTAAAGTATTGGAAAGATTCATTATCACATTTGCCAACTTAGTTTAATGATTTTGCTTATATGTGGAGAATTTACTGCTGAGTTCGAGGAGGATGATATTGTTTCAATAAACCAATTTCTCATTTTGCATAGGAGAAATAGACAGTTGAAAGATTTCGCTAGTGAAAACATCAATGGGATGGGGAAGGAGAACACACGGAGCATAACTTTGTGTGACTAAGATAGGCCCGCACAAAGAAACAAATACATGTCCCAGCATCAGAAAGACGGGCCAGTCTCCCTCTCGTCTGTAGTCAAAGCAAACTAGAGTGTTCATATAGGATTTGAAAACCATGAACGGCCTTTGAGGACGACGTCGCAGAATCTGTATCGAACTTGAACGAACGCATGTTAGAAAAGCGACGAAAAATCCTGAAGCGTAAACCCCTCGTGGGCGTTTATTTTTTCCTTTGATCTGTGGATTGAACAATGCGCATGAGAGACGTGAATACGCTGATCCTCATTCAATACCCTTTGTTTCAAAACGTGATTCACAATCTTCATTGTTTACAAACAAAAGAGCATAGGTTGGAGCATTATCAAAGGTTGATGCCAAAACCTAAATGTGCTTTCCATATCTGAATTCTTTTGTAAATATATCAATATAGTAT